>ML994655.1:689755-1022793 GCA_010093925.1 Zopfia rhizophila CBS 207.26 | reverse complement strand
ATCTTCTGTAGATTGATGTCTATCGTACGGTTCGCAGTCGTTGTCAGATTCGAAATTTCGTTCCTCTGTAATCTGCCGTGTCCCTTCTTTCCAGACTTTAATAATAGATTCATTTGATCTATCTGTAAATCCGACAAATCTCCCTCTGATTCCGCGTGGTGTAACCTTCTCAGATTAAGCTTTTTAGCTATTCTGATAGTATACAACTGTTCCGAATATCAGGATTTTGGAAAGATCCGGTTTGCATCCGTTGATGACTTCGTACGGCGTTTTACCATTAAGTCTTCTTACTAGGCTTCTATTTTTCAGCTCGGCAGCATATTTAATTACTAGTAGCCAGAGAAATCTTGGAAGATTCTAATCTGCTAGCATTAACGTTGCTTTTTTATGAAGATAGAATTAGGTAATTTCAGTAAGTCTATTCTCTTATAAAGTGTTTCGTATAGTAGGCTAGTGAGTAATCCCCTCTTCCTTCATCCATTCTTTAAAGTCTTAACTCATGAATACAGAATCTCGGTCTGAGAAAATGTACGTAATAGGGGGTTTTCCCTGTGCTTTTCAGCAAGCTTGTAGCTCTTTTACGTAATTTAAAGCTTCATCCTTAAAGCGAATAAACCCTATTTCCGTGCCGGTAGTATAGTCGTCAGTTATGGAGATATATCCACGCTTTTAATTATATCCTTCTAGTTTAATTATTAGTATGAGGTCTAGGTAGAGAATTTCTCCTTCTCACTTTACACGCTGTTATTCACCAAACAGTTGTTTTTAAAGCTTAGATTCTAAGCAGCATGTGCAGGTGCCATAGCAATAGCTCTTTAGCTTCAGTCCAGTAGTGTTCTTTATAAACTTTATGAGATTACTATATCCTATATATTCTATTATTTAATAAAGCTGCTCTGCTAACACCTTCTTAGTTAGTAATAGCTTTATAGCTAGTGCTATGTATAGGTCTGTTACCGTCTTTACCATGCATACGAGAACGATTCCATCTTCTTTATATACTATAGCCACTTTGTTGCCTTTTTAATCTTTAATTCCTCTATCTTTCTAATTAAGAGTATAGCCCCCGCGTCTTATTCTCATAGCTAACAAGATGTTAATAGGGCTATCTAGGTGATACCAAATATCTTTAATAGTGTGAAAGGAGGTTTTGCCGTTCCGAAGCTAACATAGAAGCCGTATCGTTTCTTTACTTGAAATTTGTACGGTTCCTTTAGTTCCGCTTAGGGTCCCACTAGCAGCATGCATTTCAGTAAACCAGGCAGGGTTATTATAGATATTAACCTTTAATAAAGTGTCATACGTTGTCTTGCTTTTGTCACTGTAGGTAAAGAAGCTTAAAAAGGTATTAATTAGGATATTAGTTAGGATAAGCCATGTCGCTTTGCTATCTTCATCTTTTCAAAGATCCTTTTACTTCTTACGCTAGCTATCTGTAGCCTTTTCCGGGTGCTTAAACTAGTAGTCTTCTTCTTTCTTACCTTCCCTTTTACACTATAGGCAAGTCTTTGACTTGTGTTCTTTGCCTATACCAGGCAATTTACTTTGACTTTAATTCTTGCCTTTTATTACATGTGAAGCAGCTTTAGATTAAGATTTATTCGCGAGCTCTTCGTCATGGAGTTGACTTGTAAGAGTATCGTACGAAAGCAATTCAATGCCCGTGTCACGTTTTCATTCTTGAAAGGACATAAAGTACGTTCTAAGATTGTGGATCATTGCATGCTTGAGCATAAAGTCAATTGTGATCTTTTACCGTGCAATGTCTTGAATAAGGATTCCGAACTTATTAGTATAGTCTTCCATGTCTTTGCATGAAGCGTACGTCGTAGTCCAGATCCGTTCAACAACTAGATACTTCTAGAGTTCTGTGTTGATCTTGTAGTGCTTGATAAGGGTGTCGATGACCCATCAAGCCGCCAGGATTCTGTCGACTTTTCGTGCTGGTATGTCCTCGCAGTGGATAACGATGTCGTTGATCGCTTTACTGTTGTTGGGATGTAGTACCCAGTCGTTTTGGTCCTTCGTAAATTCTAGGCTAAAGTCGAATTTTTGGTAGTCGCTTGTGGCTCCAAATTTCGGCTTCTTTTCCGGATCAGTTTTTGTCTGTCCAGGTGAGGGTGTCTCTGTCTCAATTGTCTCTCTAACTGGTTCTTGTAATGAACTGTCAGGAGCAACGGACGTTCCACTGTCGCTCTAACGTAGGTTTAATGGAGACTTTTGCCGCGTACTTTGGTTATACGGAACAAATTCAACTGCGTCCCATATGCCTTTTGCTGTCATGTACTTTTCAAGCCTGAACAGCCATATAGCAAGATTTGCAGCTCCTTTAAGCTTTGGTACTCCAGTATCTTTTGTCATTTTAACAACCGTGAGGAATCAATTGATAGACAATTTGGATCAGGTCGTAAAAACGAGTGATATATGAGATTCGTCAGCCGGGCTCATAACCTCATGGAGGTCATATTTGGCAGTTGGAAGTACTCATAAAGATTGTCATTAGGATTGGATTGATTGAAAAACTAAGGATGACTATCCTACTTAAATAATGAGTGAGATGAGCTGGAATGAGGATTCCTATCCTCTTGATGTTGACAAGGGAGGATTTGCAATCTCCTGGTGGAATGAAAATAATAATGGAATGAAAACCCTTGCTCGGTTACACATAATGATGCAAGGTAGCAAGGTTGCCAATCGCAAATTGCGCCAACAGAAGATGAGTCCTCATCTCCATCATCAGCACTCATCTTCCTTGTGCCCCGCCGTAGCTGATCACCTGACCTGCTTACCTACTCCGGGTGCTGTTCCCTATAGAACTTGAACTTACTACGGAGCAATCCCATCCGTAGATTTCGGCATCGCTTGCACATCTCTTCATACTGTGCCCTCCACAGTGACGCCTCCTCACTTACGTTTCCTTCTTTATTACAGTCCGTAACATTATCCCCTTCCTCTAAGCCTTCGGCCTGAAGGTTATTCTGTTCTTCTTTCTATAGGCAGTATAAAGGCAGCTGGTCCTTCGCGCGAAAGCTGAGATCATAAGAACCCCTCCCACCTTTTCTATCCTTCCAGTTTCCTAAGGATGACTCAAGCGGAATCGTCCTTAATACGAGCTCGCCATCTGGTGAAAAGGGTCTGAGAGAACAACCGTCGCATGCCGTCTCCCTGTTCTCGCTGTCATGACAACGACCGTCGTTGTTTGGTGAATCTGGTTTCTGGGCGATGTTCTGAGTGTATTGATCGAAACGTAAAATGCGATCTTGTCGTAACGCAGCCTGAATGGAACCGTTTGGATCGTGATAAGGAGCGTCTTCAGCAACGGCTCCGCGCTGCTGAGGAGGACACCCTTGCTGTAAAATCTCAGGAGCTTCATCTTCGTCATGAACTAGCCTAAATAGATTCTCAGGAGAAAGAGATGTTCCAGCGCGAGCTTGCCTTAATTGACGAAGTTCATATGATAGAGGAGGAAGAGCGGAGTCATCAGAACCAACCTGACACACCGCAACCTACAGTGTCTGGCGTCGGCTCGCCTTCCTTCTCTGGTTTTGAGTGGAACGTTCTGTATTCTCTGTATTCATTAGATGTGGCCTTAGAGCAAGCGTTTGTCGCTCCTTCTGGTGGTACTAGTCAATCAGCTCTGAACTGTTCCTCAGATTCCTGATTGGCTCCCACGTATCATCTTCAGGTCCGTAACCTTTCCATCTAACTAGATACTTCCACTGATGCCTAAACTGCTGGTAGTCCAGGATTCGCTGAACTTCATACTCGGTAGTATCTTCCTCAAGTTTAAGTTTTGTCTGTGGTTTGGCATTCTGTAGTGCTGGTTCTAATCTCGAAACATGAAAAACTGGGTAAATTCTTGTATCCTTAGGTAGTTATAGTTCGTAATTCACAGGTCCTATTTATCTTTTAACCTTAAATAGTCCTAACTTGACGTGATCTAGTTTTTTCAATGGTTGTTTTATTTCCAGATTTTTTTATAGCAGGAAAATCCTATCCCCCTCTCTAAAGATTAGTCTCTTAACCTTAGATTTGTCTTTCTGCCGTTTGCTGAAGACTCCTTTCCGGGTGATTTTTTCCGCTATTTGTTGATGAAGTTATTGCAATTTCTTAACCTTCATTCTTACTGATTCTAATATTTTGTCTAGTTTTCGCGGTTCTCGATAGGCCGTAGGCTCATAACCGTAATTCGTAAAGAATGGTGATTTTCCCGTTATTGATAACTTTGCAGAGTTGTATACAAACTCAGCCATTAGTAGTAAGTCAATCCAATTATCTTATTACTCATTAACGTACATTTATAAATATTGTTCTAATGTCTGATTTGTCCGTTCTGTTTGTCCGTCCGTTTGTGGATAAAATGCTGTTGAGAGGCGATGTTCAGCCCCTAACTTCCCTATAAATATTTTCCAGAATGTCGATGTGAATAATTTATCTCTATTTGTAATAAATTCTCATAGCAATCCATGTCATACTATTAATAGTTTGATAAGTATGGTTACTAATTTATCCGCTTTAACCTCTGTATATGTTGGTTTAAAGTATACGTATTTTATAAGTTAGTTTACTATAACTAATATCATGTTGTACCATTGGCCTCTAAAGGTGGTTATTATTAATATTCCTATAATAAAGTCTATCATGACTGCTTCTTATAGTAGGCCTGGTGAAGGAATTAGTTACATAAGTCTATATTCCTTATATCTTAATGCTTTATTCTTTCTGTATTTAATGCACTCTAAAAGAATGTCTCTAATCTTTTTCTATATTCTAGGAATCCAAAAATGCCTGTTGATCTATTTTATAGTTTTTTCAATTCCCTAATGTCCGTGCATTTTAGCTGAATGTTAGTCTTTAATACGTTTAGTCTATAATGCTTTTAGTACAAAAATAGTTCCTGTTTCGTGCTATTATAGTCGTTTATGGTTGTATTCTCTAATCTGTTTTTATCATGTGTTTTTAATGATAACTACGGCCTTAATGTCTATTTATAAGCTTCCTAAGAATCTATCTAGTTTTTATCTAAGTACTGTGTTATGAATTTCCGGTATATCCCTTATATAATCTACTTATCAGTTAAGTGTGTTAGCTGCTGTGTTTTCTTTTCCTAACTTATAAAGTATTTAAAAGTTAAATATAGAAACTAATTCCTATCACTTAACTTATTATTAATTTAACTTCTTTATTGTTGTGAATGCTGTTAGATTCTTATAATCTAAATATACAACAATTTAATACTTAGCTTCTTTTAAGTAATGTTTCTATTTCTTAAATACTTAAACTATTACTAATAACTCCTTATCATAGATATCATAGTTTAATTCAGTAGTTATAAGTTTATAAGATAGAAAATCTACTAGGTATTTATATTTATTGTTCTATACTTATAGTAGGATAGCTCCTATAGCTCCGTCTAATACGTCCATATATATCTCTATTTAAAGTCATAAATTAAACATTTTTAATATTAATAGTTATTAGAACATGTTTTTTAATATTGTAAAGACGTTCTCTTCTTATTATTCCTACTTAAATTATTAATTCTTTTTAAGTAATTCTGTTAAGGGTGATGTGATCTTTAAGTAGTTCTTAATAAATTATTAGCAGAAACCTATAAATCCAAGAAAAGAATAAACTTCTTTTATATTTATTAGTATAGGATAAGATAGTATATTTTTTGCCTTATCAGAGTTAACTACTATTCTATCTTAGAATACTAAGTATCCTAAGAATTTGACTTCCGTTTTATAGAATATATATTTTTCTATTTAAATATATAGCTTATGTTCCTTAAGCCTTTATAATACTATCTTAGTATACTTAATATATTCTTCTAACATTCTATTCATATATACAAGCACGTTATTGAGATATGTTATTATAAATATATCTAGATATTCTCTTAGCACATGATTAATAATTGTCTGGAATATTACTAGTACATTAGTAAGTCCTATTAGCATAACTAGGTATTTAAATAATTTATATCTTGTTTTAAATGCTGTTATCCATTCGTGTTTCTTAGCTATTTATATCTAATAATATCTATTCTTAATATTAAAGAGGCTAAACTATTTAGCTCCTCTAAATTTATCTATAAGTTCTAATATTAGTAGTATTAGATAATGATTCTTAACTATAGTCTTATTAAGATATCTATAATCAATACATAACCTAAGTTTCCTATTCTTTTTTAGTATAAAGAGTATTGGTAAAGCTATCTTGCTTTAACTAGTTTATATATATCCTTTCCTTTAATTCTTTTATAGGAACTTTCATAATTCTTTCTATTAGTATATAGGTACTTAATATAATGGTCCTGGTTTCAAATCCGTTCCTTTCTTAAGCATGATTTTATAGTCCCGGTTCTAATATTCTAATAGCTAATCTTTAGCTTCTTTAAAGAACTATTCTCTGAATTCTTTTTAATATTCGTTTAGTATAATAAATATAGTGTCGTGAAGTATGGTTTTTTTTATCTATATTATAGCTTTTATTTATTTATAGTAATTCCTTCTGATTCCTACAGACTTTATTTTCCAGTTAATTATTAAATTCTATTATACTAGCTAGTTCTATTCTAAGATAAAATCCTTACTGCCTAGATTTATAATCTTGATATAGTAGTTATCTGTATAACCTGCTGCTTTAATAGTTATATTTCTTATTTTAAGATTAATTAGACCTTCTCTGAATACTGCCGGACTATTATCTATATATTTTACTTATATAGGTTTATTTAAAACTCTAGTTAGTATCTAGTATCTTTATATCTATTTATTTAATATAAGTGTTTTACTAGTCCTACTATTTATAAGTGCTAGTGTCTAATTACTGTTAATATATATATTTATATATAGCTTATTTTCGTGTTTCCTCTAGTTTAGTTATATATATATAATTAATATGTTATTTCTAACTTTAGGTTCTTAGCTCTCTAGTAGCTTAGTTATAGTCTACTAGTTTTTTAGTTTTTTATTTATAGTTAACTCCTAAGTGGCAGTCGCTTCTTTAGTGTTTTTTCTTTAGGTCTATAGATTAGGCATTTCTAGAGTTAGCATGCTTCTTTATTAAGTATTTTATATATATTTCTAGCTTATTCTCCATAATCCTAACATTTCTATTCTAAGAAATATTCTTGATATGTGAGTTGTTTATATGAGTCTGTAGCTAACTATTCTTCTTAGTAGTATTTAGTCTAGTGTTATTAGCATCCTATCTAGTACTTATCCTATAATAGTTATTTATATTTATCTGAGTTTAGGTCCTGTAATTCGTTTTCTAAATTCGTGTAAACTAGTTCTTATTATAGGTCAAGTTTCTTTTTATTTACTAGTTATTATAATACTTTTCTTATTTTTGGTTCTTTGATACGTATGGCGTGTTTATTCTATTTATAGTTTTTTCTTATATAGTTAGAAACTACATATATCTAGTATTTCTTTCTTATTATTCTATTTACGGCGTTATTATCCTATATCTATAACATTAGTAAAGGGTTTTCTTCTTTCTTTTTATTTTAATTCTATCCCACTTTTAGGTGTCCGACAGGGTGATAGTATGTTATATTAGTTATAACTAGTATAGATATTTATTAATATATCTTATTTATCTATATAGCTAATTTTTATTTACTTAGCTCTTTATATTATCTGTTTCCTGCTAACTATAGTACTTATCAGCATTTATATATTCTATCTCCTAAGATAACTTCCTAGTGTTTAGTAATATAGTGTTCCTTTTAATAGTACTCTGATTTATATATCTAATAATATCTTTAGTATATGTGCTGTATAATTATTATAGATATTAACTCCTTATCTTTTATTATCTCTTAATCTTTTCTTTATTAGAATTTCTGATCTTCCTTGTGGAATGGTCCGCCTTTTTATTTTATAATCTTATAGAATCTCTATATTTCTTTCTTAGTCTTTATATTATACTGTTAAGCTGCTGCTTCTTATATTATAGTAATTATATTATTAGGTTATTTTACTAGATAATTTTTTACTTGCTAATACGGTATCTTATATTCTTATCTAAGGTATATATAGCTTTCACAGATCTAGTATTATTTCTTCTAGATTTTTTTTATAATTATCTCTTTCTTTAGGGTGTTTTTTACTTACTTTATTTAGACTATAGTAACCTTAATTTCCTTAAGCGTCTTAGTCTAAATATAAGTTTTTTTAATATCTAATTATTACTACTTATAATCTTTAATAAAGTGTTCTTGTTTTCTGTATTCTAGATAGGCTTTTTATGTATAGCGTTCTGTTAATTCTCTAGCTTACTTACTTTATTTATTTCTAATAAATATCTTCTTAATATTAATATCTATTATGTTATAGGTTTGGTTATCTTTTCTATTTTTTCTTAATACGTAGATTACTAATCTCCTTTATGTCTTTTTTTCTTACTTTTACTAGTACTACTAGTTATTAATAGTTACTACTTATTTAATAATTTCTAGTAAAGTACTTAGTTATTTTTCTCTAGAGATTTTATCTTTAATTCTGTTTTTTAGTCTTTTATAGTATATCATAACCAATAGCTAATCTACTTAGTTAAGTTATAATTAGATTTATTTAAATTCTATAGTATAGTTAGCTGCTAATGTGTATTACTTAAGTTATTAAAGCTTCTAAATTACTTCTATTTCTTTATTAATCTCTCTAAAGATAATAATTATCTCTTATTTGAAACGTTTATAATCTCTAAAAGCTTGTTGTATATTACTATTACAGTTAGCTAATCCTGCCGCTTTTAGGTTAAAATTTCTATTAGTAAGATAATTTCTTACTATTAGTTTAAACTATTATATAGCTCTACCTATTATGTTTATGCCAGCTACTAGAATTTAATTCTAATTAGTTAGAAATAACTTTTAATTAAACTAATAGTAAAGGTCTATTGCTGCCATGAAGATCTTAAGGTTATCTTAATTTCTATTAAATTTCTTAAAAGGTTATATTTTTACTGTTTCTTCCTTCTAAGCTTCTATAGCTTATTGTTTGGCTTTAACCTATTATTATAAGTTTACTAAAGTGTTACATAACTCTATAATAGCTGCTTTTTATTTCTAGATAACTTATTATATACTTTTTTATTCTCCTAATGTACTTCTAGTCGTGAATAAAGGTCCTACTATAACTTTTTTTTTACTACTACTTTCTAATAACGAGTAGAGCTCTTGTTTGTTCTTGTAGTAAGTTATTATAAACTCTTAATAATTAGTTATTAGAATCCCATCCAACGGTCCTTCCTACTCCCTTGAGATAATAGTTATAATATTATAAGTTACTAACTTACTAATATAAATTATACTAGTAATAAGCTGTCTAATTACTTATATAATACTTAGTAGTTCCCTTACTTCCGGATTAGATAGCTTATTAGACTTAGTAGAAGTTAGTTAACTCAGTAAAAAGTAAGAAGAAAGTAATATAGTAAGTTAAGATTTAATAAAATAGTATTAAACTATGTCACTTAAGATATAAATCTTAATTTTAGAGTAACTATAAAGAATTAAAAGTAATCGTGAACTATCTGATGCCTTATATTTATAGGAGATCCTTTGTGCGTATATTATGTACTAACTAGAAGTATATTAAATACCGCTAGAAAAGATAAGAGAAAATAAGTTTTTATTTCTATTATTAGTATTTATCTTTTTTATGTCTTGCTGTAGCTAATTACCTGATTTACTTACCTACTCTAGGTATTATTCCCTATAGAATTTAAACTTACTATAGAGTAATCCTATCTATAGATTTTGTTTTTACTAATTTGCTTTAGCTTGTTAGTATTACTTATATATCTCTTTATACTATACTCTTTATAGTAACGCTTTTTTACTTATGTTTTCTTTTTTATTACAGTCCGTAACACTTTTACCCTTTTAAGAGTTTTGTGCATTTATTGTAATTTTTTAAAGAAACTATTATATTACTCTTAAAACTCTGTAATTAGTAGATATATTTTAAGATAATTAATTTCTAAATTAATAAGCTAGGTAGAAGCTTATAAATTAACATTATAACTTATATAAGTTATAAATTTAAAAAAAGTATTTATAAAAAAATACTTAAAAAAAACAGCCTACACATTATATTAAATTTGTTTATTAATATAAACTTAAAAAATTCTAGTAGTTTAATAACTTATTATAAATAAACTTAAGTTATAATAATATTAACTACTTTACTAAATCTATACTAAATATTATAAGGTTTAAGAATTTTTATTATACTAGCTATAAAACTTAGTTACTAAAAATAGTAAAAAAAGTATAATAGTATAAAAGTTTTTTATTTAAAGTTTAAATTTTATTTAAAATAGAAACTAGTTATTAGAATATTAGCTTATTTTCTTATATTTTTTTTATTTTAAGTATATACTTACTTGTACTAAATTAACTTAAAGCTAAAATATTTATTTTATAAATATAATTCTAGCTTAAAAGTGTAATTAAAAATTTTAAGAATAATTATATATATTACTATTATAGGTAGTAATAAGTAAGTAGCTGTTACTAATAAAAATAACTAAAATATAGTAAATAACTTAAGAAATAACTTTTAGCTACTAACTAAAAAGTATGCTAAAAAGTAAAATACTAAATAAAAAATAAAGTAAATACTTAAAGATATAAATTATAAAATAAAGTTAATAGCTAATGTTAATAAAGTAATTAAAAAAGTTAATAGTAAAAGAAATACACAATATTTTGAAAATAAAGTTATAAATATAATAAGTATAATAAATAGTAAAAAATTTTTAGTAAATTTATTAAAACTTATTATATTATAAATTATAAGTAGAGAATTTATTATATAAAAGGCATTTTTTAACTTTTAAATAGTTTAATTTTTTATACTTATTTCTATATTATTAAATAACTTTCTAAAATTATTATATAATAAATTAATTACACTATTTTTGTTACATGTTTATATTATTAAAATATATTATATAAGTAACTTTTTATATAACTTTATGTAATTACTAAAATATTTAATATAATTTAACTTATACTTATTATATTAAAAATACTTACATGTTATTTTATTATAGTATGTAGTAAAAATTATATAAGTTATAAGTATATAAAAGCTTTTACTAAACTATAATATTATAAATACTTATAAGTTACATAGCTAATATATAATAATAATAGGTTTAAGTAGTTTAATTTTAGTACTAGTATTATTTATTGCTTAAATTATATAGTAATAATAGGTATAAATTATAAAGCTATAATAAATAAGTTTTAAACTTAAAAATTAAGTAAATATATAAGTATATTTTTTAAGTACTAAAGTGTAACTACCTAAAAGGTTTAATAAAATAAAATAAAATTTTAAGAAATTTCTAATAAAAATAAAAATATATACTTAATATAATACAAGTATTTTTATTAAAAATTAAAATAGAATTCTTATAATAAACATAAATATAAAAAATAAGGCTGTAAATTAGTTTAAGCTTTTAGTTAAAAATTATATTTAAAAAACACATTAAAAATATTAAATAAAATTAAAGTAGTTTTTAAAAATTATAATACCTTTAAAAATCAAATTATAGCTATATTTAAAGAAATTAATAAAAATCACTTTATAAAATAAAAAAATACAGAATTTAAAATAAAATAAGTTAATTTTAGTATATACTATAAAATTTTAATAGCTATAGTTATAAATTAACTAAAATAATATACTATTAATAATTACTTACTATACTAAATTTAAAAGTTAGGTTTAATATAAGTTAACTAAAAAAAATAAACTAAATAATTTTAAGCCTTTATAAAATTTACTATATGTATTAATAATAAGTAGTATAAATATAAATTAAAATATAAACAAAACTTAGTTATAAGTATCAAAAAAGTTTTAAACTATAAATAAAAAACTAAAAAAAATAGTTTATAACTTAATAACATAAAAAGTAACTTAATAAAAAAGTATGTTTAAAATATAGTAATATTAAGTACTTTATAAAAAATATTTAAATAAAAAATAATAATAGTTAAAATAAAACTTAGACTGTAAAAAAAAATTTTAATAAAAAAAACTATTAATCAAAGTTATTAATAAAAAGCTTAATAATAATTAGTATTAAATTTATAAATTTAATAAATACTATAAAAAAACTAATAAAATATAATATTAGATAATAAAGTATAAACTTATAAATAGTTAAAAGTAAATTAAAAAGTATTATAATATATAGCTAAAAAAATAAATAGTACTAGGTAACAAGTAAAAATATATAAATACTAATTTTTAAAAAAATAAAAAAAAACAACTGTTTTAGAAAACTTAACTATTAATATATAAAGCTTTTAAAATTAAAAAAAAAAATTAGTAAAAGTATTAAATAAAAATATTACATATTATAATAATTTAAAAGTTTTTTATTTTTAATTTTTATTTTTAATTTTTAATTTTTTTTAATTATAGTAAGTTTATAAGTAAATAGCTTATACTTATAACTATTAACTAAAGTAAGTTACTTTTAAAAATATTATTTATAGGTTTTAGCTTTTAAAATAACGTTTTTAATAGTTTTAAGTTACTTATAAAAACGTTAATATTTAACTATAAATTTATTAAACTTTTACTAAAAAACTACTAAATTATACTTATAATTTTAAGAAATATACTTAGTATAATAGCTAAATAAAAAATTTACAAAATAATAGAAATTCTTTTTTTATATAAACTATATAAAACTAGTATAAAGTAATTATAAATAGTTAATAATTTAACTTTAGGCATTATTAAATAAAAAGAAAAAAAAGAATTTAAAAGTACTTATAATATTATAGTAAAAATAGGCTCTTTTTATACTTAAAATTTAAAATAAAATTTTTTTTAAGCTAAAAGCTTAAAAAGAAAATAAGTATTATAAATAGCAATAAGTAAGTAGCTATTACTAATAAAATAATAAAAATATAGTAAATAGCTTAAAAAGTAACTTTTAGCTACTAGTTAAATAATATACTAGAAAATAAAATACTAAGTAGAAAGTAAAGCAAGTACTTTAAAGTGTAAAATACAAAATAAAGTTAATAACTAATAATATAGAAAATATATAACATTTTATATATAAAGTTATAAATATAATAAGTATAATAAATAGTAATAAAAACTTAGTAAACTTATTAAAGTTTATTATAAAATAAATTATAAGTAGAAAATTTACTATGTAAAAAGTTTTATTTTTAGCTTTTAAATAATTTAATTTTTTATACTTATTTTTATATTTTTAAGTAACTTTTTAAAATTATTATATAATAAATTAATTAGATTATTTTTATTACATTTTTATATTATTAAAATATATTATATAAGTAACTTTTTATATAACTTTATGTAATTACTAAAGTATTTAATATAACTTAACTTATACTTACTATATTAAAAAATTTTTACATACTATTTTATTATAGTATATAGTAAAAATTATATAAGTTATAAGTATATAAATATTTTTACTAAACTATAATAATTACTAAATTAAAAATAAAATAATTAACTTTTAAAAGAATACTAAAATCGCGACCTGACTTATACTATTATATAGGGATTTTTTTCTATATTATTTTATTCTCTAGAGTGAATTGATAGTGAGAATTATGTTTATTACTAGTATATAATATTTAGCATTACTAGAGAGCTCTTTTTAAAAGCTTAACTCTTAAAATAATTAGAATAGTAAAGTTTTTAAATATTAAGCATAAATAACTAACTAAAAAATAGAAGAACTAGGTAAAAACTATTTAATATTTTATCTAAAAAACTACCCTACTAGCTATTTTAGTTTAATAATATAATAAAACATCTCTATACTTATACCGCTCTAAGAGTGTATTATACTAAGAATAAAAATAATTTAAAATTCTAAACCACTTATAAGAGATTTAATGACAGATTCTTAATAAACTTAATAACTAAATAATAGTAGTTAAATGCGCTTTAATAGTGACTTACTAAAGAGTTTTAAATAATATAATATTTACAGCCCTTAATATAGA
This sequence comes from Zopfia rhizophila CBS 207.26, assembly GCA_010093925.1. Lineage (NCBI taxonomy): Eukaryota > Fungi > Ascomycota > Dothideomycetes > Zopfiaceae > Zopfia > Zopfia rhizophila. The sequence goes on along the minus strand of ML994655.1, from coordinate 1,008,752 downwards.
CCGGCTAGTTTATATCTAGATTATTATTTAAATACTATAAATTTAGACTACTAGTGTTATGGTAACTATATATAATACTTTATAAAAGCCTTTTAAAAAAGCCTTTTCTATAAACTTTTTTATTATACTATGTATTTATATATTAACCCCGTGCTAGTGTATAAGCTCTTATTTAAATATTTTATTTATAGCCTATTTTATTTCTTCCTTTCTTCACGTAACGTTTTGAATTATTACTTGGTATTATATATAGTAATTAATTAATATTTCTTTTTAAGTTCTTAACCTTCTGTATGTAGTACTTTTGTGATATTATATTATATTACTACTACTATTAGTAGAATATCTAACTCTTTAAATACCCCTATTCTAACTGCAGAACTTATGTAGTTATTTAAGGAGTAAATAATTATAATACAGAACGTATTTACTAAAGCGCTAGAATAATAATAAGTATAATTAAAATATTAGTAAGTATAACAACAGAAATCTATTAACACTTTCTAAAAAGAATTATAAGAAGTTTAAGAATAAACTATATCTGTCTTTTCTTATCTTATTGTTTAAGTAACTACTACTAAAAAAAGTCTTAATAGGTGCTACTAGTTTATCTAGAAGTAACTTAAGTTCTATAATTCTAATTCTATTTATAACTATAACTAATACCTATTTCTAAGTTTTCTAAATTATGGTTAGATAAGTGAAGTTAATCTCTATACTAAGTCCTATTACTTTATTAGTAATAACGAAATCTGATTGCCTACCTAACCCTCTAATATTTACTAGAAAGTAAAAAGATTTATCTATCTTTATTAGAAAACTCTATTATAAACTTGAAGATAATATTAACTAATATCCTACTAAACACTTCTAGCTTTTATATGTATACTTAAGACTAGAGAAGGACCCAGTAATACTTATAAACTCTCTTATAAATTAAGATATATATATAGTAGAGTAATTAATCACCTTTCTGCTAGCTATATATAGAAACCTAAATAAGAAACTTACTATTTTAAGTAAACTTAATTTATTCTGCTAAGGACGAAAGAGTTTTATTATATACTTCACTAAATTTCATAAACTAGCCACTAATACTAGATTAAATGAAATTAGTCTAATTATATAGTTAAGGAGATCATTAAATGATAAGCTTTATTAAATAATAATAGATATTAAAATCTCTAATACATTAAATAACTACGTTAACTTAATATTTTTATATAATAATAATTTTCAGTATCTTCCTACGCCACACTACAATAGGCTATAATCTATATTATAATAAAACTCTAATATTATAAAAATTAATATCTCTAACTATGTCTTTTTTAGATCAGCTAAACAAGAAGCCTGAAAGTATAATAACTAATACTTTAAGTATAATAAATATAGTCACATTTCCTGAAACTATTTTGTTCTTATGCTAGAACTTTGATTTATAAGCCTATTTAAATCCTAATAATTAACCTGTTTTTGTTCTTTCTTTAGATCTAAATTATTTTATAAATAAAAATATTCTTAAACTTTTAAAGCTAGCCTGCTAAAAGCTTTATCTTAAAGTTAAGTCACTCTTTAAGATATTTCTAATACTAGATTTCTGTTAACCTATAAACCTCCTATCTAATAACTAATTCTTAGAACTATTAAGTAAATATTCTATATACTATTTAATAAAATAGCTCTTTTTATTTTGTTACTACTCTAATTAATACTAGAGCTACTAGTATAAGTTATATTAATAAATTTCTAGCTTATATCTAGAAACTCTGTCTTTTATCTCTTCTAAATGTTCTTTATTCTACTAGTTTTAATAATAAACGCCTTAAAGAGAGTTATATCTCATATACTATTAGTATAACTCTCTATTATTTAAATTATATTAAAGATATCCGCCTCTTTAAGATAACCACTAGAAATTATAAACTAATTCTTAGCTAACTATAAATAAAGAAGTATAAAGTTAATTTTAATTATAATTTATAAAAGTTGCTTTTTAATACTCCCTATTACTAAGCTTACTGCCTATGCTTATTTTAATTTCTAATTTACTTAAAAGAATATACTATCTACTTAAGAGACTTTCTGATAAACTCTTTATTAAAAAGCTCTTATTTTAATACTACTTATATACAGTATACTTAAACACGTTCTCTAAAGTTATTACTAATTATTTAATTCTAATATAACTACTAGTTAATTAAAATGAACTGCTAGTTATAAGAATTAAATATCTATCTAAAGACTTCTCTAGTAAATTATTCTCTAAAGAATTTCTATTTAGAGTCTAAACTTATATCTAAATACGTATCTAAATCTAATACTGAATTAAATAAGAACCTTATAAGAAAGTCTTTCTCTTAAGGTCTTAAAAACTCTTTAGTAAAGGCTTTACTAAAAGGGCCTTATAAGGAACCTAAACTAAGTATAAATATTTACCTAATTAGGGCAGCCCCCTTTATATAAATAGCCTAAAAACATGAACATAAAATCTTTACTATTTTAATAGCTAATATTAATAAGACTTTAGCTCTAAAAATCTACACAGATTTAGCTACTAAGGTCCTAGAAAATTACTATAATATTCTTAGAATATTTTTACGTAAGGAGGCTGATAGACTACCTGGATATTATTTATATAACTATAAAATTATTCTTAAAAAAGAAAAGTAACCTAGATTTAGACCTCTCTACAGGATATTCTAAAATAAATTAAAAGTTTTTAGAAAGTATTTTAATAACTATTTTACTAAAAGATTTATTAGAATAAGTATATCTCCTATAGCTGTACTAGTTATCTTTATAAAAAAACTTAATAAAGATTTTTAATTCTATATAGACTACTAAGCTCTAAACACTATTACTATTAAAAACTATTATTTTATTTTATTAATCTAAGAAACTCTGTTTTGCTTTAGTAAGGTAAAGTACTTTATAAAGTTAAATATCATCTCAGCCTTTAACTACCTCTATATAGTGGAAGAAGATAAATAGTTAACTATCTTTTAAACTTAATATAGTTTATTTAAATATTTTATTATATTTTTTAGACTAGCTAACACACTAAGTATGTTCTAATACTATATAAATAATATCCTTTAATTATTCCTTAATATATTCTGTATGGCTTATTTTAATGATATTTTAATCTATAGTAACTCTTTATATAAATATAGATAATATATAAGATAAATTCTAAAGGCCCTAAAAAAAGCTAGCCTCTAACTTAATATTAAAAAATATAAGTTTCATTAAAAACAAGTTACCTATCTTAAGTACGTGATTTTAATAAAAGGAATTAGTATAAATTTAAATAAGGTAAAAAACATTCTTAACTAGAAATCTTTTAGAAATGTAAAGAATATAAGAGTATTCCTAGAGTTTACTAATTTCTACTAATAATTTATTAATAACTTTTTTTGTACTACGTCTCTGCTTATAGCCCTAACTAAAAAAAACACCTAATTTAAATTTAATAACGTTTACTAGATAGTATTTAAATTCTTAAAATATATATTTATAACTACTCTAATTCTCTAACACTTTAATTTAGAGTTACTAATTATTGTGGAAGCTAATTCCTTAGACTACGTAACTACTAAAGTACTTTCTTAGAAGAATAAATTAAGTAAACTAAGACTTATTACTTACTTCTTAAAGAGATTAAGCCCTGCTAAAGGTAACTATAAAATCTATAATAAAAAGCTATTAGCTATTATACGCTATTTTAAATAATAGAGACTTAAGCTAAAAATACTATCTTTTTAATCTAAGTATTAAATAACTATAAGAATTTATAGTACTTTACTACTATAAAATAGCTAAGCTATTAATAGGCCTGCTAGGCTAAATACTTATCTTAATTTAACTTCACGATTATATACTAATCTAGTAAGTAGAGTAAGAAACTAGATGCTCTTACTTACTATATATAAAATACTTTAGCTTAAGAAGAAGTCTATAGAGCCTAATAATAGATATTTCTCTACCCTAAACTATTTAATAAGACACTAGAATTAAACTTAACTAAAATAGATAGGTCTATTTAATAGATTATTAATAATAAGTATCCTAATAATGAGTTTATTTAGGAAATTCTGTTACTAAAATAAGATAGAACCTAACACTTTAAAAAGCTTTTCTTAAGTGAATATAAAAACCAAAAAAGTTAGTTATACTACCACGGCTAATTAGTAATACCAAATAATAATAAACTTAAAATTAAGATTTTTTAGATTATATATAATTCCCCTATTAGCGGCTACTTTAATTATAGGAAGACTCTTAAAATCCTATAGCACAAATACTACTAGTCTTAGATATTTAAGATAATATACTAATATATTTCCTACTACTATACTTATTAAAGATTTAAGGCCTTTTATAAGAAGTATTATAACCTCTTAAAGCCCCTACCTGTTTCTAAGAAAAGATGAAAAGATATTTCCATAGACTTTATTACTAATCTCCTAAAATCTAAAAGCTATACTAATATTATGGTTATAATAAACTACTTTATAAAATACTAATACCTAATTTCTTATACTAATATAATTGTTGTAGATATAGTCTGTTTTTTTTATTAGCACGTATAGATAGACCATAGCCTCCTAGAAATAATTATATTAAACTAAGAAATATAATTTATTTCTACTTTTTATAATAAACTCTGTAAATAACTATAAATTAAATCCTAACTATCTTTTATATACTATCTAGAAACTAATGGCTAAATAGAAAGAGCTAATAGCATAATAAAATAAGTTCTATATATATATATAAACTATTAATAAAATAACTAGATAAACTAGCTCCCTTTAGCATAATTTAAAGCTAATAATACTATATCTAAATTTATAAAGGTTTTATTATTCCTAGCTAATATAAGCTAATACTTCTAAATAGGTTTTAAACTTCTTATAAGAACTTAAAGACGGCCTTATTAGGCATTATAAGCCTTAGAAGTTAACCGTATAATAGAGAAAATAGCTAATATTTAATATCTAGTCTAAAAAGAAATAATCTAAGCCTAGGCCCTCTAAAAAGAATATATAAATTAGAAATAATTATTTATATCTAACTACCAGATAGGAGACATAATTTAGCTTAATATATAAAATATTAAAACTAAATAACTATTTAAGAAGCTGGACTTAAAGGCTTTAGGGAAATACTATATCTCTTAAGTAATTTCCCTATATATATACTAACTTAAACTTTCTAAATCCTTAAGTATATACCTAGTTTTTTATGTATCTTTACTTTAGCTAGCTGCGCCTGAATTTAAATATCTTTTAAGTTAATAAAACCTATTACTAAAACTTATTAAAATTAATAGTAATATTAAATATTATATTAAGTGAATTAAAAAGCTGCGCTTTAATTACAGACGGAAATACTATAAATACCTTATTAAATAAACTAAATATAATAACCTAATATAGTAACTTATAAATAATCTTTAAGATATAACTATTATAGAAGAATTTTATCTCTAGAATTTAAACTAACCTGCCGTTTAAGACTTAACATAAACACTTATTATAGGAGCTTAGATTTAAAAAGGGGGTATTATTATAGTAACTACTTATAATACCTTATAAGAGTCTTCTAAAGAAGCCTTTTTTATAAGATTTTTTATTATATTATATATTTATATATTAGTCTCACGCTAGCGCACGAGCCCTCGCCTAAATATTTTATTTATAACTTATTTTATTTCTTCCTTTTTTCACACAACGTTTTGAATTATTACTTGGTACTATATATAGTAATTAATTAATATTTCTTTTTAAGTTCTTAATCTCCTGCACGTAGTATTCTTATAATAACTAGTAAGATATTAGTCTTAAGTAAACTTAAGTAAAACTTAATAAAATAATAGAATATAAGCTTAGTTAGTAGAAAATTAAGGGACTAATAATTATATAATATTAAATTATTACTAAGTCTACTCCTGTAAGATATGGATAGTTTATTATTTTTAAAAAAAAATATAAATAACGCGAAGCAATCTGCTAGGCGTGAAAGAAATTATAGAATATAATATATAATAATAGTAATAAATAGTTCTAAAGTACTTATTTTTATAAAATAGAGCCTTAGTAGACTTATATAGTTTTATATATAAATAGTCCCTTTTAGACATCTATATATAGTAGGTTTTATAATAAGAGGAGAATTATACTTTTATTAATAATATTATCTATATAGCTTAAAAGAATAAATGTGTGTATTAGTTTATTTAGAATATAAATAACAGCGCTGCTAAAATAGGCTTAAGAAGTAAATTAAAAAACTTAAGTAAATAAGTTATAGTAACTTTATTATATAATATATAATATACATATTTCTCTAAAAGAATAGAGGAATTAAGTAAAAACTATTTAATATTCTATTTAAAAAGCTACCTTACTAGCTATTCTGGTTTAATAATATAATAAAACATCTCTATACTTATACCGCTTTAAGAGTGTATTATATTAAAATAGAAATAATCCAAAATTCCAGACTACCTATAAGAGACTTAATAATAGATTTTTAATAGACTTAATAACTAAATAATAGTAGCCAGATACGCTTTAATAGTAATTTACTAGAAAATCTTAAATAATATAATACGTATAACTCTTAATATAAACTAGCTAGTTTATACTTAAATTACTATTTAAATACTACAGACTTAAGCTACCAGCAGGTTATTAGTTTTAAATAAACTTAAGTAAAACTTAATAAAATAGTAGAATATAAACTTAGTTAGTAGAAAGCTAAGAGACTAATAGTTATATAGTATTAAATTATTACTAGACCTATTTCTATAAGACACGGATAGTTTATTATCTCTAAAAAGAATATAAATAACGTGAAGTAATCTGCTAGGCGTGAAAGAAATTATAGGATATAATATATAATAATAATAATAAATAGCTCTAAAGTACTTATTTTTATAAAATAAAGTTTTAATAGACTTATATAGTATTATATATAAGTAGTCCCTTTTAAGCACCTATATATAATAGACTTTATAATAAAAGGAGAATTATACTTTTACTAATAATACTATTTATATAGCCTGAAAGAATAAATGTGTGTATTAATTTATTTAAAGTATAAATAACAGCACTACTAAAATAAGCTTAAGAAATAAATCAGAAAACTTATACATTTATAGTATATAGTAGGAAACTTAAGTGAGTAAGTTATAGTAACTCTATTAGATAATATATAATATATATATTTTTCTAGCTAAACTAGTTAACAAAAGCCTATAACTAAAGAAAAATAAATATTAAAGGGATTTCTAGTAGTATATAATACTTTCTCAGCCCACAGGAAGACTTTAGTACTCTAGAAGTAATTAACTAATATATAAAATACCTCTAGGCCTTTTTAGTTAATCTTATTTAGTATACTATACTATTATAGAAAGCGAAACTAGATTTTAGTTATCTATAGTAGACTTAAGAAGTTATAGAGGTAATAAAGTAGTAAAAAATAGCCTAAAGACGCCGTAAATCTACAGAAATACTTTATAAGCTAGTATAAATAAAGAAAAGAACTATTTATAATACTAAAAAACAGTACTTTTAAAATTAAATCTATAAAGTAGTAGTTAAAAGAGATAGTATCTAAAAACTAGTAGTATAAATAAAAACCTATAGTTATATTTTTTCTAAACTCTCTATTCTTTTTCTATTATAAACCTAAAATAGGACGGCCTAGAGCTATAAAGAGAAAATAGATATCCTATAAAAGCAGTTTTTTTTAGCAGAGCTAAATATAGACTTTTTAGATATTATAAAATTTATATACTCTCTATAAGTTAAATAGCTTCTAGAAATTACTTTAGAAACTATTAGAAAGATAATAGCTAAGTAGTAGGTATTTAGTATACTAGACTATAATAATATTCTAAATAGCTTTTTAAAAATTATAGACTTTTTTTTTTATATAGCTATAGCAGAAATTACCTAAGTATATTAGAACCTAGTATATTATCTATAAATATTTAAAATTGCTCGTACAGTGGCTCTGCGGAAGCCTAGAAAAAATAATTATTTAATTTCTAAAATATAATAACCTATCACGCTCCTAAATACTACTATAAAGGTTATAGAGATAATTATAATAGAGTAGTTAAAGTAACTAGTAAAGTAATATAATATACTTTTAACTTAATAAATAAATATAAAATAGTATAAGTTTATAGATATAGCTCTTAACTTTCTTATAAACTAAGTTTATACTATCTAGAGAGAAAAGGGCTTTGTTATAACTCTTTTAGCACTTAATATCTCTAAAGTATTTAATAAAATAGTCTATAAAAAGCTTATATACGTCTTATAAATAACAAGAATTCTATAATAACTTATCTACTAGATTAAAGCATTTATAATAGACTGAAAAATAATAATTATTCTTTTAGATTATAAGATAGAGCTTTTTAATGTGCTAGCTAAGATTCTATAAAGCTTTTTTTTTTATTAATTTTCTTTCTATTCTATATTATAGAGCTTTATAAAGCTTGCGGTAATACCCATAAAAATATATATATTAGCAGTTTTATTAATAATACTATATTTTTTATATATGGTTTTTTAATAGAAGTTAACTGCTATATTCTTAAGTATATTTATAACTATTATATTAACTAGATAGCCCACTACAGAGTAGTTTTTATATTAGAAAAGTATAAACTTATATATTTATTATAAAACCTAAAACGCTTTAATATAGCAGCTTTTGTAAATATTAATAGTACTAAAAAAAAGCCTATAAAAGAGATTTAGATTCTAAGTATCTAACTTAACTTAGCTTTTTATTAGGGTATACATGTTTAAAAAACCTTTTAAAAGATAAAAAAATAGTAATAAGCTTTTTATTATTTTACTATATTAATATAAGAAGCTACTTTTTTATAAGTAAGATAGATTTATAGTATTATAATACTTCTAATACTTATTTTTAGTACTATAATCTAATATTAGTTTAGCTAAAATAAGTTTAGAAAGATTAATAGTTACTTAAATTAACTCCGTAAATTCTAGATAAAATGCTTATAGATAATTACTAGAGTATACTAAGCTATACTAATAGTAGTACTTAAAATAAAGACTTTTACTTTTCTATTATAGATTATTTTTAATATAAAGATTACTAGTTATAGGTACTGTATAAAGACTTTAAATATAAAACAGAAAATCACACAAGCTTACGTAAAAATCTAAGATAGAATTTAAAAATAGTAAAGTTTTATTTACTTATATATAATAGGGGAAAAGTGTATAGATTAGGCTCTAAAATAGTTTACAAACATACATAAACTTATTAAAAACTAGAAATAAATAAAAGTAAATATAGAAAATACACTAATTAAACTATAAACCACTATAATACGTAAATAGTAGTAAGAGTGGATTATTTAAAAATATAACTAAAACCCAGCATACTAATAGACTCTAGAAAAGAAAGTCCTTAAAACTTATATAAACTTTTATAAAGTAGAAAGCTTAATTATTATTTAAATCTACATAAAATAAATTAGACTTATAGTGTTTTTTATAAAAGTCTAATTAAAGAATTTTCCTACCACTACATACGTCTGCGGCTGTGGATAAGAGATAGTAAAATATATTATTTTATATTATTCTTAGTTTACAGATATAAGAACAGCTTTATGAGATATAGAAACTAGTAAAATTAATTTCTAGTATTTTACAGAATTAGTAGAGAGTATAGCTAAGCTTTTATACTAGCTTATAAAAACAAGTATTCTACTACAGTTCTTTCTAGCTATAGAACTACTTTATAAGATAAAGAATAAATAGAAAAGTGCTTATAATAAGTAGATAAAATGTTATAGTTAGAGTTATAAACTCCTTTTACTTTGTAAAAGGTACTATAAGTAGTAAGAAAATAGGCCGTACATAATAAATAAAAGAAATAGAAGTTATTTTTCTTAAAAGCGGAGGCTATATGCCCTGTAATAGATTTTCCTTTATATAATTAAGTTTATAAAAGGTCTGTATGGCATACTACTACCTAAATTAACATAAAAATAATAATTAATTAAATAATTAATTAACTTTATAAAAATAATATATTTTTTTATATTTTTATAAGTAGCTAAAAGAAAGATTTTACTAGTATAATAATTACTATTTAAAGTTTTACTTTTATTTTTTAGTAAATTACAAATTTATTTTTATAATAAAAAAACTTCTTTAGCTTCTAAATTTTTTTTTAAAAAAAAGTATAATATAATTATAGTATAAAATTTTTATAACTTATTTAAATTTATAAATTTATTATTACTTTTTTTATTTTTATTACTATTACTGTTAATATTACTATTATTTTTGTGTATATTACTATTTTTATAATTTTTAAAAATATACTTACTACTTTTATGTTTTTTTAATATATAAACTAGTACTTTTAGTTAAAATACTTTCTATGTATATAAATAAGTATTAAAAAGCAAATTAAAACAGCTATTATGTGTCTGAAAACATTAAAATATTTTAAGTCTTATAATAATAAAAAATAAAACTACTACTAATACTTAAATTTCTAATAAATACTTATTTTCTTTTAAAAAACAAAAGTATTATAAGTAGTAATAAGTAAAAAGGCTGTTATTAATAGTAATAACTAAAGTATAATAAGTAGTTTAAAAAATAATTACTAGCTACTAGCTAAAAAGCGTGTAAGAAAAATAATACTAAATAAAAAGTAAAGTAGTTACTATAAAATAGTAAATATAAGACAAAGCTATTAGCTAATATTATTAAAGTACTTAAAGTAGCTAATAGTAAAGAAAGTACGTAATATTTTATATATAACGTATTTAATAAGTGAGTGACGCGGATAAGTGAGTGATATATCTTACTAAGAAAACACGACCTACCAACTTTTAAGCGCGATGTATTAATAAACTAAAACTTAATTAATCTATAATAAAGGCAGGCTATCTTTAGCTATCTTTGTAATTAAAAAAGGCTAACTACAAAGCGTGCGACAGGCTGCAATAGTATATAATATTTCTAAACTAATACTAAGACAATAACTTACTGGAACTACCTTTCAACGTAATTACGAAGCCAATTTAAAGAAGCTTAATAAGCTAGAGGAATTAGTTATTATTTAACACGTACTTAACCTAGATTTATAAGGATTTCTCTTCAGGCTTGGTGCTGTAAGAGATATGGCTAATTAACTGCTTACTGCGCGCTTTAATAGTAAGGTTAGTATCAAGTAGCCAGAGTGTGATGACGGGCTCAGTCTTCACGCGTCGTTGCATGGATGCAGGTTGACGGGATAAGTTGGCTCTATTTCAGCTACACTAAGATGAGGAGAGAAGAGGTACAAAGGGGGCTCGCCCCTAAATAGGGCGGTGCATGGCCTGAGCGGGAGCTAGCCATGCTCTGAGCTCTGTGCTAGGTCGTGGCTGGCGTAGCCAGTCGCGATATCATGTGGCCTGCAGCGAGCAGAGCAAGCAGCACCGTCACACAGAGAACTTTATACAGTAAACTCTAGAAGTTAAAACAGTATACAATTGAAGATATGACTACAAGAGAGCTTTATGTGAGGATCTTGAGATTATTAAACCATAGTTTAAGTGTGTACGCCGTATAAAAGAGAAGTACAGTATTACTAAAAAAGATATATACAACTTTGACGAGGCTGGCTTTCAGATAGGGGTTATTTTAGGCGGCAAGGTTATTATAGGCTCTGATAAATGTAATCAACGTAAAGCAGTCCAGCTAGGTAACTGTGAGTGGGTTACAGTAATCTAAGGTATTAACGCTTAAGGATGGGCGATTTCACTATTTATTATCTTTGCAGGAACGTACCACCTTTCTGCATGGTATGAGGGCAATGATATACCATCAGATTAGCCTATTTCATTGAGCGATAATGGCTGGACGATGAACGAGCTTAGTATTCAGTGGCTACGGCACTTTAATAAGCATACAAAGTATTATATAGTAGGCGTACATCGTCTACTAATAATTAATGGCCATGAGAGCCATGAGTCGCTTGAATTTCAGTATCTTTGTAAGGAGAAGCAAATTATTATGATTTGCATGCCATCTCATTTGTCGCACCTACTTTAGCCACTTGATGTAGGCTATTTTTCGCCTTTGAAAGACGCGTATGGGCGCCAAGTTGAGGATCTTATCCGCAACCACATCTACTATGTCACGAAGCTTGAGTTCCTACCAGCGTTTAAAGCAGCCTATTAAGAGACAATTATAGAAAGTAATATTCGCGCAGGTTTCTAAGGCGCTGGCTTAGTTCCATTCAACCCAGATGCTGTACTCTTAAAGCTTGATGTTCAGCTTCGGACGCTATCTCTACCTGCAGAAGAAGACACTATTTGGGAATCAAAAACACCTAAAACTGCTGCTGAATTGGGGTCTTAAAATGCTTTAATTCGTAATCAGATTCAGCAGCATCAAAATAGCTCACCTACACACATTTTTGAGTCAATTCATCGGCTTGCAAAAGGTGCTGAGCTGATGATGCATGAAGCCGTGTTGCTGCGCTCAGAAGTCACCAAGCTTCAGAAGGCAAATGAGGCTGCAACACAACGCAAAAAGCGACAAAAAAAGCGGATTCAGAAGCGAGGAACACTAACAAAAGAAGAGGGCTTAAAGATAATTGCTCAAGCCAATGTTGATGCGCAGATTGAGGGCGAAACGCGCCAGAGTGGGGGGTGCACAAAGGTTGACATGCCAAAGCAAAGGCGCTGTGGACGCTGTAGAGAGACTGGGCATACTTCAAGAACTTGTAAAAAGGCTGAAGAATAGGATAACTATTTACTAGTCAAATATTATGGCGATAGCTGTTAGTGTCGAGTTGTTATTTATTTGTAAAGTAGTCGAAACTTGGTAGGGTGCGTCACTCGCTTATCGAAAACGTTATAATTATAAGAGTCATTTTTGTTGTTGGGGATACTGTATTAGGAAATGAAGGCTTCCCTTCCAGGCAAGGTGTCTCGCTTAGCCACCCTAACTCCGCCAAGATCTATGCTCGACCTCACCCATAAAAGGCCCTCTTCTCTCGCTGCTTTTCCTCTCTCTCTCCATCTTCCCTTTCCCTCACACACCGCGCCGCCTCATTATTGGGCTCCGTGCCGTGGCCATGAGGCATTTTCTGTCCCCTTGGCATTCATGCAAGTGCTGCACTGCCCGCCTTTTCCAATTTCCACTATCTTAGACTGACGATAGCGCAGCACCATATCCCTCGGCGTTTCCGACGGTCCCGTTTATGCTAGTCCTTTTGGTATTGAGCGAACATCTCAGTCCTGCCTGTTCCCCACCTCACGCTTCAGGGTGACGTTTCCGTTCACCTTAATTTATCCGTGGCTATCTTATCCCCGAGCAGCGTCTCCGCATTCTCCAACCCTTTGCAATAGGGATCCCTTGTAAACGGCCTTTGATCCCCCTCTCCCTCTAGCATCACTCTACCCTTATTTTCCCTTGGAGTGGAAAATGCCCCTCCTCCCTGACGTAGCGGCTCATCTATGGAGCCTTCGGTCACTGACACGTCAGCGATTGCGCAAAAGGGCAGCTAAGACGCTCGCAGACGCCCAGGCCCCCATTGTTCTGGTGTGGTTGAGTGCAGCTGGCTAATGCTACTGCTACATGCAATTTCGAATGGAAGCCTAGCAGAATCACGCGGTCACATTGCCCAGAGGATACGATTGGTCCTGTTCCTCTAGGTGTCACTGCTAGCCGACTTACAATATCCGAGTCAGCTGCAGCAGAGTGGAGCCTGACTGTGACCGCAACTCAATCCCTGGGGTACAGCTATAACCGGTCATTGGGCTATGCCGGGTACGCCTTACACCGTGCATCGGGTTGCGTTATGCGTCTGTCTCCATGAACAACTTCACGGCTGTAGAGTCGTATTACAGCGTTGCAAATAAGAGCGGGGCTGGGGGCTGGAGCGGGTCTGTAATAAGGTGTGGGTACAAGTGGACGCCAATCACTCTGCATGATTAAAGCCGCGCCGTCAGAAGTTGGAAGCACCGGTATGGACTTGAGTTTAGGCTTGGTCTCGGTTTTGCCGAAGATCAGGAAATCATATGTCAATCGGAGAATTCGCCAGGTTTCGGTTTTATTCAGTCCCTGTCCAGTTGATGAGGCGCGGGTCACACAGGAGGGATATCTACGGGGATCTAAAATTGTTGGGCGGACTCTGGCGAAGAGGGGACGGTAGCACAGCCTGGCCTCCAACAGAGGTGGCGTTACAATCTCCTTTTTGGTTGGCGGATACTGGTGGAAAATTCGCAAACTCTTTAATCTAACAAAGAGATGCTTTATGATGGGACCAAGCTAAAGCAATGCGAGAAGGCGATTCGACGCTAGCCTGGTATTCCTCTTGCGTGGATGCGTTTCGAGCACGACCTCGTCTAGGCTGCTCCCTGCTGAGCGCTAATGTAACCGAGTGCAGGGAATCAATGTAGCAACCCATGATGTATATATATGTAAATGAGTGACTAGGCAGATGAGCGCCAAGCAGGTAGCAAAGAGGCTAGAAGGGACTAATGAAGGCAGATGGACCTAGTGTAGGCGGTAATGGACCTAGTGTAGGCGGTAACGAACAAGTGTAGGCTACAGTACCAATTAATGCTGTTCCGTGACACACCACCTCAGCCTGTACGAGCCAAAGTATAGGCTGTAAACGAATGATGAAGCGCCAAAAGAAAAGGCACTAAGCCTAAACAGGCAAATTGGATAAGAAAATTGAGAGTAATAAGGAGAGCAACCACAGAGTATAACAATTTACCCCAATCAAGCTCATTCTCAAAATCCTAGTAAATTGAGCCATCATTTGTCAATTTTGCTTCACATTTTTTAAATATCCTGTTTTGAATGTCCACCAAGCCGAGTTGGCGCATAAATATCTCATGTTTCTGTCGTGGTAGGTGCTTTGTAAGCCCATCTGCTGGCATCTAATTTGTAGGCAGCCATTTTATATCAATCTTGCCTTCTTGAACTTCTTGTTGTAGCCAGTGCTGGTGTATGTCCACGTAATGAAGCTTGGTGTTAAACCTTAGAGTGTCCTTTCGCATCAGCTGCACTGTTTACCAGTTATCACAAAACAGCAAGGGCTTGACCTTTGGGTCGAATCTGATGGATCTGAAGAACTGATTCCACTACTGGAGTTCCACTGCTGGAGTTCCACTGCAGCCGTTGACAGCGATAATAATTCGGCTTCTGTAGTCAACGTTATGACTGAGCGCTGCAGAGTTACTTTCTAATTAATAGCTCTACTAAACAATTTAAATAAATAGTCTTGAGAGCTCTTCCTGGTGGCTGGGTCGTCGCCAAAGGCTGTGTTAGATATACCGTAAAACTCAGGCTCAGGTTCACCATCCTTAATCCACATTAAACTAGAATAATCCATGGCTAATAGCTGAATCGCATAATACATTGTTCCTAGCAGGTACTTCAAAATTCGATTGGCATGCTCAAGGTGCTTTTGTGAAGGATTCGTCAGGAATCACGATATTAGCGTATAGTCATGGGCAATGTCCGGTCTCCTAATAAGGGCTAGATAGGCTAATAAACTAATTCGCTGCTGGTAGGCGTATGTACACTAAGCGTCGTATTTTTATTCAAATGCTTAAATAGACTTATCTGGTAGTAGAGTCTTTAGGTAATGCCTATCAGCGGGTGTCTTAATATTAAACTTCTTATAAATCTTGCTAATGAAAGAAGCTTGTGATAGCCAAAGCTTTTTTTCCTTTTAATCTTAATTAACTTGAATTCCTAGGAACCACTTGAGTTCTCCTATCTATTGTAATTGATAGTGTCGTAGTAAAGCATTTTCAAATTCTTATAGAGCAGAGAGGTCCTGTTTGGTGCACATAGCCACAATATCGTTAACGTAAAAGAATATGATTACCTTGCTGTTAGTAAACAAGTAATTAACTCCTAGAACCTCTGTCAATCCGATTTCAAGAAGGGTTTTACAAAGCTTATTATACTAGAGCTGTGGTGATTACTTGAGGCTGTACAGCACTCATAGCAAGAGCAGAATCGAACTAAGATGCTTGAAACCATGTAGTGGCGTATAGTAAGTCTTCTCGGTTAGCTTAGTATTCAGGAAGGCATTAACAGCGTTTTATTACCAAATCTCAAGATCGAATATAGCTGCAATAGCCATAAGAGCTCGGAACGTTCTTGCTGCCACGGTGGCTGTAAATGTGTTCTTATAAGTGATCTGTAAGTCGCCTTATATACAAATCCTGACTTTGAATTTAATCAAGAATCCGTCGGCGTTAAATTTGTACGTAAAAATCTAGATAATAGAAATAACTGCTGCATCTCCTGCTTCAGCCTTTATAACTAGAAGAAATACTCCCATTATTATACAATAATTAACTTTCTTTCTAGTAGTAATCTTGAATCCAGCAGAGCAGGGATGTCGCAGTATTTTCTTTCAGTTCTTTAGCGGCGGTGGCAGCTGGTTGTAATGGAGTTTTCCAGTCGGGTAGTTCTTTAAGTCTTTCATTAATCCAGTGGCAAAAGCTGAATAGTAGCTGGCTAAGTCTTTAAGATTCGGACATCCTAGAAAGGCTGCATGTGCTGATTTGCCTATATGTTAAGATCCTTCTAGTAATACATGCTCATTAGAAAGAGTTGCTGAGATTTCATCCTTTTTTAGCGCATTGTTTTCATGCCTATTTGGAATATATTCTTCTTTTTCTTTTTCTTTAGGTCTTATGGCAGCAGCTTCTTGTATTAGCGTTTCGCCTCTGGCTGAATGACTCTCTAAAGTGCTAGATGCATCGCCATTATCTGATAGTAATTCATGCAATTGTCTTCTGGATGTGTCTGGGGTGGGTAGTTGCTAATTTGCTTTGTCTTTTATTAGCGTAGCTAGCAGGGGGCCTAGTAAAGTGCTTTATAGATTAATTGCTTCTAGGTTCAGATTCACAGCGTAATGGCTAGTTTCATAATTAATAACTATTTCAGGCGCTGGAATCGGCTGCTTAATAACCTAAATTGTATCTTTAAGCGTATTTCTGACTAGGAGGCCTAAAGTCTATAGATTGGCGTCGCGGTAGTCGTTTTCATGGAATATGACATCTCTTATACGAATTACCTCGCCTTTCTCTGGGATCCAGATGCGATAGATGTTTGTCGAATCGTAGCTAACTAAGTAGCTAATAAATGCTCAGGAATCTAGCTTCTTTTTCTTTAGAATTTTCTTATTCAGAGCATATACCGTACACCCCTATACTCTCAGGTGTTCTATGGGTGGAAGCCTGCTATAGACTATCTTATAGGGTGTACGCCAGCCAAGCTGTTTATTACGCATTCAGTTTAGAAGATAGGCTGCATAAAGGAATATCTCTAGGGCTAATTTGGCTGGTAATCAAGCTTTAAGCTGCATTACTCTTGCACGCTAAATTAGCGTTTTACCTAAACGCTCAGCAGCACTATTTTGCTTAGGGGTATATGGAGACCTGAGTTCTAGCTTAATTTCTTCTTCTTTACACTATCCCTTTACATGGTCGCCTGTTTTACCGTATCCTTACTCATTATTAGTCTAGAGCTAAATAATGTTGATACCAAATTCGCGCTTTATCTCTGCTGCTAGAGATTTAATGGCTAGAATAATAGTAGCTTTATCTACATGTGCTAGTGTAAGAACTTAGTTATATTTACTAACTGTGTCATACGAATACAGGATGTAGTAATAGCCATTATAAGCTTTGTACGAGAGCTCTATAATGTTGATGGCAATTCTTTTAAACAGCTTACCTGCTGGGAATTTACAATCAATACTTTAAGACACTATCTGATGTAATTTTATCTCTATACATACACTATATTCGTTCATGGCTGGTGCTCTTTCTCTATTAGTAAGAACTATGCCTTAAGTTTTAGTAGGCAGATAATCAATTGCCTGCTTGCTAGGATAGTCAAGAATCTTATGAAAATGCTAATAAGTGTTCCCAATTAGTCGCTTATTGATTGACGGCTTCTATAGACGTGGCCTTACAGATATAAAGGTCTAAAAAGTTTCATGAGAGTTAATCAATAATTCATGAGTCTTAGGGGTAATTAGGCGATGTGTTAAACACTAGTGCCCGCTGACATGCTTAACAGTGTAGACAGTAGCACCTAATTTACCGTCGTACAGTACATTACAACCTGAATCGAAATGGATGTTATTCTGGATTGCTTTGGAAAGCGCCATAACGTTGGTAAAGAACGATCTTACAAGCGCAACATTATGTAAGTCTATGGCTTAAGGGCCAGTCAACTTGTCAACCTTAATCATAACATCTCCCCATGCTTCAATCTGTATTTAACTGCTGCTAGCAATCAAGACATTCTCATCAGGAATAGCAGGTTTAGTAGTTCTGAAATCGGCGTTGTTATTACACACATGTATGTCTACTCCAGGATCCAGCATCCAGCATCCAGCTATTTTCAAGAGAATACGTTATCTTTGAACGAGTGGTAGAGAAGCTCGATTCATACATGGCTATAAATAATGTACGCGGAGTCATCTCCGAAGGAGAGCCTATGTTGATAGGTCCCTAAAGCGGTGTTATAGTGTCAGAATTATGTTGCTTCTCGATTTTTTCTATAGTCGCTCTTAGCTTCCAGTTCTTCTAAAGCTTATCTTTTACTTTCTTGTCTTTCTGAGCGTCTGGCTTCCAGTTTTTTAATTGATTCCAGGCAAAGAGATATAGGCAATCTCGGAATTGATGGTTGTCGTCACATAGACAAGGTTTGTGTAGCTTTGTATTGTTGTCAGATGTAGGTATTAGTATAGGTGGCAATTAACCGTTCAGCATGGCATGAGCTGAATAGCCAAAATCGACCATCTTAGGTCCTCCAGTTTTACGGTGGAAGTTAATGAAGCGAGCCTGAAGGTCTTCAACTGTTAGAAAGGCCTCATTCTTTAGCTCTAGTTCTAATAGGTGAACTTCAAGTGCTCCAGCAAACTCAGGATATATGGCCTTAATAGCTAGTATAAAGTCTTCTTATACTTGATTCTTATGGACCTCTGGCAGGTTTAGTTTCTTTACTAGCATATAGACGTTTTGTTATTCTTTAAGCCACTTATTCACATTCTGTCTTCCTTTCCAGAGCCTGACTCGGTTATACTTAGCGGCAATCTCCCGTTTACGGCTTGTATCTGTTAGATAGAGTTGCTTTGTAAGGGCCTTCAGCTAGTCATACGGCTCAGTAAGGTCCTAGATAATTAAGATATGGCGTTTCTCAATTATCTTACTAATATACAAAGTAATTTCTGCAAGGGCTTTCCTGATTCAATTGAACTCCTATAAATCATCACGATAGATCGAAAACTCTGTGCTATAAATAGCTAGCCGATCTCTATCTAGGTCCCTTATTGATGCGGCTGCATTACGTTGGACCGTCCCGTTGGCATCTAGCTGTGCTGGCTGGATCTCCCTAGGTAAAGGCTTCTTTAGGGGATCGTTCTTTAATAGCTTATTTTTTGCAAGATCAGGATTAATGTAAGACCACACTCTAGTGTTCAGTGCCGCAACCTTAACAAGAAACAACTAGTTGTGGAAGTCTTTTAAGGTAGCAAGAACTACGGTAGTCTTATAGATTACCTGATTGTCTGATAAAAGAGATGTAACCATAGCAGTGATGAGAAATAAATCAAAAGTGCTGAGAAAGTATGCAAAAGATTGACAATAGTAATAAGATGCTGAAAGATTGTACAAGCGTCAGTATACTAGTTGCGCAGAAGATTGACAGCACGAGCCGGGTTCATAACTGTAACTGAGTATAGAGAATCAATGTAGCAACCCATGATGAATTAAGGGCTATCTAGATGATGTATATATATGTAAATAAGTGACTAGGCAGATGAGCGCCAAGCAGGTAGCAAAGAGGCTAGAAGGGACTAATAAAGGCAGATGGACCTAGTGTAGGCGGTAATGGACCTAGTGTAGACGGTAACGAATAAGTGTAGGCTACAGTACCAATTAATGCTGTTCCGTGACAGCTAAGCGTCATTCATGCGAGCTCTCCGAGACTCCGTGCCGGTGATGGCTTCTCAAGCGTGGACCCTTTCGTCTACTTAAATGTCTCCATCTCCGCTCTTCTCTCGCACCACCAGGATTCATTTAAGGCGGCAGCAACGGCAGCAGTGATGGCAACCCCATTTGATACTTTCCGCCTCCCTCAGACGCGTCCGCACGCTCAATTCATACCTTATATTCCCCCCGTGCTAAAGCCACCCTCTCGACGTTATTCCTGGAAGAATACCTCGTCTCGTGCAGATGAATGGCATGACATTGACGAGATTCTGGGGGTCGGGCCTGGATCGAACACTCAACCGAGAGATAGAAAAGTTCTTGCACCTACATCTATTTGACATGCTTAGGTAGGCTTCCCTACAGCTAACGAAGCAATATTTTGTTTAAACTGGCCTTGTATGATCACTAATATGAATGCAGACGGCGGAAACAATAACTACAAGTTTCTGAAGGAGAGTCAATAGGTCCATAACTTTTCAGTTGATCTTCTTAAAGCGGTGAAGGCTACACTCAAGAGTTTAACAGTCACATATAGAAGTATTTTTGTCAAAGATCCTCTTAGTGGAGAGGATGTTGTATCTTAGTGTAACAATATAAGGCTTAGGGGGGTGAATACCCTACACGTGACCTCTACACGTGGCCTCTTGAGGCCCAAGCGCCAAGCCAGTGCCGACCCCGCACCTTGCTGGAGCTCGAGATTGTAGGATAAAGGGCAGAGTCCCCACCTTCTAGCTCAGCAGAATTCAGCTTTGTTCATCTTGCATGGTGTTTGCTAGCAGCCAGAAAAGGCTCCCAAACCTCATTGGTTGGATGGATTTGCCACTAACCCGTGTTTGTCCGAATCAAGATCTTGGAGCCTAAAGTGGCTTCCTTTTTTAAGCACACGTTGACCAGGGTCAGGGTTGACACTGAGTTTGCTTCCACGAGCGTAAGTGTATTAATAAGGATTTAATTATAGAGGGAACTAGAAACGGCCTCCACCCCGGCGTTTATATCCTGAGCGATCACCGAAGAAAGAAAAGTCCAAAAATGACCACACGCTGGCATGACGTTATTGGCGAACGATTAACGCGGCCCCGCGTTCCAACTGAGCCATCTGCCAAGGTGGCTGGTGAGATAAGTTGGTTCCCATCGATGCAATTCAACCTTGATGTGACAACCAGAGTCGTATGATTCGAACAACCGAAAAGTCGGCTACTTTCTCTATTCTATACAATCTCATCGGCCACTAGTGGAGTAGTTGGAGAGGTAACAAAACAGTACAATTTTGGAGGCGCAGGCTCGTCGTCGGCTTACTAGTAAATCGAACTCTCAGCTAGTTGCCAGCGCCCCTGAGGGCGCTGCCCGCGTGGGCGACAAGCTGGCTGGAGGGCGATTAGTGAGCAGGGCGTTGGCCGCGTAGCTATCTAAGTATAACAAAAAAAGCAAGTAAATAACGCCAGTTGTAGGGAGGTGGGAGGGTTGATTCAAATCGTCAGTCGATCGATTTGTGTATGCAACGAGGGCGACGATGAGATTGTTGATGGATGAGGAGAGGTTGACCTTCTGGAATCGATTTTGTGGGTGCTTGGCAGCAGGGATCCCCGATTCAGTATAGAACCCCCCATAGTCGAAAAAAGTTTTCAAAATTTCCTAATTTGTAAGATGGGCCTTATATGATTTGTCATCTTTAGTCTTCCCATTACTGGGCGCTTACACTACTCAGCTCGTGTTTGTACCCGTGAGTTTTCTGCCTTGCACTTCGCCCCATTAGAAATCTGATTTAAGTACTGCCTGTAGTACTGCGGGTCAAGCTAGCATCAACCATTTTGATTTCATCTCCCTGCTTCCACTCTAAAACTCCACTTTGTCCTAGTCCAGTCCTCTCCACACCAACCAAAATGAGCGTCGCCGATACATATTCTCACATCGTCAACGACCTTGCCAACTATGGCCTGCAGCTTCGAACCTTCGCTTACAAAAAAGGCGTCGACGCAAACCTTGACACTGATCTCGGAAAATTCAAGCACAACATCGATGCAGACGCGCAACTTTTCCTCCATAGCGACCTGTCCAGCCTTCTCGAACACGATCTGGAAACGCGGGATCCCAACATTGGGGAGTCTGTTGCCATTGTTGTCGTTGACTCCAGCGACCTCGTGGTGGGTCTGTATGACTTCGACCTGATCGCCAACTTCACCGACGAAGAGCGCGAGGCAGCCGCCACTGAATTCTTTGAGCCGCAGGCCGATCAGGCTGTCCTTGGCCTGAAGTGGATTCATGCTAATTATAGAAGCAACTTGGTGCTTGGCACAGAGCGGCATCCGTATACTGTGAATATGGCCATGACGGAGGTCGGCTGGCTGATCATGTAAGTAATTGTTCGCTCTACCTAGACAAGCTCGGAAGTATTGGCTGACAGTTTTGTCTATCAAGGGAATACGATGGTCGGATGGTGGAAGCTTTCACGGTTTGTGCGACGACGGCGGGAGAGAAGTCGGCGAGGAATGCGGGGATGGAGGTAGATAGCTATGTGGGAAAGTTAACATTTTCTCAAAGGAAGAGCTGGAAGGATAAAACTGAGGAGTTCGCTGAGTATTTAGCTAGCAGGGGTTAGTTGAAAGAGCATCTTACTACTCGACAAACCTTAGAGTCTTTCAGAACATCTCATAATCCACGAAAGATATCAAGACAATGAATCTAGAAGGTTACAGGCGGTATCTTAGTAGCTTATTTAACTAATACGATTATTAGCTTGTTTTGCACACCTACTCAGATACCATCGTAATTCAATTTCACAGCATTGACTTTGCCCTTTCCAACTCTTATGGGCATCCGCTCAGAGCAATAGAGAATCAAGTGGTATCTCCGAAAATTGCCAGTCGTCTTTGAACTCCTTTTTTTTCTCGTTCGGCTGGCTTCTGCAGAAGCATCTTCTGCATATGTAGAGCTCCTTCATCTTCAAGTAGATCTCCCTGTATTCTTCTGCTGGAATGGGCGATAGAACGTTGTGGTTGTGCAGCCTCCTTGGGCTCTAAAGTCGCTTTTGCGACCTCGTCTAATGCTAGTGTCTTCGATTGCGAAAGGATCGCTTTTGCGGTCTACGGAGTTTCGTTGTCTATCCGCGATGATTTTTTAAATAACATATCTGCTTTCCAATTTAACGGCATTGCGTTATGGCTTTGCGGTCTAAAGGGGTTATGGCAGGTCGCTGTGCGATCGCGTATCCCCCAGGAATTAGGTTTAATGTAGAAGATCACCGAACCGTAAGCGCATGCCAAGCCATTACTAAATATTTAACACACTCTTTCTACATCAACGCCATGCCTCCAAAACGCCGTAATACTGCTTAAGAAAGGGAAGGGAGGCTCCTTTTAGCTATTGACGCGTTACAAAAGGGCTAAATTCCTAATGCCTACCAGGCGTCGCGCATTTATCGCGTATTTATCGCGTGAACAACGATACTCTCAAACGTCGCATGAATAGACACGCATGTTGAGCAGATACTCTTACAAACAGCCGTAATCCTGATCACAATGAAGAAGCTTTATTAACGGAATGGATTCTCAATCTCGCCTCTCGTGGGTTTCCACCTTGTAAGTGGATGGTGGAAGACACAGCTAATATGATACTGCTATCAAAGAAAAAGAAGCCAGTAAGCAAGAAGTGGTTTCAGCGGTATATTGAGCGTAATCCAGAGATATAAATTGCATAATTAAAGAAGTACAACTACCAGCGAGCGAAACAGGAGGATCCTGAGGTGATTTAAGAACATTTTCGGCTGCTAAAGAACGTGACAAACAAGCATGGAATCCAGGATGACGATATTTACAATATGGACGAAATTAGCTTCCAAAAAGGCGACATTAGATCTGCTAAAGTTGTCACCGCTTGTGATAGCACAAAGTACCATATTCAGCCTGGTGATTGTGACTGGGTTATAGTAATTGAGTGTATTAACTCAGCCAAACGCTCTATTCCTGCCATGGTTATCTATAAAGGTAAGGTATTCCAAAACATCTGGTTTAATGCAGATTCATGCGTTCCAAAGGATTGGACAATTGCTATTAGTGAAATAGGCTGGATAAATAATCAGCTAGGTCTCATATAGCTTAAAGACGTGTTTGAACTAAACACTAGAAATACAACAGGGGCAAAACGGTTGCTTATTATGGATAGATATAGTAGTTATTGTACTGAACCTTTTGAACGCTACACTAAAGAGTATAATATTATTCTACTATAGCTACCTAGCCATTCTTTGTATATTCTCTAGCTTTTAGATGTTGCAGTATTCAGCTCTATAAAAAGACGCTTCCGTGATGATGTTTAGGACTCAATTTATAATAGTTAGAATTATGTCACAAATAATAACTTTCTCTATATCTATATAAAGCTTTAACTAGTAGCTCTTAGTAATAACAACATTAAAAGTACGTTTAAAGCTACAGGCATTTTTCTATTTAATTTAGATAAAGTTCTTACTAAACTAAGTAAATTTAATCTTTTAATACTTCTACTAGTTTTTTTATTTTTCTTAGTTAGTTTAGTATCAAACACCTCTAGAATAGTATAATAAGTAGAAAAGTAGTAGATAGTAATTAAACTATAATAGTATTAGCTTAAGTAGTAATTTATATTAACGTTTTTCACAAGCGAGTGAACTATACAAGCGAGTGAACCACTTTTACCAAGAATTACCTTTTCTTTAATAACTAAAAATTGAAATTTGAGCTTTCATATACACATTACAGGTTTCATGAGAGTTGCATAAACATTGGTTGAGTAGTTTCTGAGATATAGCGATTTAGGAGCCGTTTTGGCGCCAAATCGCTATATCTCAGAAACTACTCAACCAATGTTTATGCAACTCTCATGAAACCTGTAATGTGTATATGAAAGCTCAAATTTCAATTTTTAGAATTTATCATTAAGTGGTTGTTGAGATATTAAGGTGGAAAATTTCGATATTTTGGTGAATTCTAAGATGCGCAGCTCGCTTGGGTGTGCAGCTCACTTATAGAATATAATATTAAAATATAGAAATTTAATTTAGTAGTGTTAAAATAAATATTTACTAATTACTTATTAGTAAAAGCTTAAGCTATTAAATAAATTATAATTCTATATTAAAATAGTTATATAATTAGTGTAATTTAGTTAGTAATAAAACTATATAAAGCAAGCTATTTTATATAGCTAATAAAATTAATAATAATAATAATAATAATAATAATAATAATAATAATAATAATAATAATAATAATAATAATAATAATAATAATAATAATAATAATAATAATAATAATATAATAATAATAATAATAATAATAATAATAATAATAATAATAATAATAATAATAATAATAATAATAATAATAATAATAATAATAATAAAATAAATTAACTCAAATTAGTTATTTTATTTAAAATAAACTTATTTTTATTTTATTTAAAATTTTAAAGCTTAAAGTAGCTTTTTTTTATAAGTATATATTAATTAAAGTTAAGACTATTTTTAAGTTTATTTTACTTCTTACTACTAAAAGCTACTACCTAAAATTTAAAACTACTATAAATTTTTATATTACTTAACTTTTTGTTTTGTTTATTTAGTACTTTTTTAATGTAGTTAATTATTAAACTATAAAAATTATTAAATTATAAGTATATTTCTTAGTATTATAAATAATATATAAACTTTTTTAAATTATATTATTACTAGCTAATTTTAAATAATAACTATATTATTTAAGGCTTTTTTAAGTATAGAATAAGTTCTTTTATTATATTTTAGTAATCTACAAGTACTATAGTAATAAATAGCTAAAGTTAAAACTTTTAGTATTATATTACTACTTTTACTTATAGTAAGTTTATATAGAGTTTTTAAAGACATTATAATAGCTTAATACTTTTACTAACTATAAGGCTTTTTTTTTAGGTAATATATTTAACTTTAATATTATATTTTTTAATTTATTTAGTATTATTAGCTTATAATTCTTTAATTTACTTACTTAAAATAGAAACTCTTTATAAGACTATTTTAGCTATTTTAATTAATTTAATTATTATAATAATAGGCTTAGTCTTCACGCGTCGTAGTATAGATATAAATTAATAAAATAAGTTAGCTCTATTTTAGCTACACTAAGATAGGAAGAGAAGAGATATAAAGGGGGCTTATTTTTAAATAGAATAGTATATAGCTTAAGCATAAGCTAGCTATACTCTAAGCTTTATACTAGGTTATAGCTAGCGTAGCTAGTTATGATATTATATAGCCTACAGCAAGCAAAGTAAGCAGCACTGTTATAACTATTCTCTTAATTATAAGTAACGTTTTTCACAAGTGAGTGAACCATACAAGCGAGTGAACCACTTTTACCAAAAATTACCTTTTCTTTAATAACTTTACGAAAACTTAGTATTATTTAATAAAAATTTAAAATTAGCTTTTTAAATAGTAAATACACCTAGTATTAAATTTATATTATAATTGTCTTACGTAATTATAAGTTATTAAGCTTAGAATTTACACTACTTTAAAATAATGTTTAGCTATTTATATTTATAATATTACTTAATAATAAATTATAAAAACTTAAATACAAGGTATTAGCACCTAAATCTATAATATATTAGAATTTTAAAGCTATATTATTAGTAGTTTTTAAGATATTAAAAAGTGGGGGCTAAAATTTCTCCCTACTTAAAGATCTTAAAAACCTACTTATTTTATTACTTTAAAAGCATAATATAGTCTAAATTATATATAAAATAGCTTAAGTTTAATATCTATAGTTCTTATTTAATAGTTATTAAAATATTAATAGCTAAAAACTAAATTTTTAAAGGGTAAATTCTAAGCTTAATAACTTATAACTATATAGGACTATTAGAATGCAAATTTAACACCAGGTGCATCTAATATCCAAAAAGCCAATTTTAAATTTTGGCTAAATAATATTAAGTTTTTGTAAAGCTATTAAAGAAAAGGTAATTCTTGGCAAAAGTGGTTCACTCGCTTGTATAATTCACTCACTTGTAAAAAACGTTATAAAAAAAGCTATAAAAAATAGTATTAAAAACTAAAGCATAAACTTACGTACAGCTAGTAATAATTAAAAAAAGTATTATAAAAAATAACTAAAAAATAGTACTAAGTAGTAAGTATAAGTACTTAGTTTTTTATACTTTAAGAAATTAATAAAAAAAAATAGTTATTTTAGAAAATATAACTTTTAACATATAAAGCTTTTAAAATTATAATAATAACTATTTAGTAGTAGTTAAATAAAACTAATATATTATAAATAACAATAAAACTAAATATTAAAAAATTATATTAAGAAAAGAGTTTTTATAGTTTAAAGAATTAAATTATAAAAGTGGTATTTATATAATATAATAATTTTAAAAGTATTATCATTTCTTATAAAAGTTTAATAAAAGAAACTATATATACTTAGAAAATAAAAAAGTAAACCTATTCTAATTTAAAGAAATCTAAAAACTAAGCTAGAAAATAAAAATAATAAAAATAATAAAGTAAAAACATCTTTATTTACTATATAAATTAAAAACATTAATATTTTTTAAAAATTAAAAAATTAGAAATACTAGATTTATAAGTTAGTTAACTATATAAAATATATATATATATATAAGTAATATATTTAATTTAAATAGAAAAACTAAAAGAACAAAAAGCATATAAAAAAGTAGTAAAAAAGTAGAAACTAAATAAATAAATTTTAATAGCTTTAAATACTATAGTAAATACAAAAAATAAAAATAATTAATAAAGTTAATAATATTAAAAGCAATATTAAAAGAAATGTATACTTAAATATAAATACTATAAAAAAAAATAAAAAACTAAATAAAATTTACAAGACTTTAGACACCAAGACTTTTTATATAAAAAAAATTTTCTAAAATAGAAATATTTTGTATATAAAAATAAAGGAAAAAAAGAGTATAGTAAGTTATTATATTTAGTATACTACTATAACTATTACTTTATATATATTAAATAAAAGTACTTTAACTTAAAAAATTAAAGTTAAAAATATAGTATATATAACTTACTATTAAAAAAATTAAATAGCTACTAGTAAGAAGTCTAAGCTAGTAATATAACTATTAAGACTTTTAAATTATAATAAGTATAATAAAAACTATATCTTTATTTTAGTATAAGAGTAAACAAAAAACCTCTAAAAATACTAGCAAATAATAAAGTAAACAAAACATTTATTTTAAATTAATAGATTAAATAAAATAACACATTATACTAAAAAAAGGCGTATTTAGTAAAAGTAAAGTAAGTAGATAATAGTATAATAACTTTTAAAAAGAGTTTAATTAATTAAATATTATAATATAAGCTATAGCTTTTATATACTTAAAGTCTTTATATAATAGTTTATTACGTAGCCTTTATTACTATACTATAAAAAACAATATATAGGTTTTTTTAATGTAGTAAGTATAAATACATACTATATTAAAGCTTTAATAATAATATAAAAATATATAGTAACTTACTTATACAATTATTTTAATAATATAAAAATGTAATAAAAAATAGTTTAACTAATTTATTATATAACGAATTTTAGAAAGTTGCTTTAAAATAAGAAAATGTTATAATAACTATCTGTAATATAAGCGTCTTCTAAGGAAGCCTTTTTATAAGCTTTTTTTTTATATTATATATTTATACTTTGGCCTCGCGCTAATGCATAAGCCCTTACTCTAAATATTTTAGCTTATAACTTATTATATTCTTTCTTTTTCACGTAACGTTTTGACTTATTACTTGGTACTGTATTTAGTAATTAATTAATACTTCTTATTAAGCACTTAACTCTCTGCTTATAGCATTACTATAATAGAAAATAAGTATTAAAAAAAACCATCTAAAAGCTAAAGAGAACGTTTTTTATATAGTAAATTCTTTATTTATAATTTACTAATACTTAGAGTTACTATAACTACTTAGCTTTTATTAATTTTAATTACTTATATTTTACTTATAACTATATATATAAAATATTATGTGTTTTTCTTACTATTAGCTTTATTAATTATTTTAATAATATTAGCTAAAAGTTTTGTTTTTTATTTAGTTTTTTAAAGTGTTTGCTTTGCTTTTATTTTAGTATTATATTTTTATACATGCTTTTTTACTAATAGCTAATAATTTTCTTTTAGTTAGTTTACTACTTTTTATTTATAATTACTACTTATAATAAACTCTTATTTATTACTAACTATAATACTTGCTTTCTTTTTAAATTTTTAGCTTAAAAGTTCTTTTTATTTTAAGCTTTAAGTATAAGAAAAGCCTGTCCTCTTAAAAACGTTATAAATATTTTTAGAACTTTTTTTTTTACTTCTAATAATACCTAAAATTAAGTTATTAACTATTTGTAATTATTATTTTATGAAATTAATTTAAGATTATAATTATTTTATACTAACTCTGTGTAGTTTATGTTAAAAAAAAAGTTTTTATTATTTTATAAATCTCTTATTTAGCTATTATTTTAAGTATATTAAATACTCTTAGAAATATAATTTAGTAGTTTTTGTTTAAAAGTTTAATAGATTTTTTACTAGAAAATATTAGCTTTAAAAGTAGCTAGAGTTTATTTAAAACTTTAAACTAAAAACTTAATTTTATTAGCAAAAATTATATAAGTAGTTTACTTTAGTTAATAATTATAAATACAAGCTATTTACTTATAAGCTTACTTTAATTAAAAAGATATAAAAGCAAAAAAAAAAATATTTAAATTATTATAACTTATAATATTTTTATTTTCTTTAATTAAAAGGCTGCGTAGGCTTTTCTCTAAAATCTACTATTACTAATTTTTTTTAGATAAAACTAGTTAATTATTCTAAAACATTACTTTAAGTTTTTAATAAGTTTTTAAGTATTTTTCTCTAGTTTATAGTTTCTTTATTTAACTAGGTATTTTTACTAACAATTAAATTATTATAATCTTTAGATTTTTTTAACTTTATACTTTAACTAATATAGTTTTATATTTATGTCTATTACTATTAGTACATTTAGTAATACTAGTTTAAGTAATAATATATAAACTACTAAATAGATTTTTATATTTTGTAGTAATTATAGTTTATAGTTAATTAATTTAATAACTTTACTAATTTTAAATAGTTTTATTTAAACGTAATTTAGTTTTTATTTAGTTATTTAGTTTTTAAATTTTTACATAACAGAAAAACTTTATTTCTATTTTTAAGAATTAGTTTTTTAACTCTTAACTTATTAGTACTCTTTATAGTTTGTAAGTTTTTTAAAGTAATAATTCTACTAAAATCTTTATATAAGTTCTATTATTATTTTGTTTTATTCTAGGCTTAATAAAATTTACTTTTTAAATTACGTAGTTTTTTATAAGCTAACAGCTTATACTTATAATTAGTATAAAATAATAATATATTAGTTATAAATAATTTTATACTATTATAAATAAATTATACTAAAAGTAATAATTTAATCTAATTTTCTTAAAGGTAATTAATATATATTCTTAAATATTATTTTAGATTCTAATTAGTATACTTTGTTGCCTATTTATTTAAAAATAAAAGCTTATTAAAAGCTTGTGTTTAAACTATAACTTAGCTAATAGAGTTTTTTAAAAATATAATATAAATAATTTATTTTAATTAGTAATAAACTTTTTAAATAACTTGTGTTTTAAGACTACTATTTTTAAGATTTTATATACTAGTTTTTTTACTAATAAATTTGTAACTATTAAATTAAAATATATGTACTTAGTTATTCTGTTTATAATAACAAGTATTATATTATATTATCTATTTATTTCTAGTTTTTTTAGATAATAGTAATTTTGTAATAAAGTTTATTAAAACTAACTACTATAGTTATTTTAGTACTTTTAATAGTTATAAAAGTTTATAAAGGTTATATTACGTTAGTTTATTTTTTTTATACTTTAAATAAGTTTTAACTACTTTTTTTACTTTTTATTTTAATTGTTTAATATAGAAGTTTCTAGAGATTTCTTATAATAGTAGTGTTGCATCACCGCTCTCTAGTCGTTACTTAACTTTATTATATAACTTTATATATATATCTTAGATCTTCTGCTTTCTTTAAGGAGTAAGCTTTAACTTTATTTTACCTCACATAATAAAGATTACTATACTGCTATTAAACCTTATTATATTTCCTTTATAGTTTTTTTTACTTCTTAGTATTTATATATAATAGCTTTATAATTCTCTATAATTAATATTTTATATAGTTATTTTAGTACATAAATAAGTTTATTTATATATATAAGTTCTAATTTTAAGTTCTAAAAGTTTTATTACTTAAAATTTTATATTTTTATTATCTAGTAATTCTTAATTCTTGTAACAGTTATAATTCTTAAATCATTATAACTTATAAATCTATTTCATTTTATTGTTAATACTATACTTAGTATTGGTTTATATTATTCTATATAATCTAGTTATTAGCTAAATACGTTTACTACTTTATTTTCTAATTCTTTTTAGTAGAATATTTTAAAGTTATAAGTAGCTAGTAATTTTAACTAGCATATTTATTTTTTATTCAGCTTTTTTATATTAGTAAAGCTTATTAAGTTCTTATAGTTTAAAAATTTTTTACTTAATACTTAGCTTTTTTAAAGTAAATTTACTATTTCTTAAATATTACTACTATTATTAATAGCTTTTTATTATAAACATTATAATTTAACTTAACTTTTATAAGTTTTTTTAATAAATAATTTATAAAATAAAAACGTTTATTATTATATTATTAACTATAGACTACTTTTATTACATAGTTAGATGCATCTATTTTTAGTATAATTAGTAATTTTAAGTTAAACATTTTTAATATTAGTACTTAGGTAAACTTTTTCTTAAGTTTTTTAAATACTTACTACTATTTTTATTTCTAATTAAATTCATTATTTTTCTTAGTTAACTTTGTTAAAGGTGTTGTGATTTTTAAATATTCTTTTATAAACCTTTTATAGAAATTTATAAATTCTAGAAAAAACTATATTTTTTTAACTATTACTAGTATTAGCTAGTTATGTATATTTATTAATTTCTTGAAATTTATTAACATTTTTTTAAAATAATAAAGATGAAAAACTTTATTTTTATAACATGAAATTTATATTTTTCTAGTTAAATAAAAAAATTATATTCTTAAAGTTTGCTTAAAACTTTTTTTTATATATATTTTATGCTTTTTAAATATTTCTTTTATATATACTAGCCTATTATTTAGGTATATTATTATAAATACATTTAAGTATTTATAAAGTATATAATTAATAACTACTTAAAAAGTTGCTAGTATGTTTATTAATTTAAATAACATAACATAGTACTTAAAAAGTCCATATTTTAATTTAAATACTGTTAACTATTTATATTTTTTTTAATTTAAATTTTATAGTATCTTTTGTAGATATTAAATAAACTAAACTATTAAGCTTTTTAAAATCCATTTATTAGCTTTTAATTTAATAGTAATAAGTATTAATTTTTTATTATAGTATAGTTTAGTCATTTAAAATCCATATATAACTATAATTTTCAATTTTTTTAAGTATAAATAATATTAATAAGGCTATTAAGCTTTTACTAAGTTATACATATATATATATATATATATATATTTTAATATACTGTTTTAATTCTTTTCACTCTACTCTTAATAGAAAATATAATAGTTTTAATTTAAGCTTTTTTTTTATTTTTAACTAGTATTTCATAATCTGAAAATTAATACTTTAAAAGTATTTTTTTTATATTTATTAAATAAATATATAAATTCTTTATACTCCTAAGGTATTTAAGCTTTAGTAGTATTTAAAATTTATTTCTAAATTTATACTACTTTAATATTTTATCGTAGTTTTTTTATAATTATTGTATAGCTTTATATAAAATCTTTTCTATTTTAAAGTATGTTTCTATAGCTTTTAGTTTTTATATTTATACTACTTTTCTTACTAAATTATGCTATTAAATAGTTTTTTGTTGCTAATTTATTATTAGATTATATAATAAAAGCTAATTTTATTCTAGAATTATATTTAGCTTTTTATATTTAAAATATTAATATAGTAGATGTTTCTATAGCTTACTACTTTTAGTTTTATTACTATAGTTTCTAAGTTAATTAAACCCTTTCTAAAAGTTATTATACTATTATTTACTTATTTTACTTTTACTAAATACGCCTTTTTTTAGTATAATACGTTATTTTATTTATTTATTAATTTAAAATAAATGTTTTGTTTACTTTACTATTAACTAGTACTTTTAAAAAAAATATTTACTTTTATACTAAAGTAAAGATAACGTGTTTCATGGGTGAGCGGAACACCCAGGTAAGTAGAACACCTAAACACCAAAAATTAACCCTCTAACTTTACACCAACAATGCAACCCAACAACAATCCTGCTAAATCGCGAATTCAGTCGAATCTCTTTATAGCCTTACAGGCTATGAATGAGGATAAAGAATTAAAGCTACGCAAAGCTATAAGGCTTTATATGGTGCCTTTAACTAGTTTACAGCACGCACGTAAGGGCGTACCTACTCGCGCCAAAACACGACCCAAATCAGCTCGCCTTACTCTACGCGAAGAAGAAGCAATAGTTGAACATATCCTTAACCTTAATTCACGAGGATTTCCTGCCACGAAGCTTGCGATACGTGTAATGGCTGATAACTTACTAAAGGCACAGGATAAGAAGCATGTTAGCAAGAACTAGATTAATAAGTTTATTAAGCGTAGGCCAGAGATAGAAACGTGTCTTACGCATGCCTATAATCGACAGCGAGCCTTGAATAAAGATCCAGAGCTTATCAACACGTGGTTTAAGCTAGTTCAAAAGACGAAGGAGATGTATAGGATCCTAGACAAAAATACCTACAACTTTAATGAGACCGGTTTTATAATAGGGGTAATTGCAGCTAAGATGGTTATAACTAGCTCTAATAGACGTCAAGAAAGGCGTAAACTCATTCAGCCAGGTAATAGAGACTAGGTTACAGTAATAAAGGCTATTAACGCTTTAGGGTAGGTACTCCCACCTTTCATCATCTTCAAGAGCAAACGCCATATCAATACCTGGGTTAGAAAACAGAACCTGCCTCGTAGCTGGAAAATCAGCCTCAGCAATAATAAATAGACCAATAATGAGCTTAGTATTACGTGGTTAAAGCACTTTAATGAGTTTACAAAAAATCGTACTATAGGGGTGTACAGATTACTTATTATCAACGGCCACAAGAGCCACAACTCATTAGAGTTCCAAGATATTTACAAGGAACAAAAGATTATCACCCTCTGTATGCTATCACACTCGTCGCACTTAGTGCAGCCGCTTGATATAGGCTGTTTTACGCCTTTAAAGAAGGCGTACAGTACACAGATTAGTGAGCTGTCGCGCCACCGCGTTCGATATATTACGAAAGAACACTTCCTTCCAGCCTTCAAAATAGCTCGCGATAAGGCCTTTACAGAGAACAACATCTTAGGAAGCTTTCAAGGAGCTGGTTTAGTCCCTCATGACCCTGATGCTGTCTTATCCCGGATTGATATAGTCCTTCATACGCCTACACCAGAGCCACCACAGGAGACCCTATGGGAATTACAAATACCAGGTAATGCACGCGAAATTGGCGCTCAATCTATATTAATTCGCGATCGGATTCAAAGGCACCAGGATTCATCGCCTGCTCCTATGCTAGAAGCCCTTAATCGGCTTCAAAAAGGCGCTAAAAAGATGGTGCACGAAATGGTGTTAATGAAAGACGAGCTCTCTGCTCTTCGTCAGGCAAATAAAAAAGCAACTAAGCGTAAAAGTCGCAAAAGAAAATATATCAAAGCTAGAGAGGTAATGTCTATAGGCGAGGCAGAGAATTTAATAGCTTCTTTAGATAGTAGTGGTGTAGGAGAGGCTGAAGAGTCCTCTAGGCAGAGTAGTGCAAACGATGGCCTACTATTAAAAAGGCGCTACGGCGCCTGCAGCGAGGCAGGACACAACATACAAACCTATAAAAAAGAAGTATTAGTTTCAGAGTAATTCTACTAAATCTAGAATTAAGCTAATTTTTCATAATATTGATATTTATTTCGCTGTTGAAGTTTAAAGCTAGTGTTTAGGTGTTCCACTCACCCGGGTGTTCCGCTCACCCATGAAACACGTTATAGTTTTTATTATATTTATTATAATCTAAAAGTTTTAATAGCTATATTACTAGCTTAAACTTTTTACTAGTAGCTATCTAGTTTTTTAATATAAAATTATATATATTATACTCTTAATTCTATTTTTTTAAATTAAAATACTTTTTTTTAATATATATAAAGCAATAGTTATAATAGTAAAGTAAATATAATAATTTACTATACTTTTATTTTACTTTGTTTTTATATACTAAATATTTCTATTTTAGAAAATATTTTTTATAAAAGAGTTTTAAGTACTATATGTTGTTTTAATATTATTTAATTTTTCTTTTTTTATAGTATTTACAGTTTAGTGTATATTCCTTATAATGTTACTATTTATATTAATAATTTTACTAGCTATTTTTATTTTTTATATTAATTATAGTATGTAAAGCTTTTAGACCTTGTTTATTTAGTTTCTATTTTTTTACCACTTTTTTATATACTTTTTATTTTTAATTTTCTTATTTAAATTAAGTATATTATCTATATATATGTTTTTTTTATATAATTAACTAACTTAGAAATTCAACACTTCTAATTCTTTAATTATTAAAAGATATTAGTATTTTTAAGTTATATAATAGGTAAAAGTGTTTTTACTTTATTATATTTATTATTCTTACTTTCTAGCTTAGTTTCCTATTTTTAAGTTAATTTCCTTTCTTAATTTTAGAAAATATATAGTTTTCTTTATTAAACTTTTATAAGAAATTAAAATACTACTTTTCTTGTAAAGCTATTATACTATAAAAATACTACTTTAGTAATTAGGTTCTTTAATTTATAAAACTCTTTTTTAATATTACTTTTTAACGCTTAATTTTATATATAAATTTAAAATATTAGTTTAATTTATAAATCTAGCGTTTATTTTTATTTAGCTACTACTAAATATTATTTTTTATTAATTTTTTAAAGTATAAGGTTTTCTGTATTTGTACTTACTATATAGTATTTTTTAACTATTTTTTATAATACATTTTTTAATTATTACTAACTACTTATAAGTTTATGCTTTGTTTTTAATACTATTTTTAATACTTTTTTTAATAGTGTCTATTAAATTTATAAATTTAATACTTATTATTATTAAGTTTTTTACTAATAACTTTAACTAATAAAGTTCTTTTTAATTATAAGTTTTATTCTATAAACTTAGGTATTATTTTAACTATTATAATCTTTAATTTCTTATTTAAATATTTTTTTATAAAGTGTCTAAAATTATTATATTTTAGACATACTTTTTTATTAAGTTGTTTTCTATATTTTTAAGTTATTAGCTACTTTTTAGCTTTTTTAGTAGTCTCAACTTTTTTATTTAAACTTTATTAATATTTATTTTATTATATATCTAACTTTATTATATTAACGTCTTTTTTTTAAAATTTATTATCTAACTTTTCTTACATTCTAGTTTGTACATGTATTATTAATTATTTATATATATAGTAAACTCTATAAAAACTAAAAAATTACTTAATTAATTTTTTTAACTAGTATACTTTTATCTTAGTTTTTAAGTCTAGTATAATAAGCTATTATTAATAGTATATTATTTTAATTAATTTATAACTATAGCTATTAGAATTTTATAATATATACTAAAACTAATTTTATTTATTTTAGGTTTTATATTTTCTATTTTATAGAGTATTTTATAGAGTATTTTTTTATTAATTTTTTAAAAACTACTATAATTTATTAAACAAAGTTATTATAACTTTTAAATATTTTTTTAGTTTTATTTAATATTTTTAATATGTTTTTTTTTTCTTTTTTTATGTAATTTTTAGTTAAAAGCTTAAACTAATTTATAGCTCTACTTTCTATATTTATACTTATTACAAGAATTTTATTTTATTTTTTAAAAAAAGTATATTTATTAAATTAAG
The DNA here is from genome assembly GCA_010093925.1 of Zopfia rhizophila CBS 207.26. Taxonomy (NCBI): domain Eukaryota; kingdom Fungi; phylum Ascomycota; class Dothideomycetes; family Zopfiaceae; genus Zopfia; species Zopfia rhizophila. The sequence continues at coordinate 971,523 of ML994655.1, read as the reverse complement.
TATATATCTCTATTTTTGTTAGAAATTTCTTGAGATGTTTTCTTATACTATTAAACTTCTTAAATAGTTATACTTTAGTACTTAATATATATACTTATTTATTTACTTAATTCTTAAGTTTAAAAAATATTTATTATAGTTCTATAATCTATGCCTATTGTTACTATATAATTTAAACTATAAATAATACTAATATTAATACTAAACTATTTAAGCTTATTATTATTATATATAAGTTATATAACTTATAAGGATTTATTTTATTATAGTATAAGCTATAGCTTTTATATATTTAAAGTTTTTATATAATAATTTATTATATAGCCTTTATTACTGTACTATAAAAAATAATATCTAAGTTTTTTTAATATAGTAAGTATAAGTATATATTATATTAGAATTTTACTAATAATATAAAATATATAATAACTTACTTACATAATTATTTTAATAATATAAAGATATAATAATAAATAGTTTAACTAATTTATTATATAATAGATTTTAGAAAGTTGCTCTAAAATAAGAAAATAAGTATAAAAAAAACTATCTAAAAATTAAAGGAAATGCTCTTTATATAACGTATTCTATAAGCGAGTGGCCTACTCAAGCGAGCGGCCCATCTCATCAAGTTTCAACTCTTTTGTACACTCATAACACCGCAACACCAGCAGCTATTGCTATAATATTTGGGTAGTAGATAGCTAGTCTATTTCTCAGCCTTTTTACAAGTCCTTGAGTTGTGCCTAGGTTCGTAGCAGCGTTTACAGCGCCTTTGCTTTGGCGCGTCAGCCATCACACGCCCGCTACTCTAGCACGTTTCAACCCCAATTTGCGCATTAACGTTTGCTTGAGTAATTATCTCTGAGCCCTCTGCCTTTGTTAACGTTCCTCGCTTCTGAATTCGCTTTTTTTGGCGCTTTTTGCGTTGTGTTGCAGCCTCATTTGCCTTTTGAAGCTTGGTAACCTCTGAGCGTAGTAATACGGCTTCATGCATCATCAGCTCAGCACCCTTTGTAAGCCGATGAATTGACTCAAAAATGTGTGTAGGTGAGCTATTTTGATGCTGCTGAATCTGGTTACGAATTAGAGCATTTTGAGACCCCAATTCAGCAGCCGTTTTAGGTGTTTTTGACTCCCAAATGGTGTCCTCTGCTACAGGGGGGGATGGCGTCCGAAGCTGAACATCAAGCTTTGAGAGTACAGCGTCTGGGTCGAATGGGATTAAGCCAGCACCTTAAAAGCCTACACGGATGTTGCTTTCTGTAAATGTGGCTTAATAGGCTGCTTTAAACGCTAGTAGAAACTCAAGCTTCGTGACGTGGTAGATGTGGTTACGGATAAGATCCTCAACTTAGCGCCCATATGCATCTTTCAAAGGTGAAAAACAGCCCACATCAAGTGGCTGAAGTAGATGCGACGAATGAGATGGCATGTAAAGCGTAATAATACTCTTCTCTTTACAAAGCTACTAAAATTCAAGCGAATCATGGCTTTTATAGCTATCGATTATTAGCAGACGATGGACGCCTACTGTACGACCCTTTATATGCTTGTCAAAGTGCTGTAGCCACTTAATACCAAGCTCATTATTTGTCCAGCCGTTGTCGCTTAATGAAATAACCCAATCTGATGGTATATCGTTGCCCTCGTACCATGCAGAAAGGTGGTACGTTCCTGTAAAGATAATAAATAGTGGGATTGCCCATCCTTTCGCGTTGATACCCTAGATTACCGTAACCCACTCGCGATTACCTGGCTGCACTGCTTTACGTCGATTACGTCTATCAAAGCCTGTAACAACCTTACCGCCTGAAATAACACCCATCTGGAAGCCAGTCTCGTTAAAGTTGTAGATATCTTCTTCAGTAATACTGTACTTCTCAATCATACACTGTACACGGTTGAACTAAGGCTTGATAATCTTAAGATCCTCGCATAAAGCTCTCTGGTAGTCGTACCTTCAATTATAGACTATTTTAACCTCTAGAGTTCACTGTACAAAGTTCTCTGGCTAGTTCTTACCAACTAGGCTAGTAGAGCGCGCAGTAAGTAGATAATTAGCCATATCTCTTACAGCACCAAGCCTAGGGGGAAATCCTCATAAATCTAGGTCGAGTACATGTTAAATAATAACCAATTCTTCTAGCTTAGTGAGCTTCTTTGAATTGGGTTCGTAATTACGTTATAAGGTAGTTCCAGTGCGTCGCTGTTGAAGCGTTGTTTAGGGGATATCATATACCGCTGCAGCGTGTCGCACGCTTTATAATTAGCTTTTCTTAATTACTAAGATAGCTAGAGATAGCCTACCTTCGTTATGAATTAATTAAGAGTTGCTTCGTTGTTGCATCGCGCTTGAAAGTTAGTAGGTTATGTTTTATTTATAAGGTAGGCTACTCACTTGGGTGGGCCACTCACTTAAGTGGGCCACTCACTTATAGAATACGTTAGTAAATTTTTTATTTATAATTTACTAATATTTAGAGTTACTATAGCTACTTAGCTTTTATTAATTTTAATTACTTATATTATATTTATAACTATATATATAAAATGTTACGTGATTTTTTACTATTAGCTTTATTAATTACTTTAATAATATTAGCTAAAAGCTTTACTTTTTATTTAGTTTTTTAAAGAATTTATTTTATTTTAATTCTAGTATTATATTCTTATACGTGCTTTTTTACTAATAGTTAATAATTTTCTTTTAGTTAGTTTACTATCTTTTATTTATAATTACTACTTATAATAAATTTTTACTTATTACTAACTATAGTACTTAAAATCTATAGTAATAAAACTAAAAGTAATAGACTATAAAAATATCTACTATATTAATATTTTAAACATAAAAAAGCTTAATATAATTTTAAAATAAAATTAATTCTTATTACATAATCTAATAATAGATTAGTAATAAAAAACTATTTAATAGTATAATTTAGTAAAAAAAGTAGTATAAATATAGAAACTAAAAGTAATAAAAAAAAACTCTAAAATAAAGAAATTATTATATAAAGTTATATAATAACTATAAAAAAAAACCTATAGAATATTAAACTAGTCTAAATTTAAAAACAAGCTTTAAATACTATTAAAACTTAAATACTTTAAAAGTATAAAAAATTTATATACTTATTTAGTAAAAAGAAAAAAAAATTACTTTTAAAGTATTAACTTTAAAACTATAAAATTGTTATAGACTATAATAAAGAGGCGTTACTATAAAAAAATAGTATAAAAAAATATACAAATAATACTAAAAAGTAAAGATAAATTAGTAAAGATAAAATCTATAAATAGAATTACTCTAGAGTAAGTTTAAGTTCTATAGGGAATAATATCTAAATTAAATAAACAAGTCAGGTAACTAGCTATAGCAGAATATAAAAAAATAAAGTACTAATAAAAAAAATACGTATAAATATAGACTAAAGCTAAACTTATTTTTTTTTTCCTTTCTAGCAGTATCTAATATACTTCTAATTAGTATATAATATACGTACGGAGGATTTTCTATAAATATAAGATATAAAATAACTTAAGAATATTTTAGATTCTTTATAGTTACTCTAAAAATTAAGATTCGTATTTTAAGTAAAATAGTTTAATACTATCCTGTTAAATTTTAACTTACTGTATTTACTTCTTTTTATTTTAACTAAGTTTAATTAACTTTTACTAAGTTTAATAAGCTTTTTAATCTAGAAGTAAGGGAACTAACTAATATTATATAATTAATTAGATAACTTATTACTAGTTTAATATTATATTAGTAAGTTAGTAATTTGTAATATTATAATTATTTATCTTAAAAAAGTAAAAGAAGCTGTTGGATAGATTCTAATACTATATTATTTAAATAAGGTCTATAATAATCTACTATAAGGATAAATAAGAACTTTATTCGTTAGAAAAAAGTAGTAGTAAAAAAGAAGTTATAGTAAGACTTTTATTTATAACTAAAAGTACATTAAAAGAATAGAAAAGTATGTAATAAATTATCTAAGAATAAAAAGCAGCTATTATAGAGTTATATAACACCTTAGTTAACCTATAATAATAGATAGTAGTAGAAAGAGCTATAAAAAAAGAAACAGTAAAAATATAGCCTTTTATAAAGTTTAATAGTAATAAAAACGAACTTAAAACCTTTATAGTAACTATAAACTTTTATTATTAATTTAATTAAGCATTATTTATGACTGACTAAGATTAGATATTAATAGTTAATATAAATATAATAAGAAAAGCTATAAGATAGTTTAAACTACTTATTAGAAACTATTTAGTAAATAAAGATTCTAACCTAGAAGTAATAAGACTTATGGATTGTAATAGTAATATATAACAAGCCTTTAAAAACTATAAAAACTTTAAAAAAGAAATAATTATAGTCTTTAGAGAAATTGATGAAGAAATAGAGGTAATTCAGAAGCTTTAAAGGCTTAAATAATAAACGTTAGTAGCTAATTATATAATAAAGTTTAAATAAATTCAATTATAACTTAATTAAATAAACTAACTATTAGTCATGATATACTATAAAAGACTAAAAGATAGGATTAAGAATAAAATCTCTAAAGGTAAATAACTAAATACACTGCTTAAAATTATTAAATAAGTAGTAACTATTAATAACTACTAGTATCAACAAAAATAAGAAAAAAAAGCATATGGAAGACTAGTAATTTATGTACCTAAAAAAAACCAAAAAAATATCTAAATATATAATAAAATAGATATTAATTATAATAAGATATTTATTAATAAAAAATAATGAAAATAAACTTAAGAATAAATAGAATACTACGCATGAAAAGCTTATTTAGAATATAAAAAACAAGAATATTTCATTAAAGACTATAAGTAATAATAAATAGATATTAAGAAAACTTATACTTAAACTAAGATATAAAAAGAAGTTAAGGTAGTTATAGTCTAAGTAGAATAAGTATAAGACTAGATTACTAGAGAAACTATTATATAAAGAACTAAAAGAAAATAATATTAGATATATAGAAACTATATATACCTTAGAATAAAATATAAAGTACTATATTAATAAGTAAAAAATTATCTGGCAGAATTAACTAATAATATAATTTTTATAATATAAGAAGTAGTAATACAACAATATAATGCTAAAAGCTATAAGAATATATAAAGATTTTATAAAATTATAAAGTAGAAGAGAGGACCCTTTAAGAAAAAAAAGAAATTTAAATAAAAAAAGAATTATAAAATAGAAAATAGAAAGAAACTTATATTTATAATAATTATATAGTAAGTGTACTGGGAATACTGTTAGATATATAAATTAAAATACTATTTAAAAGAACATTTTATTACTAAATACTAAGAAATTATTTTAGAAGATAGAATATATAAATACTAATAAGTACTATAGTTAGTAGGAAATAAATAATATAAAAAACCAACTAGATAAGAACTAGCTATATAGATAAATAAAATCTATTAATAAATATCTATATTAGTTATAATCTATATAACGGATTATCTGTTATGGTGCGATTCTGTGGGAACTATTACTTCTAAGCTTATTTAAATTAAGTACTATATAAAGTCTCTACACAGGCCATACAGGCCCCCTTACTTCTAAAATCTTATATATATTCTGTTTATAGTTTTTATACATAGCTCTATAAACTACGTCTTATAATCTACTCTATATTATATATTATTATTATAGTTATTAATCTTATCTATATTCTATTACTCTTTAATATTATATAGCTTTATTTTTATATATCTGCTCTGTAACTTCTGCTAGTTCTGTAGAATAAAAATAAATTCCTATAATCTACACAAGAATAATTATAAGAATAACTAGACTATATTATAGTTTTTTATAGTATTTATAAAGATTAATTATAGTAACTTGCTGCTACTATAATAGAGATAGTAAACCTCTATAAATAAGTTATAATACTTAAGGGAGTTTATAACTACTAGAAAGAGAAGCTATAAAAAGTTTAAGAGTAGATTATAAACCTATACGTATAGCTATAGTCTAAAAGCCTAATATCTATTATCTTTATTATCTTTACTACTTTTGCTGTCTCTGTTTCTATTTTTATCCCTATCTTTACTACTATTCTAACTAAAACTAAACTATTTATAACTGTACTGTTTTTATTTACTTTTATTTTATTTCTAATCTATACTTTCTCTGAATGTCTACTTAACTCTAATAGGTTTAGTAATAACTAAAATAATCTTTAGTACTTTATAATATAGATTTATATAAAGATAATTATAAATTAAGACTATTTTCCTACTGCTGAATTCTATATGGCTTATGTAAATAAATAACTTAAAGATATACTATATAAGTAAGTTTTTTTATATATTACTAATAGTGTCTACTGCTTACTAGACTATTTTATAATACTAGAAATTTTAGAGTAAGCTTATAGAGACCTAAATTAAGCCTATAATATCTAACAAAATCTATTTAAACTCTATTAAAAGAACTAAGAATTTAGTGCCTTCCTAGCGGAATTCTAATAATTAGCTTTTAAATTTAATTTATTTAAAGACTCCTTACTAACCCTTTTAGAGAATGCTATTTTTAAGGAATTATAGAATATACTACTTTATAATTTACTATTAAACTACTAGTATTATCTACTAGCTTATTATCTATAAGACTTTAAAAACTACTACTATGACTATAACTTAGTTACTTTTATAAGTAGCTATAAGACCTATAATCTTTAGTCTATAACCTAAAAGTATATTATTTCTCTATTAATAGCTGTCCCTGCTGTCTTTACTGCTAAATCTATAAATTTAAGCTACTACTATTAACTAAACTTCTTAAGCTAGGGCTGTAAGGAATACTGTGAATACTATTACTATAATTTAAAAAATTATTTTATTACTTATTATCTCTACTCTAATACCTGCTAGTTTTAAAGTATTTTTATTTATATATTATTAGGTTTGCTATTTTTATTTTCTATCTATCCCTTTACTTACTCCTATACCTTACTATATTTTCTATTATATAGTTTAGTAAAAGCCTTAAGCTATAGTTAAGTTATGCTTTAGTTTTAGAATTATATTTCTATAAAATCTCCACCATCACCGTCCGTAAGATGTTGATTAAGAAAGAGCTTAATTTATAGTCTTATATTTTTATACTATCTACTAAACTAACTCTTATTATTACTAGATACTTAATATAGTCTGCTAGCTATACTATTACTATTTATAGTCTTATTAATAACAGAGCTAAAAGAGACTTCGTTGACTAAAATTAGATTATTTTTATAAGCTTTTAGCTAGAACAGCTAAAGAGACTATTTTATTTTAATATTATAAATAAAACTAAGTTCTACAGCGGACCTATTACCTTATATATTATTATAAAACTCTATATTAATAACTATACTAAAATAATCCGCCTGTTTGTGACTATCTTAGGGTTGTATTCTATTATACTAAGAGTATACTAACTATAATATTATAACTCTTAAATTAACTAGACTGTAAATATTCTTATATTTAATAGCTTATTCTATTATAATTATTATAAAAACTTATTTATTCTAGCACGGACTTATAGAGTTGTCTTTATTCTATAAAAATTAATCTCTAAATCCTGTTATAACTAGAAGGACTGTAGGAAGCTAAATATCTATTTTATATTTCTAAAAGTCTATACTATATATGCTTATTACGGCAGCTACTATTTATTTACTATCTTTATAAAAAAATATTAAGTAAGCTTTTATTATAATTAAGAGTATAAACCTATAAAAAAAGCTCCTATCTAATATCCGGAAATTTCTATCCTAGTTTTATTAGTTTTTTTTATTAGAAGAAGCTAAAAACTTATTACTGTGCTACCTATATAATTATAATATCTAGCTAATAAAAGAAAAAACTCTATTTTTTAGCTATTTATATATAATATTCTATATAGAGCTATAAGTGCTTTGAAAATAGCTTAATAAGAATTTTTAAAAAGAATTTATCTACCTTAGTAGCTCTTTAACTATATTTCTAGTTCTATTTATAAAAAAAGTAGATAGAGGACTCTGATTCTGTATTAACTATTATATACTAAATAAAATTATAATAAAGAACTATTACTTACTACCGCTGACTAAGGAACTACTAAATAATTTAAAGGGAATATAATACTTTTCTAAAATTAATATCCTATAGTCTTTTAATAATCTCTGTATTAAAACTAGTTAAGAATAGCTTATAATATTCTAGACTTAATTTAGTTTATATAAAATATTAATAATGCCGTTTAGGTTAACAGGTGCCCCTATAACCTTCTAGTAGTATATAAATAATATTTTACAAGAATACCTAAACTACTTTTATATTATTTATATAGATAATATTCTAGTCTATAGCTATATCTATATTAAATATAAAGAATATTTTTATTTAATACTAAAAAGCCTATAAGAGACAGGCCTACACGTAAAAGCAGAAAAGTATAAATTCTTTATAACTAAAATTTAATTTCTAGGCCTGATTATAGGCTGTAATGGTATTTATATAAATCTAAAAAAAATTAAAATAATAGCTAGTGTAAGGGTCCAGGCCAATAATAGTAATTAAATAAAATAAAGTAAATTTAATAAAAAGTTAACTATATATATTATAAAGACTTAATAGTTAACTTCTATTAAGTTACTAAGGTCACGTGGTTATGCATGAAGTTAAAGCTAAAATAACCGTTTTAATTAACTATTTTAAGCTCTAGCCTATTATATTATTCTTTTTCTTATAGACTAGGTAGGGGCTCTTTGGTGAATTATTTACCTAAAGGCTTTTATAGATCTATCTTAGGTTCTATTTACTATAGCTTTTTCTAAAGCTTTTATTAATAGTTTACTAATAGGAGTTTGTGTCTGCCTTTTTATAGAGATGCTATATACTTCTTTTAATAGTTTAATACTATTATATTTTCTAGCTAGCTTACTAGCTCTATAGTTATTAATATATAGTCTTTTTACTTTACTTTATACTGTAGCTAGTGGCCTCACCCTTGTCTTATTTATACCTCAGCAATAATATCCTGCACTACGTGCTCTTTGTGGTTATCTATCTGAATTAATAGCAGCTAAAGGTCGTTTATAGGCTAGCTTGGTAATAGGTCATTACTTACTAGCCGTAGTCTATCTATATAAAACGTTGGGTTTAGCCCTGGGGGCGTATTTAGCTTTATAGTGTACAGGCTAATTATATTTTCTACAGTGTATTTAGCATTCTTCTAGTCCAGCTTCTTATTTCTTCGTCTAGTAGAGAGTTGGTTACTGAGCTTCAGCTATACCTTGTCTCCAACACGCAGTTGCGGGGCTTCATCGTGACGTCAGTTTGCCTGTCTTTCTTGCTCTTACTATGCCTTAGTTATGGTTGCTTGTGCTAAGTTGATATACTCCTTCAGCTTTTTTATGATTTCTCTAGCGCTAGCTTTTGGGTCTCAAGCTGTTACATTACGCCTAGTTCTAATATCCACTTACAGCGGTTCTACATTGTATCCATGCTAGAGAAAGAACGGGCTTATTCCTATTAAAGTGGCGTCTCTTCCCTTTACTGTAATCTCAGCTATCAGGTAGAGCTTCGCCCAGTTTACTTGGTCCCACGCAACAAACGCTCAAAGATAGGCCTCAACTGTGCTGTTCATCCTTTCTGTTGAATTATCTGTTTACGGATAGAACGCTGTCGACAATCGCCTTTCGATTCTTAGGATTTCGCAAAGCTTAGTCCAGAACTTACTGATAAATTGGCTGCCGCGATCGGATACTATAGCGTTAGAAATCTAATAGTAAGCAACAACCTTACGGATAAAAGCCTATGTTACTGTCTCAATATCCATGTTTGGAAGAGGGCAGAGAGTTATGTCCTTGCTCAGCCTGTCGGTAATTACCAGTAAGACCATACAGCCGTTGCTTTCTAGTAATCCGGTTACAAAATCCATTGAGATCTCCTTCCAAATACGATTGGGAATAGGCAACAGGCGTAACAGCCCTTGCTGGCGATCTCTCTATAACTTCGTACGGCCACAGACATCGCAGTTTCGAATGTAACGCCGTACGTGGTTCGACATCCCTGGCTAAAAGTAATCTCTTATTAACATTAGATAGGTGCTCTGCCGTCCTGGGTGTCCTGTCGCTTGCGACGAATGAATCCGGTGGATAATTAATGTCCTTAATAGCTCTAAGTCAGGCACCCACTTCCTATTCTGATAATAAAGAGTCCCATCTTCGTCAATCGTGTACTCAGCCAGCGAAACTTTTAGTTCGAGTTCTGGGGAAAATCTCCACTCCTAATTACGGAGGGCTTGTACTACTCTTGCGTACACTTTATCATCTAGTGCTGCATCATGCCATCTTCGTTCAAGCTCATTACAAGACTCCTAGGCATGAGACTCCTGGGCTTCGGTTGTGCTATCTCCTGTAATTATCAAAAGACTAATTCAAGCAGAGAAGGCCTATACTGCTTGCCTATCGTCGTTCAATTCAAGCTCTTCTTCCTAACATGTGACTACTGGCTTTAACAGCTGAATTATATGGCTCTTTAGTCTTTCATTATCTTCTCCACTTAGATGATCCTGTTCGCGTCTTGATAGTGCATCAGCTCATACGTTTTCTTTTCCTGGCCTATATTAAATCTTCATATTATATTAGCTAAGGAATAACTGCTAGCGCGTATATCTTTCGCTTAATTTTTAAGGCCTTATAAAGTGCTTAAGGTTCTTGTGATTAGTAATAACCCGGAACTTTTTAATAGACCGTAATTCAGCATCCCATGCCTCTAGGCAATGAATAATTACAAGAAGTTCTTTATTATGTATTTTGTAATTACACTCTATAGGTATATTCTTTTTTAAAAAGTACGCACATAAACGCAGCACGCCATTATCGCCGTATTATGAAAGGACTTTTCTAGTTATGTGACCTAAAGAATCAGCTTCTAAAATAATCTTATAGTTAAAATTAAATTAGGCTAGTATTAGTTCTAATATAAAGATCTTCTTTAGTTTATTAAATACTATTTGCTCTTTATTAGTTTATTAGAACAACATGTTACTTATAAGTCTTATAAATAAAGCAGCGATTTCTAAAAAAGACTTAATAAACTAATAATAGAAATTAACGAATTTAAGAAAACTTTTGACTTCTCTTATAGTTGTTGGAGGCTGTTACTTAGTAATTACTTTTATCTTAACAGAATCCATTTAAATTCCTTACTCTACTTTAATAATAAACTTTAGATATTTCGTGCTCTTAGTTTCGAATTTGTATTTCTTAATATCTAGATATAAACCTATAGTGCTAAGTTTCTCTAGTACTAAATTAATTTACCAGTAATACTCTTCTAGTAAGCCTAAAGAGTAAATAAGTATATTATTAAGAAAGGCTAAATAGAACTTATTAAGATACTTTTATAGGATCTAGTTTATATACTGCTAAAACATACTAAAGGCTTCTACTAGTCTAAAAGGTGTAACTAGCTATTTAAAAAGTCTAAATTTTATATAAAAAGCCGTTAGCCATTCGTCTTTTTTTATAATATAAATCTTATAAAAGGCTATTAAAATATTAAGCTTAGTATATTATTTTACTTTACTAATCTAGCTAAGCATCTTATAGATTAGGGGAAGAGAATATTTATTCTTCTTAGAAATCTTATTAAGCATGTAGTAGTTAATATAAAAGTAAAGACCTTTACTAAACTTATATATAAATAGTATTAGAGCTATAGCTAGAGAGTTGCTTACATAAATAAAGCTTTTCTCTAGTAACAGTATTAACTCTTTTTATAGTACTAGTAGTTTCTCTTTTAATATATTATATAGTAGTCCTCATAAAACCTTAGAGTCCTTCTTATTAATCTTTTTAAGTTTAATATAATAGTTTATTCTAGGACCTTACAGCGGTAGGAGCTTGTCTACTTTCTTTTCTAAAAACAGCTTTAAGTACTTCTAATAGGCCTTAAGAAGTAGTATTCTAAAATTCAGCTTTAGTTTAAATACTAAGGCCTTTTAAATATCTGCTAATAATACTATAAAGATACGTATTTTACTTTTTCTTTTTAACTTATTTATTTATATTAAAAAAGTAGTTGTATTAACCTTTATTAGCTTCTATTAATATAGTTTCTTTTCTTTCTTACTATAAACTCTTATTCCTAAAATATAAATATAAAACGATTTCTTTGCTGGCGTAATTATAATATTATTTTAGTTTATTTAGAGTTTACTTAAAATAAGATTAAATCTGAGCGCGTTATTAATAACATATGTATAAACTCATTTAATATATTCTTTAATATTAAGATTAATTTATATAATCTAGGTAACTCTTTTAGGTTTCTTATATACTTTAATAACTCTTTATAGGGCTATATTAATACGCGCTAAATAAGCTTTAGTAATAAAAACAAAGCTTATAAAACTATAGTATAAATATCTAGTATTAATTATTATGTATATAATATTCGTCTGGTTGATTAATAAGTATATAGTAATAAAGTCTATATCTATATATATATTTCGGAACTTCTGCTATTCTTTTTATGATACTATCTTACCTATTTTAACTAGAAGTCCCTACTCGTAATAGTGAGTAAGAGCTATTCTTTTTTTAACACTTCTTTTTCTTTTTTATCTCTATCTTCTTTATCTCTTTTATTAGCGTTTATTTATCTAGCTTTTACTAATACTATAGTAGCTAGACGTGACTAATTTATTCTTATATATTTATACTTATTCTTTATATAGCTAGGAGAACTGTATTGATAATAGAAACCTTATTTATAGTGCCAGTTAAATTCCTTTTAGCTTACTTAAAGTGTTTTAGATTAATTATCCTATGGTTTTACTGCCCCTGCATGTGTGGGTATTACTTTCTAATCTATTAATTTAGATATTAATATAAACGGCGTTGTATAGATAGCTATAGCAGTTCTACAGTTACTTAATATAATCTATATAAGGTTATTACTAACACGAATTACTTCTTAAGTATACTCTTTGAAGCTTAACGTTGCTAAAAGGGCTATAATATGCTTCTAGAGCTCTCTATCCAATCCCCAGGTGAATATACTCTTCTTTATGTCTTCGTCCAGCCGATCGCTTCCTACTAGCAGCAGCTCCTTGTTGAACTCCATGTGGTACTCTCTTGCCGACTTCTTCTTCTGTTTCATGCTTTGCAGCTTGTCTAGAGACTTTTGCCTTTAGTACTGGTCTTTAAACTAGGAGTCCATAAACGCCCACATTGCTTCAAGGGTGGCATTGTTTTTTTGATTGGAGAGCCATGGAAGGACGGTTTGTGCTGCTCGTCCCTTCAAACGCTGAAAGAGATAGTCCATCTGTCCTTCCTCACCGCCCATACGGTATCCATCAAATCGTAACTTGGCCTTGGCTTGATGCTTGAACGTAGGGTAAAGAGACCGTGTGCCATCAAACATAGGGGGTTCAGGGAAATTGAATGGTTTGACTACTGGTTCGATTGCTGGTTGTGGCGTTGGCACGAAGGGAGTTGCTGGTGTCGTCACTGGGACCCGTGGGGGTGGCCTTGATGGGGAATCGCGACCTTCTAGTGCAGTCAGCCTCTCGGACATCACTCGTAACACGTTCATAATCTCCCCGAGTGAGGTGCTGTCGCTGGCTCCATTAGCTGGGGATGGAGCTTTCCCTTTGTCGCGCCAAGCAGGGTGGTCGTTGAGTTCAACCTCTACCTGGCTCATCACTGCTTCAACGGCTGGGACTTCCAACCCTTATGAAGCAAGCGACCGGCGTAGTTCGCGGCCGATCTGTTCGTTGTCGTATCCTGCGTCAAGCAGGTTCGTCGCTCGGGCCATTAGTGCAGATACCGAGTGGTCGTTGGCGTCCATTGATGCTCGGTGTACTGCTGGATGGCGCTTCCCTAATGCTGGAGAGCCTCTCGCTCTTCCACAAGGTCGATCGTACTGCCAAAGGCCTCTCGGCCTCTGCGAAAAATAGGGTTGATCAAATCCAAATGTAAGGGTCCAGGCCAATGATGGCAATTGGGTGAGACAAAGTGGATTTAATAAAGAGTCAACTACGTACGCTACAGAGACTTGATAGTTAACCCCTACCAAGTCGCTAAGGTCACGTGGTTACGCACGGAGTTAAAGCCAAGACAACTGTTTTAGTCAACCATCCTAGGCTCTAGCCCATTACAGCTAGCTAGATAATACTAACTTATATTATAGATATATAAATATTTATTAACTTTATAAACTTTTACTACTGTTTTATATAAGGATTTTTTTATATTACTACTCTACTAGTCCGCCTAACGCGGAAGAATATACTATTTAACTAAAATAATAACTATAAAAAAGCTTTTTAGAGACTAAAAATAGTATTTACTATAGTACTTATTTTAGTACTATTTAACTAAGAAAAAGAAGTTATTATTAAAATAAACACTTCTAACTACATCTCTACAGGAATACTATTATAATATAAAGATAATAATATTTTATAGTTTATTACATTCTTTTTAAAAAAGTACTTAATAATAGAGTATAATTATAAGATTTATGATAAGAAACTGCTAGTAATTATTTACTATTTTAAAAAATAGTAGTTAGAACTTAAAGGATATGTCTTACTAATTATAGTAATTATAAATTATTATAATTTAAAGTACTTTATAATAATAAAGTTACTAAACTATTACTAAGCCCGCTAGTTTGAATTCCTATTTTATTTTAACTTTAAGATTATATACTGTCCTGGAAAGTAAGGTATAAAGTTAAATTCTCTAATTAGAAAATTAATTAATTTATTATAAAAAAAGAATAAAAGACTCCGCTACTAAAGCTAGACTATTTTAAAGTAAGAAAACTTAGAATTACTTCTAGCTACTGCCTTACCTACTATAACTAACTATAAGAAAAAATTTATTTATTTTTCTAACTTATTAGAGATTTTTATTTATAGAATTATTATAATAACTTATAACTAGCTTTACTAATGCGCTGCTAAACTATTATTATTTACTAAATTTATTTTTATTTTTATTTTTATTACTACTATTACTAGACTTACTACTATTTTAGAATTTAAATAAACTAAAAACTTACTACCGCTAAGAATTTAAATTCTATTCTAAAAAGGGTATTATATTAATCTCGTAATTAACTTTATACTAACTAACTTATAAAATAAAAACTATAAGAATAAATACCTAATACTAGTTAAGTATACTAAGATAGATAGATATTTATAGTATAAAAAAAAACTCTATATACTTAATATAGATAAGCTAAAAGCTAAACTACTTTATTTCTACTATAAAAGCCCTATTACTAGCTATATAGACTATAATAAGATATATAAATTACTATCCTATAAGTATTATTAGCCTTATATATATAACTTTATTATCTGCTAGCTTTATAATTACTATACTTATTATTATACTATTCTGTTAAGAGAAGCTTATTAAAAAGTTTTAAAACTACTACCTATTCTAAACTATACTTAAAAAAACGTATTTATAGACTTTATTATCTATCTACTACTCAGCAGCTATTATAATGCTATAATGATTATAACTTATTATTTAATAAAGATAAAGTATTTAATTTCCTACTAAACACGCTATAACACTAAAAATACTATCTATTTATTTCTAATATATATATAAAAAATTTTTAGCTTATTAAGTACTATTCTCTCTAACTATAGACTCTAGTTTATTTTTAAATTTTAGAAGTACTTAAATTACTGGCTGAAGATTACAATCCTGCTATTAATTATATACTATTTTAAAATTAATAGCTAGTTAGAATAGACTAATATAGTCTTTAAATAATACCTATAGTTATATATTAGCTATTTATAAAATAATTAATTTAAATAGCTATTATTAGTTAAGTTTATTTTAAACTCTACCCGCTTAAAAAGCACTACTATTTTTTTATTCTTTATAAATTATAGCTTTTATTTAAGAGTTAGGTTTAAACTATTAGCTACTACTTACTTTATATAAAGCTAAGACTTTAAAAAGCTTATAGCTAAGATACAGGAGATTATAAACTACCTATATACTAAATTATTAACTATATAAGTTTATTATAAAAACTAAATAAACATACACCGCTGTTCTGCTTATCTATTCTATATAGGAGATTTTATATAGCTAGATACCCAAAATATTAAGACTCTACGCCTTATAAAGAAACTAGATTAAAAAAATTTAGGCTTATTTTAAGTTATAGAGACCATATTACTATACGCCTACTATTTTAAACTATTAAATAAATTCTATTATTATAATGTGTTCTATATTAGTCTACTTTACTTTATAGTAATTAATTTATTATTCTACCAGCAAATACCGCCCCCTCTGCTAATAAAAATTAATAATAAATAGAAGTAGTTTATTAAAGAGATTATTAACTTTTATTAAAACTACTATAGCCATAATAGCACCCTATAACTAAAGTATATAGTTAAATAGATTAGATATAATAAGTTAACTAAGATTTTTACCTACTAGATAAAGAATACTATAAACGTAATTTAAGTATTTTATTAATAGTATTTTAAAAAGCTTAGTCTCTAAAGCAACTGTAAAAACTACAGTTATAAGAAAAAAAATATTATTATAATATAATTCTATAAAAACTATTACTTTTAAGCTTATTTAAATTAAATATTATATAGAGTTTTTATATAGGCCGTGTGGGCCTTTTTATTTCTAAAACCTTATATATATTCTGTCTATAGCCTTTATATATAGTTTTATAAGCTATATCTTATAATGTATTCTATACTATATACTATTATTATAGTTACTAATTTTATTTATACTCTATTACTTTCTAATATTATCACCCTATTAGACACCTAGGATTAAGATAGAACTAGAATAAAAAAAAGAAATAATTTTTTTATTAACCTTATAGGTACAAGATAACGATGCTGTAAATAAAATAATAAAAAAAAATACTAGATATATATAGTATTAGACTATATAAGAATAAATTATAAATAAAGTAAACACGCTATATATATTAAAGAATTAAAAATAAAGAAAATATTATAATAACTTATAAATAAGAAAGAACTTAACTTATAATAAGAATTAGTTTATATGAACTTAGAAGATAAGTTACAGGATCTAAACTTAAACAAATATAAATAGTTATTATAGAATAAATATTAATTAGAATATTAATTACACTAAATTAAATACCATCAAGAAGGATGGTTAGCTACAGAATTATATAAAAAACTTATATATTAAGAATATTTCCCAAAATAGAAATACGAAGATTATGGAGAATAAGCTAAAAATATACATAAGATACTTAATAAAAAAGCATATTAATTCTAAAGATACTTAATCTATAGACCTAAGAAAAAAATACTAAAGAAAAGACTACTACTTAGAAGTTAACTATATATAAAAAACTAAAAGGCTAGTAGACTATAACTAAGCTACTAGAAAGCTAAAAAAGGGTTAGAAAAGATATATTAATTATATACATATAACTAAACTAAAGAAAACATAAAAATAAGTTATATATAGATATATATATTAATAGTAACTAAATACTAGCACTTATAAACAGTAAGGCTAGTAAAACACTAATATTAAATAAATAAATATAAAGATACTAGATACTAACTAAAGTTTTAGACAAACCTATATAAGTAAAACGCATAGATAATAGTCTAATAGTATTTAAAAAAAGTCTAATTAATCTTAAAAAATAGAATGTAACTATTTAGGCAGTAGGTTACAGAGATAACTGTTATATTAAAATCATAAATCTAAATAGTAAGAATTTTATCTTAAGATAGGACTAACTAGCATAATAGAACCTAATAATTAATTAGAAAAAAAAACTATAGAAATTAGAAACAACTACTATAGATAGTAATAATAAGTAATAATATAGATAAAGAAAACAATACTTTATAAGACTAAATTTATTATACTAATACTAAGAGAAATTTAGAGAATAGTTCTTTAAGAAAGCTAAAGACTAGTTACTAGAATACTAGAACTAAGACTATTATATTAAGTACCCATTCACCAACAAGAGAAGTTACAAAAGTTTTTATAAAAAAACTAAAGAAAAGGATATATATAAATAAGTTAAAATAAAATAGCCTTACTAATACTTTTTATACTAAAAAAGAATAGAAAGTTAAGGCTATATATTAATTATAAACGCTTTAATAAAGCTATAGTAAAGAATTATTATCTAATATTACTAATATTAAATCTTATAAATAAACTCAGAGGAGCTAAGTAGTTTAGCCTTTTTAATATTAAAAATAAATATTATTAAATATAAATAGCTAAAGGACACGAGTGGATAATAATATTTAAAATAAAATATAAACTATTTAAATATCTAGTTATGCTAATAGGACTTACTAACGTACTAGTAATATTTTAAATAATTATTAACCATATGCTAAAGAAATACCTAGATGTATTTATAATAATATATTTTAATAATATATTTATATATATAAATAGAATGCTAGAAGAATATGATAAGTATACTAAAAGAGTATTACAAAAGCTTAAGAAATATAAACTTTATATTTAAACAGAAAAATACGTGTTCTATATAATAGAAATTAAATTCTTAGGATTTTTAGTATCCTGAGATAGAATAGCAGTTAATTCTGATAAAGTAAAAGATATACTATCTTAGCTAATACTAATAAATACTAAGAAAGTTTATTCTTTTCTTAGATTTATAGAATTCTACTAATAATTTATTAAAGACTATTCAAAAGTCACTACACCCTTAACGGAATTATTAAAAAAAGATTAATAATTTAAGTAGGAATAACGTGAGGAAAATGCCTTTAATATGTAAAAAAAAAAATTCTAATAACTACTAATATTAAAGATATTTAATTTATGACTTTAAATAGAAATATATACGGATGCATTAGACAGAGCTACTAGAGCTATTTTATTATAAATATAAGATAATAATAAAAAATATCTAGTAGATTTCTTATCTCACAAACTTATAACTACTAAGTTAAACTATAATATTTATAATAAAAAGCTATTAGCTATAGTTTAAGTATTTAAGAAATAAAGATATTACTTAGAAGAAGCTAAGTATTAGATTATTATATATTTAAATTATAAAAATCTAACAGCATTTATAATAACTAAGAAGTTAAATTAATAATAAGTTAAATAGTAAAAACCAGTTTCTACTTTTAACTTTTAAATACTTTATAAATTAGGAAAAGAAAATATAGTAGTTAATACACTTAGTTAATAAACAGACCACATAAGGGATATACCGGAAATTTATAATATAATATTTAAATAAAGATAAAACAGATCCCTGGGAAGCTTATAAATAAATATTAAAATAATAGTCATTATCAAAAACACATAGTAAAAATAAATTAGAGAATATAATAACAGATAATTATAATAGTATGAAACTGGAACTATTTTTATACTAGATATATTATAAATAGAACTCATTAAAGACTAACATTCTGCTAAAATATATAGATATTAAGGAATTAAGAAAACTATAGAATAGATCAACAAACACTTCTAAATTCCTAGAATATGGAAAAAGATTAGGGCTATTCTTTTAGAGTATATAGAGTACAAAAAGAATAAGATATTAATATATAAAAAATATAGACTTATATAACCAATTTCTTTGCTAAATCTACTATAGAAATTAGTTATAATAGATTTTATTACAGAAATACCGATAATAACTACCATTTAAGGCTAATGATATGATATGATATTAGTTATAGTAGACTAACTTATAAAGTACATATACTTTAAACTAATACTTACGGAAATTAAAGTAGATAAATTAGTAACTATACTCATTAGACTACTAATTACATAACATAGACTATTATAAGAATTTATTATAAATAGAGATAAATTATTTACATTAACTTTCTAGAAAACGTTTATTAGAAAGCTAGGGGCTGAATATCGCCTCTTAATAGCATTCTATTTATAAATAAATAGATAAATAGAATAGATAAATCAAATATTAGAATAATACTTACGAATGTATGTTAATAAATAATAAGATAATTAAATTAACTTACTACTAATAGCTGAGTTTGTATATAACTCTATAAAGTTATTAACTATAAGAAAATTACTATTTTATATAAACTATAGTTTTAAGCCTACAGCTTATTAAGAACCACAGAAATTAAATAAAATATTAGAATCTATAAGAATAAAAGTTAAGGAACTATAATAATTTTATTAGAAAATTATATAGAAAATCACTTATAAAGGTAATTTTAGCAAACAGTAAAAGGATAAGTGTCTAAAGTTAAAAAACTAATTTTTAAGAAAGAAGATAAAATTTTCCTATTATAAAAAAAATTAGAAATAAAACAACCACTGAAAAAACTAGATCACATTAAATTAGAACTATTTAAGGTTAAATAATAAATAGAATCTATAAATTATAAACTATAATTATTTAAAGATATAAGAATTTACTTAGTTTTTTATATTTTATAACTAGAACTAGCACTATAAAACGCCAAACTACAGATAAGACTTAAATTTAAGGAAAATATTACTAAGTATAAAGTTTAATAAATCCTGGACTACTAGTAGTTCGGATGTTAGTAGAAGTATTTAATTAAATAGAAAAATTATAAACCTAAGAATAATATACAGGAGCTGATTAGAAATTTAAGAAATAATTTAAAGCTAATTAACTAGTACTATTAAACAAACCAGCAAACACTTACTTTAAAGCTATATTTAATAAATATAGAGAATATAAAACGTTTTATTTAAAATCTAAAAAGGAAGGTAAAGCGATACTAGACGCTATAAATAATAGTATACTAAATTAATTTTAACAGTTTTATTCTTTTTTTTCTATTATATAAACTTTATTAATTAAGGTAAGTTCATGCTGGAATATTTTCTTTTTCTAAGAATCTATTTAAGCTAGTTACTAACGGAGCTGGAACTTATAAGTTTAGGATTTATAATTTAAGTCTAATAGCTACTACTAAATACTTTATAACTAATTTAATAAAATATAATAAGCTTTAAGAGACTTTTAATGGGGCTTCTTAATCTACTAGTATAATCTCTTTTTATTATAATCTAAATAATCTTACTCTTACTATAATACTATAAGATTATACTTTATATTTTAATTAATATATTTAGAACATTACCTGGAAGCTAAGCCCACTAAATAACAGTAACTATTATTATAATAATAAGAATAAGAGAACAGTATGGAATGGCTATGCATTTAAATTCTTTAAGCTAAATAATAAACTCATTTTAAGAATAATTCCGCTTAAGTTATTCTTAGAAAATTAGAAGAATAAAAAAGATATAAAAGGCTTTTATAATCTTAGCTTTTATATAAAAGACTAACTACTTTTATACTATTTATAAAAAAAAGAACAGAATAACCTTCAGGCTGAAGACTTAAAGAAAGGGGATAATATTATAAACTATAATAAAAATACAAAAACAGCTAAAGAGGCGTTGCTGTAGAAAGTATAATATAAAAAATATATATAAATAATACTAAAAAGTAAAGGTAAATTAGTAAAAACATAATCTATAAATAAAATTACTCTAAAGTAAGTTTAAGTTCTATAGGGAATAATATTTAGATTAAATAAACAAATTAGGTAACCAGCTATAGCAGGATATAAAAAAGATAAGTACTAATAAAAAAAATAAGTATAAATATAAACTAAAGCTAAATTTATTTTTCTTTATTTTTTTTAGCAGTATCTAATATACTTCTAATTAGTATATAATATATATATAAAGGATTTTCTATATATATGAGATATAAAACAGCGTAAGAATATTTTGGATTTTTTATAATTACTCTAAAAATTAAGATTCATACTTTAAGTGAAATAGTTTAATACTATTTTGTTAAATTTTAACTTACTATATTTACTTCTTCTTATTTTAACTAAGTTTAATTAACTTCTACTAAGTCTAATAAGCTCTCTAATCCGGAAGTGAGGGAACTAATTAATATTATATAATTAATTAAATAACTAGTTACTAGTTTAATATTACGTTAGTAAGTTAGTAACCTGTTATAAAATACTAGTTAAAAACAAGAAAAAGCTTAAACTAAAATTAATATATTCTTTATTAAGAATACATTAAAAAGAGTTAAAATAGTATATTAAAAAAAATTATAAAATATATATATATATAACTAAGTAAAAGTTTAATAGCTTTACTAATATTATTTATACTTAAAAAAATAAAAAACTATAATTATGTGTAGATATTAAACTTTTAAATTATATAATAATAAAAAAATTAATACTTATTACTATTAATTTAAGAGCTAATAAATAGATTCTAAAAAGTTTAATAATTTAGTTTATTTAATATTTATAAGGAATACTACAGAATTTAAATTAAAAAAAAATATAAATAGTTAACAGCATTTAAAACAAAATATAGACTTTTTAAATATTATATTATATTTTTTAAATTAATAAACACACTAGTAACTTTTTAAGTAGTTATTAATTATATACTTTACAAATACCTAAATATATTTATAATAGTATACTTAAATAATGTACTAGTATATATAAATAAAATACTTAAAGAGTATAAAATATATGTTAAAAAGGTCTTAAAAAAGTTTTAAAAATATAACCTTTTTATTTAGTTAAAAAAAATATAATCTATGTTATAAAAATAGAGTTTCTAGAATTTACTATTTTAAGAAAAGAAATTTTAGTGGATTTAAAAAAGTTAGTAAAAATATATAATTAGCTAATACCTATAATAGTAAAAGAATTTTTTTTTTTTTTTAGAATTTATAAATATTTATAAAAAGTTTATAAAAAATTATTTAAGAATTACAATACTTGTAATAAAGTTAACTAAAAAAAATAATAAATTTAGTTAAAGATAAACATAGTAGTAAGTATTTAAAAAATTTAAAAATAAGTTTACTTAAGTATTAATATTAAAAATGTTTAACTTAAAATTACTAATTATACTAAAAATAAATATATTTAATTATATTATAAAAGTAGTCTATAGTTAATAATACAAAAATAAACGTTTTTATTTTATAAACTATTTATTAAAAAAAAATTATAAAAGCTAAATTAAACTATAATGTTTGTAATAAAAAACTATTAGTAATAATAATAGTATTTAAAAAATAGTAAATTTATTATAAGATAAAGCTAAGTGTAGCGGTTTTACCTACTAAATTTAGTAGGTTTTAATACTACTTTAGATAGTCTTAATTACTCGCCCTTTCTACCTAGTTCCCTGCCTAGACTTTTAAATCCTAATTAGAAAAAGATAGTGTTAAATTATAATCTTTTATAACTCTTATTTTTTAATCTCAAGCCCTAATATTTTTTATTTTAGTTTATAAGTATAAAAATATGGACTGCCTTTAACACTAGTTGTGTTAAGTACTAGTTAGTATTTTATAAGTTTCTTAACTATCTTTAACATATTTACTACTAATAATTTTTAAGTTTATGATTTATGGTATCTTTTTTATACTACTTTTATTATTACTTATTTCTCTCTTTATTTCTCTCCTCTTCTTTATTAACTTATGCCTGCTTTTTTTAAAGTGTAATACCAGCCTATTACTATAGCACTAGTTATAAGTAAAGTTCTTTACCTAGACATCCTAAACGCTCTCTAAAATACTATAAAAAGACGTAATAAAATTACTATAGTTTGTAAGGAACAGCAGGCTAAGAAGCTTAGTATATAAAATTATTATAAAATACAGAAGAAGTTAAGCAGAATAAAATTTATTTCTTTACTAGATGTTAATATAACATAGGCTAATATCTACTATATTAAGAATAAATTTATAATATAAGAGCCTATAGTCTCTAAGCCTTATAAAGTAATCAGATTAATATTCTATAGTGAAATAGATTTTACCACGAGAATAAACATAGGCCATAGATAAAAGTAATTAAGACTAAAAACTATAATAAGGGCTTTATTATAATATTTCTGTATTAAATCTACAAAACATACCTATAACCTAAGCATAAGAGATTAAAGAAGAAGACTATTAACTAGTACTAGTAGAACTTTAAAATACTATACTAGTAAGCCAATAAAGGCAAAGTTATAAATATAAATAATAGTAAAAAAGTTATTAAAGTATATTAGCACTTCCTCTTATATTTTATTTTTATATAATATATTAACTATCTTAGTATATTAACGGCATATTAAGGGTGGAGTTTAACTTAAATATACTATCTAAGCTTAAGCTAGTAATAAGTATAAATAATCTATTACTAAAGCTTATATATTACTAGTCCTATAATAAATCTATTTTTTCTATTAAGGATAATTAGCTTAATCTGTTAATAATAATACTTTTTTAAGTTTACATAACTTACCAGCTAATAGAACTCATTAATAGATCTAAGAGTAGAGATATTAAGAATCTGTTGTTAGATAAATCTAGTAATTTATATCTTAATAGAAATAGCGTCTCCGACTCTGTTATTACCAGCTATAATAATATAAAAGATATAGGGAATAATAATAAGAAAATAAAGAGTAGTAATAAAGAGAATAATAAAGAAGAAAATAATAACCCTATATTTACTAACACTAATAGATATAATAGTAATGTAATAGATGATATTAATTTTAATAATAAGAACCTTAATAACACAGGTAGTAATAATAATGCTGAGATAGTAAATACTAATAACTTAAATAACCTTAAAGTAAATAAGTTTAGAGATTTAATCTAAAAGCATAAGGTGCTCTGCTATAAGAATATTATTTTCTAAATTATTAAGAATTCTAAGCAGGGAGACAGAGATATCCTTATAATAGAAATATATTTTTAGTATTATAAAGAGACAGATAATAAATCTAAACTATAAAATTATAATATTACTTATAATTTAAAATAATAGCTTTATTTAGCTAATGTGATTTTCTTAGCACTATTTTCTTATTTTATAAATACTTTTTAGCTATTCTTTGCCCTATTAGCTATATTTTAGCCCACGTGATTTATAATAATGCTATTTAAGTTAATGGCTATAGTAAAGCTAAACTATTTTTTTCTATATAACTTAGTAAAAGCGTGGTAAAGGTTTATTAAAAGCTATTTAAACTTAAGATACTAATCTTCCGCACGTCCATACAGGCAGTAAGTGGAAGATAAAAGAAATCTAAAATAAAGTCTATAAAGTACTCTATATATGTATTCTATTTTAACTGTATTAGAATAGATTTTAGATCTAAGGAGAAATAGACTTCCTACTGTATATAGTATAGTAATATAAATACTATTCTTAATAAGGCCTTTAATATAGTTATTAATTAAGTTATATATTATAACTTTATAACTAGATATTTAGCTAACGTCTATTTTAACTATTAAGTCAGATTTAACGTGCAGGATGTGTTTTTTAAGAGAGATTTATTAGTAAATAATTTTACTTAAGCCTTTATATATATAAGCATTAAATATAACCTGGAAGTACTTAAAGAGATTTTAAAAACTAAACTTAATAAGCTCCCTTCTAACCTGGAGATTGTTAACCTTTTAAGAAAAGTAAAATAGATATTAATTAGTATTTAATAGAAATATAAATTTATTAAATTAGTTACTAAACTAGTTTATAATAAATACCAATAACTCCAGAGAGATCTTAGGAATACTGAAAAAAGTTTTTAAGATAAGATAACTAAAGTATACTAAGAGACTTATTACTATTACATCTATAATAAAGAGCTAAAGTAATAGTTAAGTAGGATAATAGTAAATAAAAAAGCTAAGCTTATAATTTAATATTATTTAAAAGAACAGAATCAGTTACAGGTAATCTTATGTAATTTTAATATAAATCTTAATATAAAGTGTATTACTAACTAGAAAATCTGTGCTATTAACCTTATAGTAGCTCTTATATCTTAGTAAGAGATATATTAGCTATACTTATTATAATCTTATAAAAATAGTCTTATAAAAGGACTTCTAGATGTGATGTCTCTCTTAAGGCTTAAGAAAATTCCTCTTATTATAAAGAGAATATAATATATTTATTGTGTTAGAAATAAGATATTATTATATAAAGACTATATACGCACCTTTAGCTGCGTTTTCTATATAATAAACTATATTAAAAAGGTTCACCTAAAATATAAGCCTATAGATAGAAGATTTATTTACTATTATTTTAACTATAAGCCTTTAGATAACTTCCTAAAAGACTTTAACAAATATAAAAACTATATCTAGAAAGTTTATAACGTTAAGCTTTAAAAATAACGACCTTTATTTACTACTTTAATATAGACGTTTTATTTTGCTTTTATTAGAACCTCTCTAACTAACGTAATAGACGCTTATAATATTATTATTTCCGTAAAATAATAAGGATAATAGAAGATGAGAAGCAAACAAGGATAAAGTAAGAAATAATAAAAGAAAAAAAAGAAAAAAAAAAGAGTTTAAGAATAGTCTATTTAGAACCTACGTTTATAGACTATTATGGTTTTTTAATAGTCTAATTTATACTCATACTCCCAAAAAAGGCTTTAAATTTCATATATATAAAGATACTAGTTTAGAGTAAGTTTTTTTGTCTTTTTATAATTTTCTTTTAGATATATCTTCAAGAACATAAGAGCGATTAAAGAAAAGAGATAGAAATAATAAAAACTTCCTAAAAAAATAGTAAATCTTTACTAAAAGTGGATATAATATTTACTAAGATTACCACACTAATGTTTATATCTTGCTATATTAAAAAAATTAGACTTTTAAGTTTAAGTTTATAAATAAGTTCTAGCTAATATTGCTAAAAGATATTATAAGACTAGCCCCTTTATTACTATTTAGTTTTAAGAGTAAAAATAGAATAAGTGCTATTTATTACCAATTTAGGTAACAACTACAAATATTATAAACTAGAGAAATAAAAAGAGTTAAACTAAAAAGAAAAGAGAAAATAGCTAAGTATTATATACTATAGTAGCTTTATAAAATAGTATAGATATAAGCTTATATGTTTTATAGCCAAAGCCTGTAGGATTCCTAACTAAAGAATAAAAAACAAAAGTAAAAATAAAATAGTTTAGAGTATATAGCTACTTAAGACATAAAATATTACTAGTTAAGTAATATACTTTTATAACTTAGAAATAATTAATTTAATAAGCCCGCTTATCTATACTTACTAACTCCATAATTCTTAAAAGAAGTGTCCAATTCTTAACTAGTAAGATGTTATTATATAATATGTTAGAAATTCCTCTATTAAATACTCTTTTTATTTATATTAAAATCCTATTATACCTGACTTAAATAGGTTTGGCTTATTATATTACTTGTCTTTATATCTATTTAAAAATACCTATAGCTAAATTATATTATAACTTATAGACTTTAATTAAGGGGATATTTTTAGATCTACGCGTTACACAGTCTTTTATATTCTTTTAGTAAAATTACAGCAATTAATTAAGTTAAGTCTTATATAATAGTAGTGATATATTAACTGTTTTATTAGCTAATAGAGTATTCTTATTATTTAAATACGGCTCCTTAAAGAACAGCTAACTTATAGTATAACCTAAGAACTAAAATATTTACTCCAAAGGAAAATCATGGAGCTTAGATAATTTATTATAAGGAATTATCTTAATTATTAGTAATTATGGTGGCAGCCTATAATTTACGACTTCTAGTAAGATAATAAATAGATTATAGATCTTCTCCTTTAAACCTGGATAGTATAGATTAATATAATTAAGGAAATTCTTAATGTCCCTACGTAAGAGGTTATTAAGCCTTATAATTAGCTATAAGAAAGGCTATAGAAGTAGAGATACTAGAACTTACTATTTATTAGCTATATATTAAGTAGTAATAAGTAGAATTCTATAGCTAAAGCGTTTAACTATCTCTAGTAGCAGCATACTTATATAGATCTAATACGCTAAATCTCTCTTTTCTCTGCATAACTCTTTCTCACTTAGCGGTTCTATTTCTTACCTGGTTTTATAATTGTTTCTAGGAAGAGCTTATTAGTAAATTTATTATTTATAGTATCTTATATTCCCCTACTTTCTATTGCGTTCTTTTCTTCTATAAATCTACCTATTAGTTCCACCAAATAGAGTCTCCTTACAATATAGTAATAAATTCCGGAAGCTGAGTTGGTGAAAATTAGTTTTTTAGCTATCTATTAGGTTTCTAACGTGGTAATAATTACAATATTAAGAATAAACCATATATTTAAAATACTTAGATGTTAAGAATCTATTACATGATTATGGTCACCCTAAAGATGCTGTATGTCCTTTATATAAGTCTCTTCCTATTAATTGTCCATACGAGCCGAAGTCCTGGACGCGGACGAAATAAGGGATAGTGAAGACAAAGCGGGTGGTTTTAGTCCGCTTTCTAAAAGCTAGAGATAAGATAGAGCTACTTTTTAGGTAATCTAGGTTATAGAAAGCGTGTCTATAATTGTAAATTATAAGGCTATAAGATAATATCTTTTCAACTGTACCCTGTAGAGCACTAATACCAGTTAGGAAAAGCTTGTGCTAAGTATTTATAGGTCCGTGCTAGGAAAAAGTCCTGTGTAAAAACCGGAAGCTGATTTTTGCAAGCGCCTGTAGCTAGTTTAGGGTTGGCAGGAGCATCCTAATGAACTTTTTCTGCTTGGGATGTCCTGACTGTCTATAAATAGACCACTAGCAGACACCTTAAATAAGTTGACTTGGCATTGCTGGGAAAGCATGCTAGGTTACTAACATATGAATAAATAGAACATAGAGCGTTTTAAGTGGCTAGAGGTGGTAGCTTGGGAGGCATCCCGAGCGGAGAATGTATACATATATTAGGATGCTTTATCCCTATATATACAGTATTCCTGCTGACTCTCTATGTTGGGAGGGCCTGCTGCGGCGAAAGTAGTACTCTTAGTACTAGTTTTTGGGCTACAATTAGGCTGCTGAATGAGCATAAAAAGCGGGATCTAGTGAGTCCCTACGCTCCTGAAAATATAACGATTCTATGTAGTTAGGAACGTCTTGCGATGTTAAAGCGATTGTTCGGTATGGTTGCGACGTGTTAGATGGTAACGGTGGGGCGGTTTAGTGCGTAGACGCGTTAGATGGTGATGGTGAGATAGGTCGGCTTGATATTAGTGACGCAAGTAATGATAAAGGCTCAAACTTGTTCCAATTCGCTAGAAGATGATGATAAGGATGATGATGAGGTTGAGGTTAAGGATGAGGTTACGGCCGGTTGGGCCTCTTGAACCTCTTTGCTACAGCGGACCTGAACCTGCCTGCCGGCCTATTTGTGGTCGCAGCCACATGCATGTGCCGTCTCGTTTCCGGGCACCCTCAAGTGCCTAGGGATCCATGCCAGCCGGATCTGTGTGGCTGGATACAGTACCTCCCCAGCTAAACGTGTCCTGGCCAATCTGTAGCTAGGATGCATGTCCCCGGGATAGGGCAGTCTGGGAGATACAATCCTAGGAGAGGATACTTACGTGCCTTAGGGGGCTCTTGCCGCGTCTTGTTCCGCTCGCAGGCAGAAGAGAAGAAAAAGGTCTCCTTTACAGATGACCCAAACCCTTTCTCTCTGTTGTTGTCACAACCCCCTTCTCCTTTTCGCTCGCTAACCCCAACATCACCACGCTCCCTAAAACTACCGTCACCGTCCCCGCCAACCTCTCAGACATCATCTCCGCCATTAACTCTAGCCTTAACCCCTAACTTTATAACGATATCCTCGCGTATAAACTCGTACACCAACTGGCCCCATTAGTACCTCTCCCCAGCAAAACTTGCCGCCGCCGGCTTCTACCACTCAACCCCGGACGACTACAAAGATGTGGTAGAATGCGCCTTCTGTGGTACACAGACCTACAATTGGGTCGATACCGACGCCCCTATCGAAGAGTTTATGCGAGACCATGAGGACAACTGCCCTTGGCCCACACTCAGAGCCGACTTCTACAACCACCTCCCACTAATTACACCCCCAAACACCGCAACACCCCGTACACCAAACCAAAACTATACACTCACTATTCCCCAGAAACCGAAGAGACCACGTCCAAGCCGTATACCCCGACTATCACCAAAATGTAATCCACTACCCCTCCAATTACCCCAACTATCAAAACCCCAACCATTGAACCCTTAGCCGTCCCCTCAACCGCCCGCTCACCCGCCCGCTCACCCGCCATCTCCATCACTACCACCGGCATCCTCTCCACAATCACGTACATACGCCTCAGTACTCGCCTCACCGCCCCCAGCACAACCGAATCGTCCCCACCAGAAGCCACCAGGTCTAGTACTCACAATACAAGATCTTATAATACGATTTCACAATAAACCGTCTTCTTTCTAACAACAATGACAACAACAACCATTAGCATTGCAACATGACATAGCCGTAGTAGCAACGAACTCTCTATCAAAATTTCTGCTCTCAGCTCTCCCAGCGTTCACTAAATTCCTATCAGACATACAAGGAGGACAATATATCAGGCATTCACTGTATTGGGGAGGAACTGAACACAGAGGTACTGAACATAATGCTTGATTTCACTCAAACGCCAAAGAGGTTCCAAACTCAATAAGCAGATGGGCCCCTGAACAAGGACCGCAGGCAGAGGATCAACGGTAGGCCTTAACGAGGCGCAAATTTCGTGCATGCAGTGGCACAATGTAAATAGATATTAAGGATAGACTGTAGTAGTGGTAGCCTGCATATCCCGCAAAGGGAGGGGTCAGGGTAAATGAAGCAACCAACCAACCAACCGACTGTATATACATATGTAACTAACAAAAGTGCAATGTTGGTCTGGCTGTGTCTGGTCCAGCTTCTGGAGATACCGTTTCTGGTCCCATTGTGGAGCGATCCTGTTCTAGTGCCCGGTTTTGGGTCCCGCTCCACTTCCGACACCCTATCTAGTCCTAGCTGGAATATGCCCCTCCATCTGGAAACTCTTGGCGCCCACCGCACTCAACCTTTACATCTACATGCCGTCCTGTGGCGAAACGCCTACATACGTTAATACCACTGAGCACAACAATTCCGTGATTGAAGATGGCGCCCTCAGATGACAACCGCACCCGTCGCTTCTTCCTTATCTTTAAAGACTTCCACTCCTGTCCCACCGCTCTTGATGAGTGGAACTGTTGACTCCTGGCTCTTGTAATCTGTTGCCGTAAAGCGACCTCCTGCTGGTCGGATATACAATCAGCCGGCTTGGCACTTCTCAGCTGTATATAGCCTCTGCTCGCCCTCTAAATTCTGAGGTCCTTAATGCAATCTTGTTCAGTCTCTCAATCTCCACAAGCTCTAATCACGGTAACATAATCTAATAGCAGCTCAGGCTTCTGGAGCCGCGCTGGAATGTATAGTGAACTATTCTTACAGCTGCGAATCACACGGCGTGTATAACGGAACTCTAAGTTATTATAAGGGTTATAAGCAAGCGATTAAGTTCGCGTCTTCTATTATCAAAACACAGTTTTAATAGGGATGAATGCGGCATCAGGCAGAGATACGGGGATTGCCTTTAATCTTTATTATAAAAGGCGAGAGACATTAGGCTAAGGGGGTTACAGCAATAATAATAGTTAGTAACTATACTTTACAGGAGAACTATTTACTTAGGTATGTTAACCCGGTTACTAGTACGTCTTACGTGGTGTCGCTTATTAATTTCTTTTTATTATAAACTCAATAGTCTTCTCTCTTCAGCGCAGCCTGTATAGCTGCTTCCTGCCTCTACTATATACTTCTTACTAATGCCCCCTTCACCGTCGGAAGCTACACCGCTAGTAATATCCACCTCGAAGTCCCGGGCTGCTACGTTAACTTTGGCTATACCCGCTTCTAACCCTTCCGTGCCTCTGATGCTCTTACCGTGTACAACGGCTCCATGTAGTGTTTCTACGCCCTCTGTAATTACAATCGACACTATCACTAGCGGCGACGTCGCTGAGATGGAGTACAGGATGTGGATCTTAGAGATCCTTAAAGGCGTTACTTTCCTTCTTCATATCTAATGTAGCGACAGTTAGTCTCTATATAACCTATGTGTGTCTGTTTTACTGTAGGATTACTAGTTAGAGGAATAGGCAACTTCGCGTGTGAAGAGATAGGCAACAACCTTTACTAAATGCACTAAAGCTAAAGAGAGATCGAAAACAGGACTACGCATAATGTCAGAAGGTGTTGGAGAATGTGCACGGGGTTGGAAAGAAGGTTGCCTTAAGTGCCAGTACAAAAGAAGCCTGTCGCGTAAGATATAGGGACTAAGAAGCATGTCGCTATAGTAGGCAAGCCTGACAGATTCTGCAGCCGGTATATTCTCCTACTTCCTACCTCTAATGACCTTATTACTATAACTGCTATTTTGTAGGTCTATTGTGTTCACTAGGACAACCGCGTCTATATCATGAAGACGCTAAAATATACTAAGACCTTACGGCACGAGCACAGGATGCTTCTTATGTGCCGTGGCATTTTAGGGATCGTCCAACTTATTAGCTTCCACTCTAACTGCTTATTCCTGCAAGATGCGGGTGAGCATCTCGAAAAGCTAAGAGGCGAGCTGTCTGATTATGTAATACTATAGATACTGTACTATATAGCTGCTGCTTTAGGTTAACTCTATAAGCATAGTATTACCCACAACGATATTAAGCTAGCTAATATTTTAGTCTATAAAGATAAAGTAACTCTTTGTGATGTTGGCTTAGCTGAGCTATTATTTTCTCCCGCTAGTAACAGTAGCATGTATAACTATCTGCCTTCCTAAATTTCTCAACTCACCACCTTAGCACGGTCCTGCTAGTGATATATAGGCTTCTAAAGTTATAATCCTTTACTTATTAACACTATTAGAGCTCTATATAATAATATAAAAGGTCACTAACGCGCCGTATAATAAGCAGGAGAGTTAGAAAATAGCTACCTAGTTTAGTAAGGTACATAAGACTGTAAAAAGGCATCTACTTAAGTTAGGTATTATCTAAAAGCTACTAGACAGCAACCTAAAGACATGTATTACTACGAAAGTTATAGAAACACAGACTGCTACTTATAAGGCACGTTCTAAAAAAAGAGACTAGTTTTTAACTATATAGTTTAAATACAATATATTCTGTTACTCTATAGTTATTATTATTATAATTATTAATTTATTTACTCTAATTTCTCCTGAGTTGGATTCTAGATTACGTGAGACTACTTAGTAGACAGCTACTAGCGTTTAGGCAACTAGGTCTATTACTATATATATAAGAATATATAGATAACTAGCTTTTATAATTAAGCCTGCTACTATATTTTAACTTTCTAAAGAATATACAGGTTATAACTACTAAAGTCTGTTTTTATGATTTATTTATATTATGTTATTAACTATATATACGAAGTTTACGCCTTATTAAAGCCTATTATTATTTCTCTATCTATAGTCCCTATTCTAAGACCTATTTACTTATTAGGATTAGAACTTTTATAATGCTTAAGTAAAGTTAAATACTGTATTTAGTATTTTTATATTTACTAATAGTTTTTTTTCTTTTTAAATTCCCTAAGATTTGCTCTCTAGTATTGTTGAAGATAAAATAATATAAAAAGACATTTACATAGTAATATAGTATAATAGAATTAATTTTTTAGTTTAATAGAGTACTGTACTTGGATTATATCTTTAGTCTATTAGAAAAAAGCACTATATATTTTATTTTAAAAGTAACTATTTTCTTTTATACTATATAGTATTTTATTTTCTTCTAGTATTTATTTACTACGCTTTAACTTGGCCTCTTTTATTATTAAAAGTATTTTTAGCTATAATTATGTTCTATAAATAGATATAAAAGAGATTAACGTCTTCCTATTAGAGGGAATACTAAGTACTATAAGGTTAATTAAAAAACTAATATATCCTAAAACGCGTAGTAATTTAAATACCATATTATATATTATCTTATTACTAATTATAGTGTATTTTAAGATGCTTTAGAAAGGCTATTTTTAATACTTAGTAGTAGCTATTAACTTTTATATAGTAAAAAAGCTTCAAAACGTCTGTAAGGCACTTTTTAGTTTTTTTTTTTTTAACTTTACTTACTGTCTCTTAAGCCTCCTGCTTAACTAGATACGTATTTTAAATAATCTATTCTATTTCTTTTTTTTATATAAGATAATCTCTACTATCTTTAATAAAGTTTATATACTAGTATTTTGTTATACTTATATTTTAAAAATCCCTGCTAATAATATAGCGCATGTAGTAAGTAAGGTAATATTATATCACTAATAATTATAACCACAGAAATACAAAATTATGTGTCTGTTTTCTAGTGAAAAAGTATAATCTATTAACTTATCTCTTTATCTTTAGTATCTGGTATCTATTTGTAGTTTATCCACCTCTCTTAACTTCTAAAGACATATATTTTATAGGGTTTCTTTCCAGAAATTTTTCTTTTATGTACTTATAAGTATAACTTTAGGATTCTAGGATCTTAAAGTTTATAGTAGCTTCTAATAAAGATTACTTAATAACTCTAGTATGCTTTTAAATTATTACGAACTAGGAGACTAAGTTAAAGTAGTTTCCTAGTATCTATTACCTTAATAAATTTAGTATACTATTATGTTTATGCTTTTAATATTTCTGCTTAGTTACTATATAATACCGCTCCCATCTAAATACTCTTATTTTATAAGGTAGTTTTATAAAAAAAGAATAAAAAAAGCAATTAAAGAAGCATTAAGTATATATAATTACTAGAGAAAATTATATAATTCCTTTATTTAAAACTATATTATAAATTATAACGATCTTCTATTACGGGTGCAGTTATGGTATATTTTTTTAATAAATTATTAGTATCTTATAACGCTTCTATTAGTAGACCTTATTAAGATAATTAATAATTTAGAGCTAAGTATTAAGTTACAGCACCTTAAACAAATAGTAATAGATTTTATAGTAATTTTCTAAAAATAAAACTATTATACTCTTTCTAATCTCGCGAGGTGTATCTATCTATAAGATAATATATTATTCTTAAGTAATAGTAAATATTATTCTACTATTAACTAAAGAGTAATTTTAATTAAGCTTTAGATAGTAGTCCTAATTAGAGCATTTACTAAAGCTAGAGTTCACTAGCTTAAGTCTTTATTCTTAAATAGTAGTAAAGAGAAAGATAAGAAAAATAGCTTTAAACAGACTAAGAATTACGTTATAGTACTATAGTATTTTAAGTAAAAGTTAGATATAGCTTTATTAGCAGCCAATACTTTAGAAAATACGCTAAAGAAAAGGTAGAAGAAGGTAAAAAAAATTACTTAAGAAATAAATCTATTTATAAACATGCAACTTTAGGAGGATTTTAATAACCTAAATAATAAAATAATAAAGAGAAAGGGATTCTATTGTTTTATTACTAGCTTTAACTTATCTATACAGTAACTAAAAATAACGTAGTGTAAATTAGCTAGCAGATTAACTAACTTCAGAACTTTAAATATAGCTATTAAAAGTATATAACTAACTAATTACCCTTAAGCACGCTGTAATTAAAGATTATCTAAATATATCTTATAATATTTATAATTAAATACTATAGTTATATATATATAATTTATTAACACTTAGTAGCTAAGTTAAAAGGGCTATTAATACTAATCTACTATTATACTTCCTACAGTAGTCTTAGCCTTATTTAGCTTTTATATTAGTCTTATTTTATTTTCTTTAGTGGGTTTTGCTCTTATTCTAGCTTATACTAAATTCCCTTACTAATTTATTCTTCTTTACTTGTTCTTTCTCTTTAGTTTTTTGTAAGTTAGTAATGTTAATTACAGACTAGCTTAAAGTATATTCTTTAGGTGTTTAATATTTTATTTATAGCGGATAAAGCAAAGCCTACTTCTATACCATAAGATAATATATAAAATAAGTTAAGTATATTAGATTAAGTTAGAATTCTTTATTTATTTACTATTAGTTTATGTTAAGCTGATTTATAGTAATTGTAAACTATATTATTACTTAGACTATGTTTATATTTAGAGTCTATTTCTTATTATCTGTTAGAGCCTTTCTGTTTAAGTAGAAAGATATATTACTTCTGCCTATTTATATATATTATAACATCTCTATTTAATGTATTATTTATTTTCTATATTAGAAGAGAAAGTGTTTTATTATTTTTTATGCTTATTTATACTCACACTAATCTATTAATAAAGCTCTAATTTAGTGAAGATATGTATTTAGCCTTACTATATCTATTCTAAGTTACGTAAGTATGCTAGCTTTTTTTTGTAGTAATTAATTATAAAGTTACCACATATACTTTCCCAGTAGTGCTATATTAATTATTTTAGAGTATTTTCTAACTTTCTCTAGTAGTCTTTTAGCAGTGCCGTGCTTTCTTATAATATTAAGTATTATTAATTATATTCTAGAGAGTAGTGCTTATAGTATTGTGTTTAGTCTTATAACTTTCTTTACTTTTCTTTTAGTAAGTTTTATAAGTTTATATTTTTTACTTATTAGAAGTTATAAGAATGCTATTGTGTTTTTTTTTTTTTTTTTAATACTCTAATTAATCCGTAAATACTGTTAATATATTTCTATTCTAATTATTAGTAAGGTCTTCTTAGTGTAAGTATGACAGCTTTATTTTTTATTATTAGTATAATATTATAAAACCTAAGCTTTAGTAGCATGCTTAGGGTTTTTACTATTATTATTAACTTTTTTAAGTATAGGTTTTACTCTTCCCTCTTATCTAGTATAGTAGAGAAGAATAGGGTCTTATTATTTTAAATTTTAATCACTCTATTTATTCCTATTATATTATTTTATAATAAACTATTTATAGTGATGCGTATTTTCCAGCCTGAGTTAAGTTTTAATACTAAGTTTTTAGTAATTATCTATACTCTTTTCTCTTACGGTGCTAGTAAGTATAGGTTAATAATTTTTAGTTCTTTTATTATTATATTCTTAAGCGCTTCTGCTACTTAGTAAAGTGGTAAATAATATTATCTTTTAAATTTTTACATTTAGAATATATTCCTTTGCAGAGGGTTGGTTTTAGATAGTGTATAAATATCTATTTATAGCTTAGTTATCTATTTCTAAAACTATTTTTATACGCTAGAGATATAAGCTTTAGCTTTTACTATACTTATTACTATTATAATAAACGTCCCTATAATAGCTTATGCTCTAATTCTTTAGACTTTATTAATAGATTTTATAAGTTTATCTTTAATAGTATATATCTAGACGTTAGAGGCATAGTCTATTGTTAGAATAACTATTACTATAAATAATTACTATACTATTATAGATTAGAGATTTCTAAGCTATTTAAATTTTATTATTACTTCTAGACCCTTAGCAGCTGCTCTCGTGATATATTTCTAGTACTTTAATTTAATATCTATAAGAACTCTAAGTATCTTAATATAATCTTTTAGTGGTATAGTTTATTTTTTAATAGTAAACAGTTCCATAACACTCTTATATAGTTTATAAGTAAAGTAAATAATTACTATCTTTTTAGCTTTAAACGTCACTTTACTTCTTTTCTTTTAGTCTAGAGTATTATTAATAATAGCTTTAGTATCTTTTTAGTTACTTTACGCTATAGATCTTATAACTTATATAGTAAAGTTATTAATAAAAGCTATCACTTCTCTATAGCTGTCAATATGTTATTATACTAGGTTAGTATTAAAAAAAAGAAATAAGATTAGTAATAAAGGAGATTCTTATAGTAGTCCGGCCTATAATAAGTTTTAAACCTTAAAGATCTATTTATTAATCTAGATTATAATAATATATATTAAGTAGAATACTTCTATCTACTATAGCAGCTTCTCTAGTATGTTTTATACTTTTATTCTCTATAGTAGTCTCTCTTTATAAACTTTATTATAAGCTTCTTTAATATTGAAATTAATTAGACTAATAATCTATTAGCCTTACTATATAGTATAAATCTATTCTTATAGAAGCACTAGTGCTTATTCAGCTAATTATTATTTATAAGCTTTAAAGTAGTTAGTAGGGAAAAAGCTATATATCTCTATTATATATAAAATTCTTTTTATAACTATTAACTCTAGTAGCTTCTTAAGTATCACTAGGAGTAAAATTAGTCTCTAGGCCTTTATAATTATATAGTCTTTCTTATTAGGCTTCTTAAGTAGGATGATTTTAGTATATTACTATTAATTAAGTAGTACTTTCTCTTCTAGCGACTTTTAGAATAGCGTTAGAATATAGTATTTAACTACTAGCTAGATTTACTTTTAAACTATAGCTAATAGCCTATTATCTTCTAGTATTTTCTAAGGTTTTATAATATACAGCTGTTTTTTTATCTCTTTAAGTATAATAGCTAGCATTTCTATAGGAGCTCTTTATAGTTTAGGTTTTTTATTATTTATATTACTTAAAAGTAAGAAAAAGAATGTAGCTAGAAACTCTTTTACTTATTTCTTATAGTTAGTTATAGTTATCCTATTAGCTCTATTAAGCTATAGGACTTTTCTAAATATTTTATTACTAGCTTTTAAGTACCTAACAGCCTTCTAGATATTATTATTATCTACTAGAAATTTATTCTAGTGCTTTTTCTTTTATTACTGAATAATATTATAATACTATTTTAATACTGCTTTTACTATTTCTTTTAGGTTAAATTTAGCTATTTCTATTTACCTCTTAGTTCAGGCACGGTTCCTTTAGTATATATAGATATAATATAACTATATTAAGTCTTAGGTCTATTATTTCTTTATATAGAGTAATAGTTTAGCTCTAAGTGTTAAAGTATAAACTACCTTTAAAACTACTACTATTAGTTTATTTATTTTTTATTATACTATACCCTCTACTAGGGTAGCACTAAGTATCTTAGTAATCTTATTATTTATTTATTTTTAAAGTATATTTTTAAGCAGAAGCCGCTCCTGCTGTTTTAATATTAAAACTAAAGTATTAAAAAGAGTTTTAATTACTTAGTAGTTTAAGCTATATTTTATTTTATATATCATATATTTAAGCGCTGTATCCGCTAGTTCTTTTAATACTAAAACTAAGTTAATAATCGTTTTATAGTCTCTGCTATACTATGTTTTCATGTCTTACTAGAGTAGGCTGCTAAGTATGAATTTAGTTATTAAATTAATAATTAGATTTACTTTATTTTATCTTTCTACTGTTACATCTTCTCCTCTCTATAGCTAGTTATGTTAGTTAAAGTCTCTAGCTAGTACTATATCTACTATTATACTAGCGTTTCGTTTAGTGTCGTGAATAACCTTATATAAAATATTATATAATTCTTATAGCACTTATAGGTTTCCTCTAGATATGTAGACTGATATAACTAGAAGCTAACATTCATAAAGCCAGATAATCACTACTATTATGTTTAAAGACTTAATTTATACTTATTTTGTATTTACTTCTTTGTTTACCTAGAGCATGCTCTAGATTAGTTATCTCCTTTCTTACTAAGTTAATAAGACTATCTTAATCTATTTATAATACTGCATTAGGGTTATTAGGAGCCGGCCTTAAATTCTCCGTGCATGTGGTTTTTAAATTACTAGTATTATTACGCCTTATATCTTTTTATTATTTATTAGGCTGTCGTGTACTTCCCCTTGTTTTCTCATATTTAGCTAGAACATGTTGAATACTCTACTTATTTCAAGGTAGGTAGAGCTTCTAATAGTTTTTACTAAATAACTTATACAGTCCTCTGCACGGGATGCACCTCAATACTACTTTACTGCAGTTCCTGTAATAGTAGGCTTCTTTGGCGCATCTCGCACACTTCTGCGCATTCTTATATTAATAAGCCTTATAGCAAATCTCCTGGCAGTTATAGCACTGCTCTGGTCGTGGTCGGTGTTTGAATACGCTTATCATGCCAGATTCTCCTCCAGCGTGGAAGAAGCCCTCTATAATAAGTCTCCTCGCATCGCTAGCCTTGGTGAGGTATACCACTATTGATCTGTAGGCCTTTGGGACGTCTTTCTTACTCAGCTATGCTATCTTGGCCATAGTTGTTTCATTTTCCTCACTAAAGGCCTCCGCTGCTCCCGCTCTGATCTCATCGTATTCATCCAGCACTGCTGTTCTTTTGATATTGTTGACCTTAATCGGATAGAGTTCGTCGCGTAGTACACGTGTGCCTACTCTAATCTTTTCTGCCGCTCTCTTGACCAGTTGGTGCTCGGCTTCGTTTCGACATGCGATTCTGATTCGATTTTGGTTCCTTTGGTCGACGGTCACTGCGCGACATCGCCAGTTTTCATGGTTCTCTATTGTGCGGATCTCTTTCTCAATCGCCGCTCTGACCGTGCCTGCCGACGTCCTATCATTTTCATGTCCCGCTCTCGAGGTGTCAATTGTGCAGTAGAGTAAGTCGGTGGGGGAGGGACTGGCTTCCTTGGGGCGCTTGTGGCTTGCTGGTGTCCCGGAGGTGGCGTTCAATCCTGCAGGTTCGCCTTCCGCTGCTACCGCAGCCCAACTACGCGTACCAGGGGTTCCTGAAGAGAGGTCGTCGACACGCGTTTTAAGCTCGGCGATCTCGTCGATGAGGTTGATGTTGTGGTCTATAAGGACTTGCTGTTTCTGTCTGACCTCCCTAATTTCGCTTCCTAGTTTGGTGATGGTTTCGCTTTGCTGTTGGATGATTTCTGTCAGGGCGACGAGCAGGTCTTTGTTCGTGGTCAGGTAGTTATATATTAGCTAGTAGTGCTAGTAATACAGTAGAGTTCGACATGCCTGCTTATCCAGGCCTCTACCCCAGTTTTCCAGTGGCTTCGTCACACCTTTTGGACACCTCACACACCTTCCACGGTTGAGGCCGACCCAAAACCTCTCCCGCCTGGGTAACTCCTGTTTGCTCCTTAAGCACATCTCACCGGCATGCCGTCCTAGCGAACGGTTCCGTCTGTCGATGCACCGACACGCGCATCCGTTCTCTCGAGCCACGCAGTAGTCTCTCTGGCCACAATGTAATCCCAGGCCAGCAGTGGCTACTACGCACTACGCCCCGCGAGAGGCCAGAGGTAATGTAGGGGCGCAACTCCCGACATACCTCTGGTTCCCGTTTCGCGTTGCCTGTAAGAGTCTCCTCATGACAGGCCGACCGTGTCTTGCAGAGTGGGCCACAGACCAGATTCCATGCCAGGCAACCTGCTCCACCCTCTCTACTAACCAAGCTTGTGTCCCCCCTTCGTATGAGCTGGCCTGTGTCTCTAACCGTCGAGTCCTCGTCCGACTGGCCTGTGTTTCCTCTAAAGCCTCCCCCCACCGCTGGACTTCGTTCTAGGTTGCGTGCACCACGCCTATTAAGACCCTCCTATGAGTCGCCTAGTCGTCATCGTCGTAGGTTGCGTGCACCACGCCTATTAAGACCCTCCTATGAGTCGCCTAGACGATGTCCTTGTCGTAGGTTGCGTGCACCACGCCTATTAAGACCCTCCTGTGAGTCGCCTAGGTTCGTTGGGGGCCGTCGAAGCTGGCCTGTGTTTCCGCCACCTAGAGCTTTGCCTGTGTTGCCACCAATGGTGACCCACCTCGTCGAGCCGTCCGGTCGCATCTAGGTCGCGCGCACCACGCCTATTAAGACCCTCCTCTGAGTCGCCTAGTGTACCGGATAGGCCCTCGTGGAGGGGCCTTAATGAGTTCTCTAGATGGGGCCTTAATAAGTTCTTCGCGGTTGGAGGCTTCGGGGCCTTAACAAGTTTCGTACGAGGTATCTGCGACGCGTTAACCTTAACAAGTTCTCATAAAAAGAGGTTCCCTACGCCCTCGCCGCATCCCTCGGTCTCAGAGCTAGTGCAAGCCTAAGGGTGTCCTGTCGTACGCCTAGGACGCGTCCACATCGGCTGGCTGAATAAGGCCAGTTTCGGGCCTGGCTGCGAGCCAGGTAGTCGTACGTCGGGTGGTTTTCGTATCCCAGTTTCCCCTGATGGGCCTCCCTAGATAGATGATCGCATTGCCTAAGCGGAGGCAGTAGGTAATGTGGTTGTGATGCGGGCAGCGCGTCGATGAAAATTTTCATCGCGCTGACTTCGCGCCCCAACAGCCCACAGCGGCGAGCTGCAAGCTACCATCCACCGCCTCTGCACTTAGCTATCCATCAGAGAAGCTTCTCTAATGAATATTTCCAGCCACGGCGACGAGGACGCGTGCAGTAGGACTTCGTGGCCGCTGTAGTTATGTATTGGGTTTGTGTCCATAGTTACGCTCTCGTCAATTTTCTTTACTTAATGAACTTCATAGTCAGGTGTGAGCCATGGCCATCGAGGATAAGAAGCCTGTAAACGTTTAGTGGAGGCCAGGCAGCAGTTTTCGGATCACAATTAGGCTGCTGAATGAGGAGTCATACACACACACGATTTATTAACGCCCGGCGGCTGAGCCGAAAGGGCTACTAGCAC
This sequence comes from Zopfia rhizophila CBS 207.26, assembly GCA_010093925.1. Classification (NCBI taxonomy): domain Eukaryota; kingdom Fungi; phylum Ascomycota; class Dothideomycetes; family Zopfiaceae; genus Zopfia; species Zopfia rhizophila. Next base: position 928,956 of record ML994655.1, on the reverse strand, counting down.
TAATCTACTACTACACTTCCTACGGTGGTCTTGGCCTCATCCAGCCCTTACATCAGCATTGTTCCACTTCCTCCAGTGAGTTCTACTCTCATTCAAGCCCATACAGAATTCCCTTAATGGTTTGTACTTTATTTTACCAATTTTCTTCGGTTGCTCGTGGGTTAGTAATGTTGATTACAGACTGGCTCAGAGTGCATTCTCCAAGTGTTCAGCTTCCTATCTTCGGTGGCTAAAGCGCTGTCTGTTCTTTGTAACACAAGGTGATTAGTAGGTTAGGTCGGTGTGATAGGTGAGGTATATTAGGTTATTTGCTGTCAGTTTGCATTAAGTTGTCCTGTAGCTATTGCGAACCGTATCGTTGCTCAGACCGCGTCCACGTTTGGAGTCCATTTTTCGTCATCTGTTGGGGCTTTTCCGCCTAGGTAAAAGGATATATTCCCTCTACCTGTATCTGTGCATTATAGCATCTCCGTTCGATGTGCTGTCCACCTTCTACATCGGAAGAGAAAGTAATCTACTGTCTCTTGCGCCTGTCCGCACTCGCATTGATCTGTCAACAAAGCTCTGATCCGGTGGAGATATGTGTTCAGCCTTACCATACCTGTTCTGAGTTAGGCGAGTACGCTGGCTTCTTTCTGTAATAGTCAGTCGTAGAGTTGTCGCGTGTGCTTTCCCGGTAGTGCTGTGTTAATTGTTTTAGAATATTTCCCAACATTTTCTGGCAACTTCTTGGCGGTGCCGTGCTTTCGTGTGATGTTGAGTGTTGTCGATTGTATTCTGGGAAGCTGTATCTATGGCGTGGCGCCTAGTCTTGTTGCTGTCTTTACTTTCTGCTTGGCGACCTTCGCGAGTTCGCATTCTTCGCTTAATGGGAGCCATAGGATTGTTATCATGTTTCCGTCTCTCTTCAATGCTCTGATGGATCTGTAGATTTGGCTGATGTACTCTTATCCGGACTGTTGGCAAGGTCTTCTTAGTGTGAGTACAGCAGCTTTATTTCTCGTTATTAGTATAATATTACGGAACCTAAGCTTTAGTAGTATGCTTAGAGCTTTCGCTATTGCTACTAATTCTCTAGAATACAGGTTTTATTCCTCTCTCTTGCCTAGTATAGTAGAGAAGGACAGGATCTTATTATTTTAGATTTTAATTATTCTGCCTATTCCTACTATACTGTTTTGTGATAAGCTGCTTATAGTAATGCGTACTACCTAGTCTATGTTAAGTTTTAGTACTAAGTTATTAGTAACTGTTTACACTCTTTTCTCTCATAGTACTAATATATATAAGTTAATAATTTCTAACTCTTTTATTATTATAACCTTAAGCGCTTCTGCTACTTGGTAGAGTGGTAAATAATATTATCTTCTAAATTTTCATATTTAGGATATGTTCCTTTAAAGAGGATTAGTTTCAAATAGCGTGTGAATATTTATTTATAGCTTAATTACCTATCTTTAGAACTATTCTTACGTGCTGGTGATATGAGCCTTTGCTTTTACTATACTTATTACTACTATAAGAAAAGTCCCTATAATAGCTTATGCTTCTATTTTTTGAACTTTATTAATAAACTTTATAAATTTATCTTTAAAGGCATACATCCAGACGCTAGAGGTGTAGTCTATTTTTAGAATAACTATTAATATAAATAGCTACTATACTATTATAGATAATAGATCTCTAAGTTATTTAAGCTTTATTATTACTTCTAGGTCTTTAGCAGCTACTCTTATAATATACTTTTAGTATTTTAGCTTAGTATTTATAAGTACTCTAAGTATCTTAACTTAGTCTTTAGATAATATAGTTTATTTCTTAATAGTAAAGAATTCCGTAGCACTCTTATATAATTTATAGGTAAAGTATATAATTACTATTTTTTCTATTTTAAATATTACTCCGCTTCTTCTCTCTTAGTCTAGGGTATTATTAATAATGGCTTTAATACTATCTTAGTTACTTTATACTATAGACTTTATAACTTATATTATAAAGTTATTAATAAATATTATTACTCCTCTGTAGCTGTCAATTCAACATTATACTAAATTAATATTAAAAAAGAGAAATAAGATTAGAGATAGTAAAAAGCCTTAAGATAGGCCTACTTATAGTAAACTTTAGACCTTAAAAAACTACCTATTAATAAGGATTATTATAGTATGTTTTAAGTAAAAAGTCTTTATTTACTAAAATAGTTACTTTAGTATGCCTCGCGCTTTTATTTTCTGTAGTAGTTTTTTTTTATATACTCTATTATAAGCTCTCTTAACGTTAAAGCTAATTAAGCTAATAATTTATTAATCTTACTATATAGTGTATATCTATTTTTATAGGAGTATAAGTACTTATTCAGCTAATTATTATTTACAGGCTTTAAAGTAGTTAGTAAAAAGAAAACTATAAATCTTTACTACATATAAGATTCTCTTTATAACTACTAATTCTAGTATTTTTTTAAGTGTTACTAAAAGTAAGATTGGTCTCTATACTCTTATAATTATATAGTTTTCTTTACTAAGTTTTTTAAAGGAAATAATTTTAGTGTGCTGTTACTAGCTAGATAGCGTGCTTTCTTCTAGTAACTTTTAAAATAATATTAGAATATAGTATTTTACTATTAGCTAAATTTGTTTCTAGATTATAGTAAATAAACTATTATCTTTAAAAGCTTTCTATAACTTTATAGTAAGTAGCTATCTTTCTACTTCCTTTATTATAATAATAGGTATCTTTATAGAAAGTCTTTACAGCTTAAGCCCTTTATTGTTAATATTATTAGAGAGTAGGAAAAAGAATATAGCTAGTAATTTTTCTACTTATTCCTTATAATTAGCTATAGTTATTTTATTAGTTTTATTAAGTTATAGAACTTCTCTAAATGTCTTATTATTACCTTTTAGGTATTTAGTAGTCTTTTAAATATTATTATTATCCACTAGGAACTTATTCTAATACTTTTTCTTTTATTACTAAATAGTATTTATTACGGACGGTAATAGAGAAGTAACTGTATTTAAAGAGTTAAAAGAGCTAATAACAACAGCCAATAAAGCTCTTAAATAAAAACATATATTTAAACTAGAAAGAAAGAATTGTAAGCAGGCATAGAATGCTTTAGCATAAGCTAAAGTATGGGCTAAGAAGTAAGAACAGAAATATAGAACTATACTAGTAGATTAGAAATAGACAGGCACGTAAGCAGAGCAGAGTAAGGTAGTAAGAACTCTAATAAGCTTAAGTAAGCTTAAATAAGCTCTTAAATACTCTAATTACTTAAGCAGTATCTAGTATACTACGCGAAGGTATATAATATACGTATAAAAGATTTCCTATAAATATGAGGCGTGAACTAGCTCCGAGATATTTTAGATTCTTTATAGTTACTCTAAAATTGAGATTTTCTCTCTAAGTTGAGACTTGACCTTGAGTGAAATAGTTTAATACTATCTTATTAAATCTATTATACACCCTTCTCTTACCTTGCGATAAGACTAAACTCTATTCTGTTAAACTTAGGGCTATCTGTTCCAGATACGGAAAGAGCTAAGAACTTATTAAGTAACCAGTCAGGGCAGAGTTACTAACGTAAAACGTACCGTTAAGTTAAGGCAACTCATAACATTATAACTACCCTTTCAAAGTGTAGGAGAGGACGTTAGATTGATTCTAACAACGAATTTCTAATTACGATTTATGACGACCTACTATAAGGACGAACAAGAACTTTACTCATCAGAAGAAAGTAGTAGCGAAGAAGAAGTCATGGCAGGACCTTTATCTACTACTGGAAGTACATTAGAAGGAACCAAGAGCGCACAGTAGATCATCCAGGAACAAGAAGCAGCTATCATGAAATTACGCGATGCCATGATCAGTATGCAGCAACAAGTCAAAGCAGTAAAGAACAAGAGAGAAGGGACTGCAAAGATCCAACCACCCTCTAAATTCAACGGAAATTGGGATGATCTCAAGACGTTTATGGCCGCAATAGACCTATACTGTCAGTTCAATCAATCTTCATTCACGACTGACCAAGATCGGATCCTGGCAGCCGGCATGAACATGACAAGAAGGGCCATGAAATGGTTTGAACCACTCGCAAAGAACTATCTGGCAAAAGGAGACTCTAACCTAAGATCGGCGGGACTTGCGAACTGTAATGACGATATCAAAAGAACCTTTAAAAACTATGAGAGCTTCAAGAAAGAACTGATTGTAGTCTTCAGCGAAATTAATAAAGAAACAGAGACAATCTAGAAGCTTTAATGACTCAAGCAATAGACATTAGTAGCTAACTACACAGCGGAGTTCAAGCAAATTCAATCACGACTTAATTAGGCAGACCAGCTATTAGTCATGATATATTATGCGGGACTGAAGGATAGAATTAAGGATAAGATTTCATAAGGAAAGCGACCTAGCATACTTCTGGGAATCATCAAACAAGCAGTGACTATTAATAACTATTAGTACTAGAGAGAATAAAAGAAGAAAAATAACGCTAGGCCGGTAATCCATACACCATAAAGAAGTAGAAAGAATACTTAAATCTATAACGTAATGGAAATTGATCACGTATTAGTTAAGAACGCATAAATTAATAAAAGAAAATAAGATAAACGTACTAGAGAATGAATGGACCGATATACGCGCAAGGTATATCTTAGATGCAGAAAACAGGGACACTTTATCAAAGAATATAAATAATAAGGAGTAGATGTTAAATAGGCTTATATTTAAACTAAGGCACTAGTTAAAATTACTATAGTTTAAGTGGAACTAGCTAGAGACTAGATAACTAAAAAGGCTATCACGCAACAAATCTAGAAGAGATAATACTAGATTTATAAAAGCTATATATATCTTAAATAGGAATACGAAGTACTATATTAGTAGATTAAAAATCATTTAGCTAAATAGTCTAATAATATAATTACTACTATATAAGAAGTTACTATTAGATAATACTAAGCTAACTTTATAGAAGAAGTTAACTAATTCTATAAAATAATCTAACAGAAGAGAGGACCCTTTAGAGTAGAGAATCAGAAATTCAAATAATAATAGAATTAAGAAATAATAAAAGGCAAAGAGCTAATATCTATAATAATTAAATAATAAATAAACTAGAGATATTACTAGATCTGTAGATTAGAATACTATATAAAGGAATATTATATTACTAAATACTAGAAAGTTACTCTAGGAGATAGAATACACAAGTGCTAATAAGTACTATAGATAGCTAGTAATAAGTAATATAAAAAACTCAGTAAACAGAAATTAGCTATATAGATAAATAAAATTTATAGATAAGAATTAATACTATTTATAAATTATGTGACTTACTACTACCCCGTAGGACACCTTAAACTAGGATAGAATTAAAATAAGAGAACTAATAAGAAATTTATTTTACTAATACTATAGATATAAAATAACAATACCGCTGAAAGATCTATACAAAAGAAGTACTAGATATATGGAAAAAAAATATATATAGAATAAGAATATAGATAAGCCGCTCATGCTATATAAGTTAAAAAACTAATAATAAAATAAGTACTAAAATAGATAGTATAGAAATAAGAACTTAATATATAGTAAGAACTGATCTATACGGATTCCAAAGAAGAACTTTAGGACTTAAAGACTAAGAAATATAAATAGTTAAACTAGGATAAGTGTTAACTGGGATACTAATATTACTAGACTAAACACCACTAAGATAAATAGTTAGCCACAAAATTACATACTAAATTAATAACTAAGGAATGTTTCTTAGAATGGAAGTGCTAAAATTATAAAGAAGAAATAAAAAAAAAGTATAAAATACTACTATAAAAATAATATTAACTCTAATAATACTCTATTCACGAACCTAAGGAAGAAACACTAAGAAAATGACTACTATTCAGGAGTTAATAACTAATAAAAAACTAGAGAGCTAGTAAGTAATAATCATGCTGCTAGAGAGCTAATCTAAGGTCAGAATATAGAAGTTAGTACTTAATTATACACGACTTAAATAAAAACACGAAAACAAGCTATATATAAACGTATATATTAATAGCTTTTAAACACAAGCACTTATAAACAGCAGGGCTAGTAAAATACTTATATTAAATAAGTAAATATAGAAATACTATATCTTAACTAGAGTTTTAAAAGAACCTATAAGAGTAATACGCGTAAATAATAATCCAGTAATATTTAGAAAAGGTTTAATTAATCTTAAAATAGAGAATATAATTATTAAGATAGCAGATTACACAGATAACCGCCGTATCAAAATTATAGATCTAGATAGTAAGGATTTTATACTAGGATAGGACTAGCTAGTATAATAGAATTTACTAATTAACTAGAGAATAAAGTCTGTAGGACTTAGGAAGAATTATTATAGATAAATAAAAGCTATAATATAAATAAAGAAAGTAACTCTTCATAATACCACGTTTATTATGCTAAATGAATACTAGAAGAAATTCAGGAAATAGTTTATAAAGAAGCAAGAAAACTAAATACTAGAATATAAGAATTAGGACTATAAGATTATACTTAAGGAAAAAGAGAAACTAAAACCAGCACTATTATATCAAATATCTATTAAATAATAGGAGGAGTTACGATAATATCTGAATAGTAATATTAAAAAGAGATATCTATAAGAAAGCAAAAGCGAAGTTATATTACTAGCATTATTTATACTAAAAAAAAATAGGAAACTACGACTCTGTGTGGACTACTAATAATTAAATAAAATAATAATTAAGAACCGCTATCTAATACCCTTAATATTGGAACTTATATATAAACTTAGAGGAGCCAAATGGTTTAGTTTATTTAATATTAAGAATAAATACTATTAAATATAAATAGCTGAAGGGCATGAATGGCTAATAGCTTTTAAAATAAGCTATAAATTATATAAATATATAGTTATGCCTATAGGACTTACTAACACACTAGTAATATTCCAAGCTATTATTAATTATATTCTAAGGAAATATCTAGACGTTTTTATACTAGTATATTTTAATAATATCTTAGTATACATAAACGGGACGCTAGATAAATATGTTAAGTATACTAAGAAGATATTACAGAAGCTTAAAAAACATAACCTATATATTTAGACAGAAAAATGTGTGTTCCACAGGAAGAAAGTTAAGTTTCTAGAATATATTATATTTAGAAATAGAATAGCAGTTAACCTAGATAAAGCTAAAGATATTTTATTATAGCTAACACTAATAAATACAAAAGAAGTTTATTCTTTCCTTAGATTTATAAGATTCTGCAGGTAATTTATTAAGGGTTATTTAAAAATTACAGCACCCTTAACGGAATTACTTAAGAAAGATTAATAATTTAAGTAGACAAGAAAAGAAAATAAAGCCTTTAAGAAGTTAAAAGAGAAATTTAAGGAACTACTAATATTAAAAATATTTAATCTAGGACTTTAAATAGAGATATATGCAGACGCATCAGACAGAGCTATAAAAGCTATTTTCTTATAAATATAAAATAATAAATAAAGACACCTAGTAGACTTTTTATCTTATAAACTTATAACTACTAAGTTAAACTATAATATTTATAATAAGAAATTATTGGCAATAGTTTAAGCGTTTAAGAAATAGAAATATTACTTAAAAAAAGCTAAATAATAAATTATTATATATTTAAATTACAAGAATCTAACGGCATTTATAATAATAAAGAAGTTAAATTAATGATAAGTCAGATAATAGGAGATACTATTAACTTTCGATTTTTAGATACTTTATAAATTAGGAAAAGAAAACACTGTGGCTGACGTACTTAGTTAATAAGTAAACTATATAAGAGATATACTAGAGATATATAATATAATACTTAAGAAAAAATAAGACAAGTCCCTAGGAAACTTATAAATAGATATTAAATCAATAGTTATTATTAAAAATACCTAAGAAAAATAAATAAGGAATTTTAACAATAGACGACTACTTTAGAATCTGGACTAAGAAATAATTTATATACTAAATAAATTATAAATAAAGCTAATTAAGAACTAACATTTAGCTAAAATATACGGATATTAAGGAGTTAAAAAGACTATAGAACGGATTAACAGGCACTTCTAGATTCTAGGAATTTAAAATAAGGTTAGGAATATTCTTTTAGAATACGTTAAATATAAAAAAAATAAAACATTAAGATATAAAGAGTATAGACTTATATAACTAATATCTTTACTAAATAGACTATGGGAATTAGTTATAATGGACTTTATTATAAGAATACTAATAATTACTATCTTAACAGGTTGATAGTATGACATGATACTGGTTATTATTAATAAACTAATAAAGTACGCTTACTTTAAACTAACTTATATGAAAATAAAAGCAGATAAACTAGCGTTATTACTAATTAAAATACTAATTATATAATATAAAATGCTATAAGAATTTATCATAGACTAAGACAAGTTATTTATATTAATATTCTAGAAAATGTTTATAAGACGATTAGGGGCTGAGCATCGCCTCTTAATAGTATTTTACCTATAAATAAATAAACAAATAGAACGGATAAATTAAATATTAGAATAATACTTATGAATATATGTTAATAAACTATAAGATAATTAGATTAACTTACTACTAATAGCTAAGTTTATATATAACTCTGTAAAGTTATTAATAACAGGAAAATTACTATTCTATATAAATTACAGGTATAAGCCTACGGCTTATCAAGAACCACAAATATTAAATAAAGTATTAGAATTTATAAGAAAAAAAGTTAAAGACTTATAAATACTATATAAGGAAATCGCATAGAAAATCACCTATAAAGATAATCTTAGTAAGAAAATTAAAGATAAATCTAAGGTTAAGAGACCAACCTTTAAGGAGAGAGATAAAATTTTCTTAAAAAAGAAAAATTTAGAAATAAAGCAACCATTATAGAAATTAAATTACATTAAATTAGGACTATTTAAGGTTAAATGATAAATAGGACCTGTAAATTACGAATTATAACTACTTAAAGATATAAGAATTTACCTAGTTTTCTATGTCTTTAAATTAGAACTAGCACTATATAACGCCAAACTTCAGATAAGACTTAAACTTAAAGAAGATTATACTAAGTATAAAGTCCAGCAGATTTTAGACTACTAATAGTTTAGTTATTAGTAAAAGTATTTAGTTAGATAGAAAGAATACAAACCTAAAAATAACACCTAGGAACTAATTAGGAACTTAAAGAATAGTTCAAAACTAATTAACTAATATCACTAGAAGGAGTAGTAAAGGCTTATTCTAGAATAAAATCTAAGGCATAAAAAGAATACAGAACATTCTATTTAAAACTAAAGAAGAAAGGTAAAGCGGCATCAGACACTGCAGGTTATAATATATAAACTTTTTAATTATAAGAATAAGCTTCTTCCTCTTTAAGAGCTTAAATTTTATAAATAGAGGTTATCTCTTAATTAAACATCTCTTTCTCTTTAGAATTAACTTTTGTAAGCTTATGATAAAGTCGTAATTCCTAGACACAGAGCTTAAAACGCTAGTTCTTAAAAGAGTTAAGCTAACAGTAAAGTTTTTCCTTATTATAATTAATATAATTCTATTCTAGTTATAAGATAATTAGGTTATATTTTATTTTATAGTTAGTATAGATAGAATAATGCTTAGAACTTAAATTCACTAGGCAATTATCGCCTTAGCAGGAACAATTCAAGTAAAATGTTAATATATAATAAAGTTTATTATAAATCTAAGAAGCTAAGTAGTAAGCATGTATTAGAAATAACTTAGAACATATCATTATTAAGAAGTTAGATAGAAAGAAAAGGAAGTTAAGAATCTTATAGTTTAGAGTACAAGCCGGAGGACCTATTATCTTTATACTATTTATAAAAAAAAGAAACTATCTTCCAAGATAAAGACTTAAAAGAGAGGGATAGTATTACAGACGGTAATAAAAAAGTAATTATATCTAAAGAGCTAAGGGAGCTGGCGATAACAGCTAATAAAGCTTTTAAATAGAAATATATATTTAAACTAGAAAGAAAGAATTATAAGTAGGCACGGGACGCTTTAGCGTAAGCTAAAATACAGGCTAAGAAGTAAGAACAGAAATATAGAACTATACTAGTAGATTAGGAGCAAGTAGGCACATAAGTAGAATAAAATAAAATAGTAAAAACTCTAGTAAGCTTAAGTAAACTTAAATAAGCTCTTAAATACTCTAATTACTTAAGCAGTATTTAGTATACTATACGAAAATATATAATATACGTATGAAGGATTTCCTATAAATATGAGACATAAACTAGCTCCGAGATATTTTAGATTCTTTATAGTTACTCTAAAATTAAGATTTTCTCTCTAAGTTAAGACTTAACCTTGAGTGAAATAGTTTAATATTATCTTATTAAATCTATTATACACCCTTTTCTTATCTTATAATAAGACTAAACTCTATCCTGTTAAACCTAGAGTTATCTGTTCTAGATACAGAAAGAACTAAAAACTTATTAAGTAACTAGTTAGGGTAAAGTTACTAATATAAAACGTACTATTAAGTTAAAGCAACTTATAATAGTATTATAGTACTACTTTAATACTTCTTTTACTATTTCTTTTAGATTAAGTCTAGTATATTCTACTTGCCTTTCAGTTTAGGCATAGTTTCTCTAGTAGATATAAATATAATATAATTATATCAGGTCTTAAGTCTATTATCTCTTTATATATAGTAATAGTTTAGTTTTAAGTGTTAGAATATAAACCGCCTTTAAGACTACTACTATTAGTTTATTTATTTTCTATTATATTATACTTTCTATTAGGGTAACATTAAGTGACCTAGTAATCCTAATATTAATTTTTTTTTAAAGTGTGTTTTTAAGTAGAAGCTACTCCTACTACTTTAATATTAAAACAGAGATATTAAGAACCATTTTAATTATTTAATAATCTAAGCTATATTCTATTTTATATATTATGTATTTAAGTACTATATCCGCCAGTTCTTTTAACACTAGAACTAAGTTAATAGTTATTTTATAGCTTTTATTATACTATGTTTTCGTGCCTCGCAGGAGCAGGCTGCAGAGTACGAATTTAGTTATTAAATTAATAATTAAATCTACTTTATCTTATCTCTCTAATACCACGTTTTCTTTTTCTTATAGCTAGTTATATTAGTTAAAGTCTTTAGCTAGTACTATATCTATTACCGTGCTAGCATTTCGCCTAATATTATAAATAACTTTATATAAATTATTATATAATTCTTATAATGCTTATAAATCTCCTTTAGGTATATAAACTAATATAACTAGAACCTAATACTTATAGAGCTAAATAATTACTACTATTATATCTAAGAACTTTATTTATACTTATTTTATTTCTATTTCTTTATTTATCTAGAGTATGCTTTGGATTAGCTATTTTTCTTCTTACCAGATTAATAAAACTATCTTAGTTTATTTATAATACTATATTAGGGTTATTAGAAACCGGCTTTAGATTCTCTATGTATATAGTTCTTAAATTACTAATACTATCATATCTTATATCTCTTTATTATTTATTAAACTGTTATATACTTTATTTTATTTTCTTATATTTAACTAGATCATGCTAAATGTTCTACTTATTTTAAGATAAATAGAACTTCTAGTAGTTTCTACTAAATAATTTATAAAATCCTTCACACGAAATGCATCTTAATACTACTTTACTATAGTTTCTGTAATAATAGGCTTCTTTAGCGTATCTTACATACTTTTATATATTCTTATATTAATAGGCCTTATAGCTAATCTCTTAGTAGTTATAGTATTATTTTAGTTATAGTTAGTGTTTAAATGCACTAGTTGTGCTAGATTCTTCTTTAGTATAAAAAAAGCCCTTTATAATAAGTCTCCTCATATTGCTACCCTTAGTTAAGTATATTACCATTAATCTATAGGCCTTTAGAACGTTCTTTTTACTTAGCTACGTGATCTTAGTAACTGTTATCTTATTTTCCTCACTAAAGGTCTCTACTGCTCCTATTCTAATCTCATCATTTTCATCTAGCACTACTATTCTCTTAACATTATTAATCTTAATCAGGTAGAGCTTATCATGCAGTATGTAGATGCCTGCCCTAATCTTTTCTACTACTCTCTTAACTAGTTAGTGCTCGGCTTCATTTCGACATGCGATTCTAATTTAATTTTAGTTCCTTTAGTCAACAGTTACTGCACAGCATCACTAATTTTTATGGTTCTCTATTATATAGATCTCTTTCTTAACTGCCGCTTTAACTGTGCCTGCTAACGCCCTATTATCTTTACCTCCTACTCTTAAGATGTCAATCGTGCAGTAGAGTATGTCAGAGAGAGAGAACCCGGCTTTCTTAAGGCGTTTATGGCTTACTGATGTTCCAGGGATAGTGTTTGATTCTATAGGTTCATCTGCTGCCGCTACTAAAGCCTAGCTATGCGTGCTAGGGGTTCCTGCTGAGAGGTCGCTGACACGCGTTTTAAGCTCAGTAATCTCGTCAGTAAGGTTGATATTATAGTCTATAAGAATTTGCTGTTTTTGTCTGACCTCTCTGATTTCGCGTCCTAATTTGGTGATGGTTTCGTTTTGCTGTTGGATGATTCCCGTCAGGGCGGCGAGTAGGTCTTTGTTCGTGATATTCTTCTTTATCGGCAGGGTGGGCTGGCTGCTTTCGACCTGGATGCATTTAAGTTCGTCTGAGGACGAGTCTGGCCGTTCCTGTGATTTTCGATCCTGTGCGCTCTTCTCGGTGAGCTTTCTTGCGCGGTCCTTCCCTGGTGCTGCCGGTTCGATTGGGAATGGTGTTGTACTAGGGTTACGTTCAGGGGTTGAGATGGCCATTAGCGCGCCGGGTACCACCGCGGTGGGTCCTTGGGACCGCTGCAACGCGGTAAACGATCGACTAAGTGTACACAATGAAAATAAAAGAATGTCCGACGAAAATTTCCTTTTCAATCGATGAAAAGGAAGATGATGTCTCCTCTCCAATTAGGAGTCATACAGTCGCGAGCAGAATCGGTTTCCGGTTTTACACTTTGATTTGTTCTCACAGCACGGACCTTCTAACAAGGGGGTTTCTTACTTCGTGTTAGCGTCTTGCAGGGATATTCTCGTAATTTACACACGTTTTTAATCACATCATGTGAGACCGGTTTCTTGGCGTGGGTGCCGTTCAGCCCTCCCACACGCCTCTCTCGTTCCAACCGTCCTCCTGGTCCTCGCAGCATTATCCCACCACAGACACCATTCCTAGCAATTGAGCACGAGAATCTCGTCTTACGCCTCGATCTCCGCACATATACAAAACGAAGGATTTCGGCCACTCTATCGATGATGGTGGACTCAACCTTGTTATCTATAGGCTCTACTCCAAATCGGCCAAGGCAGAACCACTCGATACCCGTGCCCGATTTAAAGCTCTATGCATTGTATACAACAACCGTCAGGCACGTCTGCTATCCACAAGTACGAAGCGTTAACTGAATCTCATAGCAGAATCCCACGACCTTTCCAGCCGCCAGCCCACAGCACAGCGCCGACAGCCACTACAGTTAATATAGAGCGTCTCTGACCCCAGCCTGTGACTCCTAATCGTGTGCAACGATCGCAAGTAGATCGTATGCCACCGCGTTGACGCTCTCTACTCTGTCATCGAATCTGCCATCGTCTTCTGCGCGAGCGCGCCGCTCCTCTGTGCCATGAGCTAGCTTTATCAGCCTTTACAGCCCTCAAATAGACATTACCTTGTCCATTAAGCTCTATGTAGACCGCCGCGAACTTCAACTTAGTTATACACTATCTTCGTAAGTTATTTGCTCGACTGAGTTGGACATAATAGACAAAAGACATATTAGTGATGGCTACAATGGAGAGATGGAGGTGCACGGGTGAGTTCTGCAGACGCTGTAACGGAATCCCTCTGCCGTCTAAGGCTCAACGCTTGACCGCATGGAGAAGAACAGGTGCACTGACGAGTCATATAGAAGGATTATGGGATAGGAAAATAGTTCTTTGCAAGAGCATATATCTACAGCAGCTTGTAATTACTAGCAAGCTATCTATTTTACTTATGTAGAGATTTTGTATGTGCTCATACAGCTGAAGTAATATGTAGCATGATATATAAGCCACTTTATAGTACCCTTAATTGTAATTAGCTATATACATATATACCTATAACCCTGCTACTTATTTGATATTATGTTATTGAGCAGGTATTGAAGATCATCGCATTGTAATCCTGTTCCTGTAATTGTTCACCACTATTTCTAACTATACAGGTCATGCTATTACACAACATTCATTATTAGATGAGCTTCTATATAGAAAGAATTATATAACTTATATTCTTGAAACGCTTATCCCCGGCTGACGCTCCTGAGTCCCGACAGAATTTGCATGGTGCATTTCGATGGGAAGGTAAATTTGTACCAAGAGTTATATTATATATAGGGTTGTTATACTGCGGTCCAGACGCCGGAGAATTCTCATATCTCTAAAAAAGACGTTTTATTATTTTATGCTGCTGAGGTCTTTGGTACTAAATATAGAGAATTTCTGCTGTAGTATACTTGCATATGCTGAATAGATATAAGAGTTAGATAATAAGCTCTAGACCTAAAAGCGGCTGCTTATGGCTTATTGAGGTAGGGTATAGGGTGCATAGGGAGATTAATTTTCCAATCCATCATTGCCATAGGTTAAGCACTAATACTAGCCTAAATTATAGCATTTTATATTACTTTAGGTATATAACGTCTGTCCCTGGGTCACGCAAAACCCGCCGTGCCGTAAAATATAAGGGGTACTTTAACTTCAAGCAACTATAATTCTAGGGAAACGTTGGTATTGACTATAATTCTATATAAGTTGTGTGCTGTAGCTACTTTTAAATATTTAGAACCCCTCCCACCAAAAAATTACGTTCGTAGAGAACCTCGTTTTGGAGCATAATAAAGTTCCTTTTCTAGAGCACCACTATTAAGCTCTTACTACTCCCTACTACTTATAAATAGTCTTATCTGAGTTCTAGAGACTTACTATAATGCTAGAAAGTTATTATCAGCCTTGTGTCTGCTGTGGCGCGCAAATTCATGCACGATTAAAACTCCTAGTTAGTAGTTATATTCTGCAAGACTGTTTAATTGCGGGGCTGCTTGTTGAGGGTTGCGTGACTTCGTACTTAAATCCAGCAAGCGAGATTTGAAATTCGTGAATTAAGAAACCGTACTTGCTCTGGAACAACGCAGTAACGAAAGCAACTGAGTTCGGAATTTGTCTTATAAAATTCGCTATAGACAACTACTATCAGAGCCTATGCATACAATTATTTTTACTCTTAATTCCGTGAAATTTAATATTTAGGACACTAAGGTGGAAAACCAAATTTGGGAACCAAATTCCCGAACTAGGACCCAGCACGAAATGGGAACACAAGAACCAAATATAACTACTTCCAATCAAAGCGATTTCTCATCCTAGCTAGTGCGAAACAGCTCCGCACGTCCCACATAATCATTAAGGCGTAATTTACTTAAGTCATCCCAAAGCCAAGCTTGTGGCTGTCAGGCCTGTGGCTGTGCTGACACTTAGAATCTAGAGTCAGCAAATGACACTAATAACCTCTATAACACATCTCGAAGTAGCATCTACTCTATCACAACTGCTTACTATATAACCTGCACAACTCCCAGCGTAAGATTACCCCTTGAAATAGCATATCTAAGTTACTCCTCAAAAAATCCTATCTCCCAGATACATCTTCCTCGACGTAGGAATTAAGTCGAAAACATAAGCACAAGAACGAAGACAAGCGGTCGAGTAAAGACACAGTCCCATAAAGATGCCGTGGTCGAACGGGCCGAACGGAGGGGACTCACAACAGATCGCTCAAATATTAATCTTTACGCAGTTCGCAAGAAGCTCAGGCCGAAAAGCGAGGTAGAATACGCCCAGGACCTTAAAGTGTAGCACTCGTAAGTAGACGGTAACCTAACCTAGCTAAGTCTAATAACTGAAAGGCTTCAGATACATAAGGAAATACGGAGCTTTTGATCTCCGGGATATGCAAGTGATGAAGCATTTTGCTGAAACTATGGCACTTGGAACAGTTGGCAAGCTTGATAAGGAGGATGAGTTGCCATCTACCGACAGCTTGCAAGGTAAAATGCGCCGATTTTATAACGCGTAAAAACGACAATATAATCTACCTTATGTACATGCGGTCCCAAACCTCCCAAGTCTCTCGTTAACGCAAGTTTAGTTCGGGGTAAGCTTCAAGAGCCGGCCGCTAGCACCATCCTCGATCACCCAGATGGCGCCGTCCTTGTCCTCTCGGATACCGCGCATGCGCTTACCCATTGAGATGCGCTGAGCCTCCTTCGCCGTGTCACCAGTGATGGTCACGCGCACAATTGATTGTGAGCTAAGACCGGTGATGATGGCATTGCCCTTCCAGCTGGAAAACAGGTCGCCCTTGTAGATGATCAAGCCGGCCGGGGAGATGACGGGGACCCAGAAGGCCTTGGGCGGGGTGAAATCGGGGCGCGTGCTGTGCGGGGGGATCGTCCGGCCGTCGTAATGGCGGCCCTCGGACACGAGCGGCCAGCCGTAGTTGGTGCCTGGCTCGATCAGGTTGAGCTCGTCGCCGCCCATGGGCCCCATCTCGACCTCCCAGAGACGCCCCTGGGCGTCCCAGTCGATGCCCAGCGGGTTGCGGTGGCCCAGCGACCAGATCTGCGCCTGGACGGCGCCTTGGCTGGCGAACGGGTTGCCCGCGAAGGCGGTGCCGTTGTCGTACAGCTTGATCATCTTGCCGAGGTTGCTGGTCATGGACTGGGCCGGGGTCATCTGGTTGATCTCGCCGGACGAGATCCACAGCGCGCCGTCGGGGCCGAAGAGCAGGCGACAGGCGAACTGGAGTCCGCCCGAGGCCTTCTGCGAGTGGCGCCAGATGACCTCGAGGCCGGACAGCGCGCCGCCGTTGGCGTTCAGCGTCAGCTTGGCCCGCGCGACTGCGCCGCCCGCCCCGCCAGTGCCGCTCTCGGCGTAGCTGATATACACAATACTGTTCTCGGCGTATTTGGGGTGCAAGGCGACGTCGTGGAGACCGCCCTGACCGCCGTAGGCGACGGTGGGCACACCGGTGATGGTGCCCTTGGACTTGGTGGCCGGGTCGACGAGACGCAGGTTACCTCGTCTCTCGGTGACGAGGATGCGGTTGTCGGGCAGGAAGGCGATCGCCCATGGCTCGGCATGGTCGGTGATGGCTGTCGACTTGAACGGCTGCTGGCGAGTGTCCAGCTGTTGCGATGGGACGGCCAAAGCACCGGTCACCAATGCCAGAGCGTAGGTGACAGAAAGTCCGAGATGCATCATTTTCGGGGCGGCCTTTGCTTCCCAGTGTATTGTGTTCCTAGACGATCGAGGGTTGAGTGGCTCACATCGTAGAGAAACTCTTAGGCTGTCTGTTCCCCCAAGGTAGGTAGGTATATAAGAAACGGGAGGACTCGAGCAACCTCTTGTCCAATTTCAGGCTATTCCCGGCCTTTAATGACTTGATATATATAAGGTTAATCAGAGTATCTGCACTTTATAACCCTGGTACCGGTAGAAACGAGTTTCCCTCTTGTCCCTATCGCCTGTCCCCTGTAAGTCTCCATGGGTCGACAGATTTGGCAAAAGTCCGGCATGGCATTCCCACCCTAATCTGGCACGACCTTTTCTCTGTTACGATGGCTACCGACGCCAAGACCGGGTCGTGTGCTATAATTTTCTAGGCATCAATATAACAAGTTATCAAACTCATCTTTTTTCTTCCTTGCACTGGGATTTGCTATCCACCACCCCCCCGCCACATATGCAGCCAAGCTGTAGCCAAGTTACTAGAGCGTAGGCCTGAGTTCAAATCTAGCTAGGAGTAGTTTATTTTTAATATTTCTAATTAGGATTAGAAATATTATTTACTTACCGCGTAGAGAGCTTAGAGGGAAGCTACTCTAGAGAGTTATAACGCGTAACTTACTATATCTATAATACTAACCTAATGTCATGATCTAGTCCAATTTGGCCCACCTTGTGTCACGCAGTGAACCGGATATTGATGAGCAACCTGATCTATTCAAAAGAGCGACTGAAGGGCTCTATATATAGTGTGAAGTCGGTGCAATTGAATGATGGAAGAGGTCATATTTGGCAGCTGGAAGTACTCATAAATATTGTCTTGAATGATTGATTAATTGATTGCTTGTGAGTAACGACTGCTTAAATACATAATGATTGAACAGGCAACAACGATATTACGAATCCTTGATTTATAATGTCGTGGTGGCGTTCATGGTGGCAAGGTGGCAAAGTAGCGAGGTTGCCTCTCCCAGTTTTGCCAACAAACTCATTCTAGCCTTACTGCACTACCAAACTTTCAACGTCTGAAGTAGTGAGCTTTAGGCTTTTTAAGCGTAAATATGGTGAGCCTGTTCATAAACAGTAAGTAGTGCCGCACGAGAAACGTAACAATCTCTACGGAGTAGTCTTCCCAAGCCGCGGTAGCACCAAATACAAACTGGCTTAAGCCGATCGCCTCTCCATCGAATGCAACGCTCGAGTGAGTACGCATGCTTCTCCCCCCGCTCCCGTGCTTACCTTGATAAGCATTGTCGCCGTACACGGAATGAACTTGGAAAACAATGACGGCCATACAGATAATACTTGGACTGATAAGGAGTCTGGAACGAACTGGCTGAGAGATCTTCTTCCCTCACGAATCCCAAATGCAAGAATCCTAGCGTACCAATACAACGCCAATGTTGCGTTTGGGACATCGTCTGCTGGCGTGGAAGAGCAGGCCAAGAACATGCTTCATTGTCTTTGGGCAGAACGAAAGGTTTGCTAGTCTTTGTGGAAATGTCGATGTAGGATGGAGATGCTAATGTGTGTGATCTGCGAACAGACTAATAGTTCCCGGCCCATCATCTTCATTGCGCATAGCATGGGCGGTATCCTTGTCAAAGAGGCTCTTGCGACGGCATGCCGTGGCGACGGGACATATGCCATGATCTCGACCATCACTTACGGTATCGTCTTCTTCGCCGTTCCTCACGGAGGATCAAAGCATGCAACGTGGGGCAGAATCGCTGCTTACATCGCCGGAATATCTTCATGTCAACTAAACGAGTCGTTTCTGAGTAGCGTCGAGTCGGGTTCGGCATACAATGAGATGCTGAATGCCAAGTTCAAACCTCTTCTCGAAAGATATAGATTTTTCAGCTTTTGCGAGACGCTGTCGGAGGGGAATCTCGGCATCGTAGGTCTTAACCCGTTCTTATCTACCCGGAGTATAGATCTGACCAAGCAAGATTGTTCACAAAGACTCGGCCATCCTCGGTCTGACTGATCTTCAAGAGGTCAAGATTTTCCCTAACCGCAGTCATAGAACTATTTGCAAGTTTGCAAGTGCCGTCGAACCTGAATGGGAGCAGGTATCTGACATTCTCTACCATGCTGCGAATTCCGCTGTCAAGTCCTTTAGCTACAGTCCGACAGTCCTCGAGCGTAAGAAGATGTTCAAGGATTTCTCTTGGCACTTGGAAGGTACGTACAAGTCAAGCTATCAGACATTGTGACGCATATAGGCTCATCTGACTCACCAGACACGGAAGAAGAGACTATTTCTGTACTGTACACACACACACAATTTATTAACGCCCGGCGGCTGAGCCGAAAGGGCTACTAGCGCTGATCTACTATTACACTTCCTACGGTGGTCTTGGCCTCATTCAGCCCTTACATCAGCCTTGTTCCACTTCCTCCGGTGGGTTCTGCTCTCATTCCAGCCCATACTAAATTCCCTTGCTGGTTCGTCCTTCTTTACTTGCCCTTTCTCTTCGGTTTCTCGTGGGTTAGTAATGTTGATTGCAGACTGGCTCAGAGTGTATTCTCCAAGTGTTCAACGTCCTATCTACGGCGGGTGAAGCGGAGCCTGCTTCTGTGTCACGAGGTGGTATGTGGGATGAGTCGAGTGTGTTAGATTAGGTTAGGATTCTTCATTTGTCTACTGTTGGTTTGCGTCAAGCTGACCTGTGGCGATTGCGAACCGTATCGTTGCTCAGACCGCGTCCATATTCGTATGTCTGATAGAAATCGGGTGAACGCTGGGAGTGTTGAGAGCAGAAATTTTGATAGAGAGTTTGTTACTACTGCTGTGGCTAGGTCGTATTGCAATACTGGTAATTGTTGTTGTTGTTGTTGTTGCTGGTGGAATGGAGACGGTTTATTACGAAATCGTGTTATTAGATCTTGTACTGTAAGTACTAGACCTGGCGGCTTCTGGCGGAGTCGTTTTGGTTGTGCTGGGACTGTACTGTAACGTCCCTCACTGGGTAGCGAGACACACTGTGTGGCGAGACAAATGAGGGGTACTTCGACTTTCAGCAACCGGAAAGCTCATGCGCATAACGAATATTGTTATAATTCTACGAAAATAATCTGCTGCAGCTAATTCTGAATGTCCATGTTTCACTTTGCCCAAAAATTACGTTCACATCATCGCTTCCGCGCCTGATTTGTACACCGCCTTGTGTTGTGGCATAACAGGCTTCCCTCCCCACAGCGCCAACCTCAAGCCTTTTTCGCTCTGAATTCTTGTAGAATAGCGTTATCCTAGCCTCACAACATCCCTCTGATACCAGGATGTTATCATCAGCCCTATGCGCGCTGCGGGGTGCAATTTCATGCAGCGCCGCCCCGTCGATGGGTACCCCTAGCGGAAGCGAGTCCCCGATCCTGGCTAATGCGAGTTACCTCAGAAGCTCAGGCCTTCTGTCACGTGGGCTTATTCAGCTCTCACGCGGAAGGCCTGAGGACTGAGCGGAAAATTTGTTAAGCATTACGTTAGCCCTTATACAAAAAACGCGTCAAAATTCGCGCTAAGGCCAACTTTAGACTGAATTTCTCAATACTATAAACCGTAAATAAAAAATCGAAGAGCCAGGTAATCGAGATATTAATGTCGCGATTTTAAAAATATAAATAAAATTATAGTGCAGCGTTGTTGTAATTAGAAATAGTGTGCCAAAGAAAATCAATTAATATAGTCTAGTTTTATGTTAACTTGAAGGCTCTAAAAACACTAAAACTTAGTTTCTTAACGCCTTATAATTTAAATCAAAAATCGAAGAGCCAGGTGATTTAGATATTTTAAATACAAATCTTTTCATCCTAATATTATTAATATTTTATATTAGTGTACTAAGGATATTATGTGCTAAAGCTATGATTTTGTGTCTTTTATTTATGTAATAATCTAGTATTATTTCTAGCATACCCCATGCCCCTCTACTAAACACTTAGTATATTAATATTATATTATATAACTATCTATACTAATAATTACTATATGTTCTAATAGCTATTAGCTTAAAATACGTGTTTATTATCTTTTATATAGTAGAGTTAAGTTATATTACTAATATCTTATAACCGCTTTAAAAAACAGCTACCCCTTTATTAATAGTAGCGTAGAAATAAGCTAAATTAAAAGTAGACTTCCTAGTAGTAGTAGCATATTATAGCTATAAAACACACAAAATCTATACTAATTATCTAGATAAATAGTAAGGTATTTGATAATATAGTTATTTTAAATTTTTTTTCACCCCTGCGGAAGCGCGCGCGGCTATTGGATACTAATATATAAAATACACTAAGTAATATTTAAAAGGAAAATATATAAATAAGATTATATTACTAAATGTCTCCTACTAAACGAGCTGTTAAAAGTCTTTGTATAGTAATTACTAGACTTAAGAAAAGTAAAATCTTATAGTAGTTAAAATAATACTAGAAGTAACATAGATCTGACCTAATTACTAAGATTATTAAGAAATTATTTAGGAAAATACTAAGACCTATATAGATAGAGTGTATTTATTAGCTTGTAATAGAAGAAAAGAATACAATTTTAGTAGTAAAAACTAGATTTAGAAAGAGTATAATATTCTAAGTAGTTTTCTTATTATTCCTGGATAAAATTATATTAGTTATATTATCTCTAAATAAGATTATAAACGATCAGAAGCGAGTAATTACGCAGGTAGATAGTTTAGTATTAGTTTTAAATACTAATATATCTAATTAGACCTAGGAAGTTAAGCACGCTTATGCTGGCTATTATTCTTATATTATCCTTAGCCTAAAGCTTATAGTTAATAAGAAGTTTTAAGGCTTATTTACTAATTATGTATTTTATAATAAGTTAGGCCTTGTAGTAATTAATGAGGTATATTTTATTTAAATATAAGGAGAGAACTTCTAAAAGGTCTACTAATAGCTAGGCTGAGTATATTTACTATTTAATAACTCTATCCCCTAGTTTGCCTGTTCGGCAACACTAGATAAGAATATAATAAATAAACTAATAAACTCCGTAGGCTTTAGTTGTGGTAATAATTTAATTATATAAATACTAATTATACGTAAGGAGATTGCCTTCTAATATAGCTATATAATTAAGAAAATATTTAATAGTTTTACCAGTCTTAGGTTTCTCTTTAATGATGTAGTGTAGCTATTTATTTTATATAACTAGCTAGATTCTTATATTAAAATAGATTAATAGACGCTTAATAGTTGATTTATTATCTTTAAAAGAATTTCTAAGATAATTGTTTTTATTAATAGCCGTAAGGACGCCGCTAATAGCTATATTATTATAAACTAATACTTATAAGCGCTATATCTAATAAAGTATACTTCTATTATAGTTAAATATATAACTACTACCTTCTATTGCCGAGTCTCTTATAAGAAAAAGAAAACGATATTAGACGAGTTTAGAAAGCCTAATTTAAATATTCAGATAGTATTTACAACAGAGGCTATTAATATAAGGGTTGATATATCTAATATTTAATAAATAGTCTTATATAGGTTTCCTGTGTTAAAGAAAGACTTTAGTATTATTCTCCAGCATAAGGGAAGAACTGCCCGTGATAGTAAGCTTAAGAAGTATATATTTTTATTTAAGAAATAGGTAAAGAGTCTTTAAGAAGTTTGCTTACTTATAAATAAACTATTTACTTATGTTACTAGGGAATAGAACTCTAGTCTAACACCTCCGCCTAAATCAGATAATAAAAGAGAGTTTAAATCTAATATTTAAACAGATAGTATTACTAAAATAAATATATAAAGATATAGAACTAAGCTTTCTATGCGTTTCTAGGAACTTATAAATAATAAGAGCTATATGTGTTAGATTATATATAATTACTTTTAAAAGAACGAAAATAACTACGCTTCGAATATAGATAAAGATTGCTATTATACTTTCTATAATAAATCACTATAGTTATCTAAACTAAAAAGAGATATCTACCACGAGAATGGTCCTAAATTAACATAGGAGAAGTAGGATATATTATAGAAACTTCTTAATTAAGCTAAAGACATAGTATTTAATATTATAGTACCTCTAGATATAGATATTCTATGTTAACTAGAAGTAGTTATTCCGTATGATATAGCGAAGGATGTTACGCTATATTCTAACAAAGTTACTTTATACCCGGACTTATTATAATATATATCTAGATAGGAATATAAGGATATGCTATCTACAGAGCTATTTAGAGCCCTTAAGGTTATAATAAAAAAGTTACTAAGTTAATTTTAGCCTTAAGATAGCCAGTTTAGCGTTCCAGATGGTAGCCTTAGTATGTTTTTAGTTACTTCTTTAACGTCTAGTTCCTAAGAGCGGCAGCTGCTATCTCTAGTTAATACTAATTAATAATCTTAAATAAGTATTTCTATATAGTCTAGTATTATAAATGTTTAGTAGCTATTATTTAAGAGTCTGCTATCTAGTAGATTTAACTTATTATAATTACTAATTTTATAAGCTGTCTCTACGCGTCTATAAAATGCCCACTTCTTTTATAAAAAGACGCTTTAGAATAGGCAAATATATGCTAAAGTATATTACTAAATTATATAGTCTTTATTATCACAACTCCCTTTGTAAGTGATATAAGGTTACTTAATAAATAGAGTTACTAATACATAGTAAAGAAAGGCTCCTCTCTAAGCCAGAAATCTGTATAGTTAAGGACTAGTATATATAAATATATACTAGTAGAGTTATTTCCTGCTCTAGCTTTCTAAAGAAATGTAACATGTTTTTTTTCTACCCATATTTATATTCATCCTACTAAGTTAACTAAGGACTAAGTATAGTAGATAGGAGTTTTAGTTACTGTATGTATAATAAAACCTTAGGCTATTATAAAAGCCTATTTAAATAAATTTAAGGTAAGTTTATGTACAGAGGTGGGATAAATACCTAATACTAGAGCTAAAGTCTAAAATAATATACTAGCTTTAGCTAATAGAGCAGTGCATAATACTAAGTTAAAGCTAGATTATATAAAAATAAGTAAGAAGTTTTTGAGACTACTCTAACAGTCTTATAAGAGTACTTTATTATATAAGTTAGGAGATAGATACTACTTATTAGGCTATAGTCTAGTAAGTAATAAGTCTAGTAGAGATCTAGCCTAGTATCTATTTTTATATTCTTAATATTAACAGATTTAAACTTATAGGCTTCTAATAAGAGACGGCCTAAATTAACCTCTATTAATAATAAATTATTAGTCTTCTTATGTTTATAGGTTTTCTTAAGCTATTAATATCTTCTATTTTTTATAGTGCCTAAAAAGGGATGAAGGGTAGAACACCTCCGGAGTGTAAGTATATTTCTTATTAAAAAAAAGAATAGACTTCTCTCTAAAAATAATACTTAACTTAAAAGCTAATAAAATTTGCTATCTCTTTACTAGTAGTGCTGTGCTATTTATATCCTTTCTTTTACTAAAACTCTACATAATAATAACCCATAATATAAGATAATAATACTTAAAGATAATTATAGTTAGGGATACTTATATTAAGATTTAATATAAAGAGATACTACCTAATACACTTAACTTTTATATTTCTTATTATATTAACTAGAGTTAATATAACCTACCGTAGAACTTATATAGGTTCTAGTATAAAACTATATAAATTAAAAACCTAAAGTTACTTAAGTTTATAAAAATTTAGCTATACTTTAGCATACAGAGTACTAAAGGCTTTAGAACTATAAATTTATAGATATCTAAAGTTAGTTAACAGCAGGCGAACCAGGCCGTGCTTTATTTAAATTTATAAAATAAAAACTAGTAGAGATAAAGATATTAGATAATTTAAATTATATCTACGCTAATACTACTAGTAGGATTTATAATATAAGGTTTAAGCCTTAAAAGGCTATAGGGGTATAATAGGCATAAGTATAGAAAAAAAGCGTCTAATAAAAAAAGTGATTAAATTATCTATATATAGTTAGTTAGGTATAAATAGAAAGGAAAAAGAAATTTAGCTTAGCTAGTTTTCAACTAAAAGAAAGCGCTAAGGGTATAATTAAAAAGAAAAGAAAATTAGGCAACGTCTACGTGTAGTTAGCTAAGTCTAGAGAGAAAAGAAAAGAAAATAGATTTAATTTAGATAGTTTTCAACTGCAAGGAAGCGCTGAGGGTATGATTAAGAAAAAAAAAAAGTTAAGTAACGTCTATATGTAGTCAGCTAGGCCTAGAGAGAAAGAAAAAAAAAAGAGACTTAATCTAGCTAGTTTTTAACTATAAGAAAGTACTAAGAGTATAATTAAAAAGGAAAAAAAGTTAAGCAACATCTGCGTATAGTCAGCTAAAGTCTAAAAAAAAAAAAAAAAAGACTTAGCCTGAATAGAGTTACTAAGAGGTTATTATAAAGGTATAAATTAGTATAAAAGAAAGGATTAAGATTAATAGTTTATATAATACTAAATATGTGCTAAGAATGGTGATAGTGAATAGCATAAGCTATATTAAGGCTTAAGTACTTATAAAATTATCTCTTTCACTTCAAAAATTTAGCTCTTTTACTATAAAAATTGGGTAATAGTTTCTATGAGTTATTTCGGAATATAGTTTTCTACTCTAAAAGCTTAAATTAACCTTAGGAGTCTAGCTAGCTAGGCTGAAAAAGCATAGTATCTAAAGAGATATTCATTAATAAATAGTTAAGTAGCTAGCTAGCTAAAGTTAAAGATAAACTAGTTTTTTTAATATAATTATTTTTAATAATAGTATAAGATGTATTATGCTTGTTAAAACTCGTAATTATAGATAAATAGTACTTCTCTTTTACTTTCTTATATTCTTAAGCTAATAATATCTCTTTTAGTATCTCCAGCCTAAATAATCCCATACTGCATGAAGAAGGCTTCTTTAGTTTAGAAAACAGACTATTTTTTTCCTTTTTAGAAATCTTAACACTACTGTTAAGCTTTGCTATTCTAATTATGTATATATTATATAATTAGAAGTCACTTTAGCGTTTTTTAGTATGCTTATATATTAAACTACCTATAGTAGCTACTAGTTTATACACATTAGAGGTGGTATCTAAAGTAGTATGGTAGTTATTAGTATTCTTACTAAGCAGCTATTTAACTACCTTATAGATATTTAGAGTATAACTAGTGGTTAATAAGACTTTTATAAAAAGCGCTATTACATTAGCACTTATTCTTTTACGTTCTAATATTAATAATTATAATAATAGATTGTGGTGCTTGTTTAATTGATTTGTCTTAAACTAGCTATTCTCTTCTTCTCTATAGTTTACTAACATGCTTAAGAGGAAGGTATATCTGAGTTTAGGAATTACTACACCAGATACTAAGAGATATAACATATATAAGTAGAGGTTAACGTAATTTATTTTACTACTATTTATAAAAAGCATATAACTCCTAATAATGACACCCTGAATTACGCTAATATTAGTAAATTTAATAGCAAATTTAAGCGTAAGGTAAACCTCTATGTTCTAGAAAAAATAAATATAATTATAGAAAATCTTATTAATAGTATTATCTCTAGCGCTATACGTAAAGACGTTTTCCTATATATAATTTATAATCTTAAAGAATTTACGGTGTACTTAGTTTAAATTTTGTTTCCTGTAATACTATTTAGAGCTACTATTTAGAAAAGCGTTTACAGTTTTATCCATAGTATTATAGGCTTTTAAGTCTAGGTATAACTGAAATGTAGCTATTATATGCATAAAAAAAGCTTTAATTAAGATCTTCTTCTTATAGTGAAATGGTAATAGGTTACTTTTTCTAGCCCCTAAATATATCTTACTATAATTAAGAGATTTAACTAATATATCGGCACCACCATATATATTATGTATTATCTTTATATAATTTATCCGGAAATGGAATAGGCCTGGAACTGGAAGGAACTACTATAGATAGGATTAGCTAGTAATATCATTACCGCTCTATTTATACTAAAGAGACTATAATAAACTAATAGTCTTTTAGTTACTATTTATTAGATAAAGAGACTTATTCTTAAAATAGTTAGTATTAAACTTAAGCTAACCCTTACAGAACTCATCACAGTTATTATAATTACTAAATATATTATTAACTATATTATATGTCCCTTCTGTGGTACCTTTGTTCTCAAGTATTAGACTAAATATAAAGTAAGTATACTTTTTAGATAGAAATCTATTTATAATAGGCATATCAGGCTAGGAAAGGGAGTCTCTATCTTTAATATCTATAAAAAGTTTCCGTACTTCAGGATATAAGTACGCAAAGGACTTAGTAATCTAATAATATTAGTATTATTTCTTAATATCTTTATAAAGCTAGCTCTTAATAAGATGTCTTATAGTAAACTAAACTAACTAGTTATATATAGCCTGCTTAAAGCCATCCTTAGGTAATATAGGATTTAATATTATTTTACCAGTTATAGTTATAAGGTGCTGTTATTTATAAATCGTAGTTTTATATCTCACGTTTTTATTAAAGTTAAAGTTGTTTTATATAACGGTTAATATATATCGCTAGGCTATTACTACGTTTGTAAGTTATTTCTATTAAATTATATTAGTCTCTATATCTAAAAGATTGTAGTACTTTTTTATGGTGTAAATTAGCTATAAGTTATTAAAATAGCCCCTTAGCTCTCTATAAGACACTGATATTCCTAGCCTATAAAAAAGACTAATAACCTGCCGTTTAACGCCTATACTATAGAAATATATACCTAGTACTGCTTGTAATAGGCTATTCTTTTAAGAAGCTTAGGCAAAATAAAGTATTACATATATTATAAGTAATTAAGAAGAGAAATCAGTGCTCTAAACTTTATATAAGCTTTATTAGTTAACTAGTTTTAGTAAGAAGCCTTATAAGCAGGGCGCTACTTACTAAACCTACTCTTTTATTACGCCTAGCTATAACTCCTAAACAGGCTTCTTTATAGAGAATCTTTTAAGCTAGTTACTTAGTAGCCTCTCCAGCTTCCCTATAAGTTTCTGACTGAAAGGTACTAAATGCAGATCTTCTAGCTCACTATTATAGTTAAGTAAGACTTAATTAAGTCCTAATCTATTATCTAAAAAGAGCTAATTCCATATTCTCTTTATACACATTTATGTGGTACCCCTTAGATATCCTTATATATTATTTATATAATAGAGTTTTAGAAACTTTCTAATAGTTAACTGGTACTCCTGTAGCAGTTCTAACACACTAGCGAGTTTCTAGCTATCAGTAAGCCTCTTAGTACGTTTAGGGCTTGAATTGTGAGATAGAGGCGCCTTTTGGCCGCTTTCCTCAGGCGTTTGAGCTGTGGACATAGTAGATGGGTAGACTTGGTAGGGGAGCTGGCGCAGTATCAACCGACCATTTTACGCAATAGCTTAGCTAAACCTACTTCAATTTTTTCCTGCTTTTAGGGGTGTATTTTTCAGATATATTGGAATACTTTGCTGCGTTAAATGGTATAAAAGTAGATCGTTGTGCTACGGTTACGAAGCCTCGAAGTTGGTGAGTTCGCGATATTTTCCCCGCAAACCTCACCCAAATCTCCGCTCGGTGCTCAGACCTCCTGCGGAGTCGTTCCTCCGGAACGGGCCTAGCACCACACGTGACGCAGAGGTCTGAGCACCTGAGGTAAAATGCGAGATGACCCCGCACGTCTTACGTCATACATCTGCGGGTATTTTACTGTGGGATGTGTGCTGTGCGGATTGCACAAGCGCTCGGATTATCTTCAAATCCGACTTGGGATTGGGAGCAGTGATAAGGCATGGCCGACGCGTGTCCAGCGTCGAAACCAGCTTCGACACAGCGATCCCCACACACTTCAAGATGCAGTCCAACGTACAGCGATACTTACTTTGTGATGTAGAGCCATACCATCGCGCCGCCCCCGAGTGCCGATATCCGCCATTGTCCCTTCCGCTGTCCGATGGAACGACCTGATCGGGCCCACCACGTCCTCATGCTTCTCGAGTTCACCGGCGCCGATTCCTAGACCAAGCAGCAGCCGAACTCTAGTCTCGGCTCGTTGAAGGGGAATACGATGTGATGGGAAGGATACAAGCTAAGATAGAGTGCGGCGGGCCTGGAAATCGAAGCCTGCGCTTCGGCAAGTGCGTTGAGTGTTACTGGCGGAACGAAGATGAAAAGGCTCTGCATGTTTTGGTGATACAGCTGTCGCACGGTCAGACAACCGACGGCTCCTTGTATCAGCACTGCAATCGTTAGGGCCGTGGAGAGGTGCTTCCATTGGACCTCTAAGGGCCGTGAGGAGTTTTGGATTGTTCATGTTCATGTTCGTGAGGGATAAGTACTAGCAGAGCTTTGATGGTGGCTATGCTTGGCAAGACTCTACACTATCCAGAGCTGCATACAGCACTCTTCTCTTTCAGCCACATCTAATTCATCGACCAGAGCAGCAAGCATAGCAAATACCACGACCTAAAGCACCGCTGCCCGCACGACAAGTGCGAAAAGAAGTTCCGCGACAGGACTGATTTGCAACGACATGTGAAGAACGTGCACGAAGTCTTCGCGCGGGAATTCCCCTGCCTCGTCGAAAATTGTTCGAGGACTTTCAAGGGTCGGAGAGACAACATGCTCAAACATGTGCGACGCAACTATCCTGCGCATGTGCATTTGCTCAATAGTGATGCTGCTCGTTAGATAGTCGTGGTGAAGTCGTGATTAGGGATTGGAGAGTAGGATAGGTTGTAGATAGGAACTGCGCGATTCCCTCATGCATTGTGCGTCATCTGATATTCTGATATCTCCTATGCTATATTTTCTCAATTGCGGGATACCATAGACGGATCCAGTGTCTCGTCATGCCCAACTCCTCGATCTCCTGCGGGAGGCGTTTCCTCATCACTGTCATCTTTCTTTGACGCTTTCCTTCACATGATATTCTAATTCCATTAGTCCGGATCATAAATCTCAGAATCGAGGAAGGGGAGCAACCACTCACCAACAACACCATCCACAATTTGCAAAACATTACCACCCAGCAGCACCACCGCCGCAATCTGTCCGAACCCCCATTGGGCTTCCTCACTTCCTCCCTCTAAGTACCGCTCATTGGCCGCCCGTAAAGCGAAAATCGAGTAGATATGCAACGGGCATTGCACCAGCGCTATCGTCAAAATCGCATACTGAATGTCCATAAGCCCGCCGAAAGCTACATCGTGTGCTTCCATCAGTGCGATCGCTAGTGACCAAACCTGCATACCTGCAGCTACACCCTCAGATATCGGATTGTCCGCGGAACGTGAATTCGTGAGTTCCACAGCCCTCCTCTGTTTCCCGGGCAACATTTCGCGAAACTTCGCATTCGTGAGGATAGCAAGCTTTACTGCGTATAAGAATGAGGCCATAATGTAGACGAACGTGAATCCGATGTACACATTATCGACGAGGGGGTGCGGGTCGCCTGGCCTCGAAATCAACGCAGTTTTGTAGCAATGAAATGGGACATCGGCGTCCCATTTCTGTAGTCGCGACGTAAAGATGCTCATGTAAGCCACAAGGAGTGCTGCCCAGATAGTCATTAAAGCGAGCCGGATAGGGCCTTTAGACGGGTGACGGAAGACCCAGTGGCTTGCGGCGCAGTTGGAGACGCTGTCAAATATTAGACTTGTCAACTATATGCCATTCGTGAAAAGAGTGAGAGGAGAAGTCTTTGTTAACCTACATTACCAGGCTGTTGGTGTCGTATAAGATGTGCATATGGTACAAACTCAAGTTCTTTGACTGAACAAGGGCGCTGATTAGCAAGGCAATACCTGAACGTGTAAGCCTAGTCTGCTTCAAAAACTCAGTTTAGAGGGACCCACCGGTGAATGTCTGTGCATCACTTCCGGATGCCAGAATCCGATTCGCAAAATCCAGCCTCTTCGTTGTTGGCGTAACACCATCCTCAGACTGCTCAAGCTGCTTCCCAATCAACCAATCTTTCACTCCGCGATACCCCGGATACAACGCATTTTTCACTACATAAAAGAGCGGAACACAACCGATCACCGCGTTCCTCGCTGCACGAAAGAATGGAACATCTTCGATCAACGTATCCAAAACTCTCCTCCATTGCTGTGACAAGATCGTCGTCCAGTTCCGTCTAGCCTCACTCTGCTCTTGCTCTTTCTTCCTCCGCCGGATTTCCGAAGACAACATCCACGTATAACCGGACACGATCACCGCAATCAAAGACTGAACAACAAAGGCCGCTAGAATCTGCAGACATCTTAAATTAGCAGAGGAAAAGAAGACTAGAGCGCGGCGCCACATACCCCTGTCCCCGCGATGTCTGGATTAGCTTGCCCAATAGATTTGCAGTCCATTTAACTGAATAGTTTTTGACACCGGCTTTTTCGCGATACGGAAATCAATTTATTCTGATGCAATCCTTTATTATTGTAAGAAGGCTGATTGATTGATTGATTGATTAGGGTTAACTCTGTCCGTAAATCCCCTCTAACTTCGTGTCCGACATTCACCATTCGACGAGGCGTACGTCGGTATATAGCTTACGTACCTAAACCTGCTTATGTCACGTACTAGTGCTTACGGTCGCCCATGCCTTGAGCGTAGCCGGCTGACGTGTTCGCTCCTTATACGCTCCGTGTCCGCATTTCATGCACATCAAGCACGTCCTAGCCTAGTACGACTGATTTTCCTACTTCGTCTCTCAAATCTATACAACCTTGCAAAAACAAAGCGCGCCGCGTCGCTTTCAATCCCAACAACAGAAGCCTCCTCCAATACGCATACAACGGAATGTCTTCGCTAGCTCTTCGGATCCTCCCTTTTCTCACTCGCGTTTCGCAGTCTGAGGAAGGTATCGAACTCGGCCCACCACCAGAGGACGGCGACTCCTGGTTCCACGAGAGCTATTATTGGCCCACCGCAACCAACGCCCAGGCTCCTTGGGCTTCTGGACAGTCGTCAGCGTCCGCTAGAGACGGGCTCCACGTCCGCGTCGGGGAACGGCCAAGGAAGAAATGGTATAAATTGCTCAAATGCTACAGACTCTACCGATATCTGCTGCCGTCGGAGGAGCCGGTCGACCACTCCTCCACTCATTTTGGAGCAGCCATCTTGCAATGGCGGAGCGGGGTTCCAAGTACTTGGTATCGCCTGGAAGGATACGATTTCCTTGATGCGTACGGTTCATCTCCCCAGAGAGATCTAAAGGATTACATAGGTTGGCCAAGAGGGGGCTTGGCCCGAACTGTACGAGAGCTACGACTAGAGGACAAGGGACTTGGGCAAGTAAACGGTTAGTCTAACGCATCGTCTTCAGGCGGCTAAAAGTCTTGTTTCGTAAACTAACGAATCCCGCAAGCTGTGATATTGTGTGAAACGTACGCTGTCGAGGCATATTTTAACTTCTGTGGGGTCAAACTGTCTTTGCATTCGACGGCAGAAGCAAGAGATCTAAAGGTCCCTCTTCCTCCCTCGAAACGATTCTCGGCGGAGCTGAAACGACTTGATGAGTCATATTCACCGTTAAGGACGACGCAGAATCTTGGGCAGATCTTTCTGCTTCAGGTCCACCACGCTCATCTAAACCAAGTCACCGAGTTCCTCGAAAAATTTGCGACTAAGTATGCGGAGCGGCGTAAGCGTTTAATCTACCCCCTAGAGTCGAAGCTTCGACAGTGGAATCTCAAGGCCATCATAGCCGACTCTCATCTCTACCAGCAGTTTGCCAAGGTGGGCCAAGGCCTGGTACTGGCAACTGAGTCGCTGCTTGACGTCGTTGCGGCCCTGCAAGGGGAACAGGGTAAGGGCGATCTGGCACTACTCGATGCAGAGCTGCGCGGGTGCTGCAAAGATATGACGAGACTTCTGAACAGGCTATCCAACGACCTGGATCACCATCTCAAGCTCCTCAGCCTGGCAAGAGATATAAGCCAGTCGAACAATGTGCGGGTTCTGACGCTCCTTGCCACCATCTTTCTGCCGCTGTCTCTCTCTGCTGGCATCCTTAGCATGCAGACGCGCTTTCAGGACTTGGGAGACAAGCTGTATGACTTTTTCGGCGTTGTGGTGCTTCTCGTGACCGTCGTCTTACTCATACTCATCGTCATGTTTGTGCTGTCTTATGCCAGCGAAGTTGAAAGCATGTTCCAACGATCCAGGTTGTACAAAATCTTCGGACGACGGCTCCTCTTCGCTGCGGTGGCCATCATCGCCCTTCCTTACGGCGCACTGATACTGACATCCTTCCTCGTCGGAATGTTCAAGGACGTTGTCCTCGGTGCCAAAATCCTGGGTTATGGAACGGCCGTGGCTGTTGGTATGCCGATCGTCGCGGCAAGTCTCTACTTCATGCCAAAACTACTCGCCATCATTGTGCAGCGATGTCGCCACTGCTGGAAACCGAGTAAGCCGAAGCGGAGGGGCAAGGACCCCGAAAGAACTGCGGGCCAGAAAGCGCCTCGGTCACCAGAGAAGGGACCAGTGCTAGCTGGCGACGGTGATCTAGGTGACAGGAAGGACCCAGAAGGCGTCGTCTTACCTAAGATTCTTGAAGAAAATGCGGAAGATTAATGTATTGAGGCGATGATTGGCCTCACCATGAAGGCCAAATGGGTATGATAGAGTGTCGAATGATTGACGTGATGGTTGTCGGCGCTGGTGGACTCGAAAGGCATGAGGACGTGGTGGCTTGGTCAGGGCTTTCGTTCGGCCAGCGGGGAGAACAATGGCGGGAGGGCGAGGTGATAATGCAGAGCTGTGTTTCATCGGAGGCCGTCGAGGTCATCGTGCGTTGGACCGCATCTCGAAGTTGTAGGATAGCTGTGTCGAAGCTGGTTTCGACGCTGACACGTATTGGTTGACACAAGCATGGGCCGAGGCGTAGCACTGCTCCTAATCCTGAGTCGGATTTAGTAATATTCCGAGCGCTTGCGCAATCCGCACAGCCACATACCTCACAATAAAATACCCGCGAGTGGATGAGGTGAAAAGTGCGGGGTCACCTTTCCATTAGCCAGGATCGGTGACTCGCTTCTACTGGAGGTACCAATCGACGCGGCGGCCCTGCATGAAATTGCGCCCTGCAGCGCGCATAGGGCTGACAATGACTTCCTACCACCAGTAGGAGGTTCTGGGGGCTCGGACAGGTCATTCTATAAAAATCTAGAGCGATGAGGGCTGAGGTTGGCGCGGTGGGAAGGGAAGTCTGTTACGCCACGAAAAAAGGTGCTGTACAAATCAGGCTCGGAGGCGACGATGCGAACGTAATTTTAGGGAAAAGTGGATCACACACATTTAGGATTGGCTGCAGCGGATTATTTTTATAGAATTATTGCAATATTCGTTGTGCGCACATAGTTCCAAGTGGGTGCAAGTTAAAGTACCCCTCATTTGTCTCACCACAGAGGGTGTCTCGCCACCCAGGGACGGACATTATGTACCACTTTCATAGGGGTGGATGAAATTGAGGCGTAGAGCCATGTAGCCAGTTTAGGGTTGGCAGGGGCATCCCAATGAACTTTTTCTATTCGGGATGTCCTAACCGTTTATAAATGGACCACTGGAAGACACCTTAAACAAGTTGACTCGGCATTGCCGGGATGCGGAGGTCGAGCGGCTGCTATCGTGGCCGGAAACATCTCCAGGACATCTTCGAGTCTATGATCGGTATGTATTATGTTTTTTAGCACCCCACACGGCGGCGCCGATCCTCGTGGTTTTCTCCAACATATTACTGAGAAGGCTATCAAAGCCGCTGGGTTTTCTGTTAATGAACAGATCGTTAATACACTTTTGCCGTCAGCAGAACGCCTTAGGGAGCTGAGAGACGGGTTTAGCCTGATAGCTCATGAGCAGAATTGAATAATACACTCCTTCTAGAAGCAATTAGGCATCAAGCGGTCATAAGGTAAGTGGGCTAATATATCCTGTAATATTACTAATTATGTTAACAGGTTGTTGAGGATATATTCTCTTATCTTAACCTTTTAGCTATCGGACGATTACCCAAACGTGCGGCGCTATAGTCTTAGGATCTTTTAACTAAAAAATTGTTCTAGAAACTGTTTCATTCAGGTAACATTGTCGAGAGTGAGCGACGGTTTAATCAGGTATAGAAAGTAATAAGTAAATTTATGTATCAGACGTGGTAATTAGATTAACACTAATAAGATTTTAATATTACATATAGATAGCTGGGTAGTGGAACTGATGTCCCAGTTTGGTGCTGAGACTAGACAGTAGCAACATTATTATATCAAAGAAATAGTATAGGAGAGCCGTATTAAGTGTGCTTCTATCTACTCCTAGTATATTCTATATACAGAAAGTATATAAAGAGCGTATAGAGAGAGGAGGTGGGTAGGAAGGAAGAATTTAGGTTATTAGACTTTCATGCGATTACAGCACTTGACGACGGCCTCATGTATCTTCTTAATAGCCTATAACAGTAGCGTCTGTTCTGACCTGTCTGTTAAGTCTACCTTAACTCACTAAACCTAGAATACGACTAATTCTATTATAATTAACTCTACTCTGTGATATATGGAGGTATATTTATTACTTTCCATAATCCTTAATTTACTACTTTAAAGTGATATGTACAGTGTTAACTTTAGTAGTATAATATGATAGAGTTAATTTTTCAGTTTAATAGAATATCTTACTTAGATTATGCCTTTTATCTGATGGGGAAGGATACTATATATTTTATTCTAGGAGTAGCTATTCTCTCTTATGCTGTATATAGTTTTATCTTCTTCTAGTATTCATTTACCACGCTTTAGCTTAGCTTCTTTTATTATTAAAAGCGTTTTTAGTTATGATTATGCCTTATAAATAGTTGCAGGAGAGATAGACGTTTTCCTATTAAAGAAAATACTAAGTACTATAGGGTTAATTAGTAGGCTGACGTACCCTAAAACGCGTAGCAATTTAAACGTAATATTATATATTATCTTATTACTAATTATAGTGTATTTTAAGAAGCCCTGGAAAGGCTATTTCTAATACTTAGTAGTAGCTATTAACTCCTGTGTAGCAGAGAGACTTTAAAACGTCTATAAGACACTACTTAACTTATTTTATCTAGAGTTTAGAAGAGCCTTAGACTTGACTAAGAGATAAGTAGTATTACTTATAAGGCTAAGATAACTTCTAAGGTAATACTATAAGCAGTGTTTACTTAAGGGTGTTAGGGCAGTATTACTAGTATACTATAGAAACTTCTTCTACTACTTTATAAGTAGCCCCAGGTCCTTACTATTATCCTTTTTTTTATGAAAGTTATTAGAGTAATTGCTGCTATTAGGCTACTAAGTATTATTAGCTATTTTTTAAATAATATTTTAATAGTGCTGTTTCTCTCTACGCTTGCTTTATACCTCTAATTTATTAACAGGTTCACTAACTAGTTTATTTATTTATTCTATAATAATCTATTCCTCCTCTTTAAGCTGCTTACTTAAGTGGTGTTTCTTATTAATATAGGGGAATAACTACCATATAAAATTAGATAGTGACTTGAGAGAAATAGCTGCTACTATTTTTTCTTCGCCCTTTAAAGACTAAGTTACTTTCTTAAGAAACTCTGTAAGTCCTTTGTCACCACATTTAGCAGGTTCTTTATTTGAAATACTAGGTAGATTTTGAACGATCCTGTTGAGATTAAGTTATTTAGCCTTATCTAGTAATTATACAGGCAGGTCGTTAGGAGAAAGGGGAAGTTTATGTCTTACTAAAGATAGTACTCTTTACAGCTCGTCTTGGTTAGATAAGTTAGGAATATAAAGCGGCACCTGCAGCCTAGGGGTAGTGTTATTAAACGGAGGATTCTTACGTAGCTTCACGTCTTACTTAGCGTTAATATAGTTAATATTACTAAAAACTGATTATATCTCATCTTCATCATCATCATCGCTATTAATTGCAATTGGGTTTTCTGTTCGTGGTTAGTTTATAACTCCTTCTTGCTAAAATTAACATAGAGACTATGAAAGCGCTAGTAGCTTATCTTGGGTGCTTCCACTTCCTCTATTCTGTACCTAATAAGGCGGTTCTGGTTTTGCTTTATCGCTAGGCCTCCTATGCAAGACTTACTCGTCCGGGTGGTGAAAAGCATACGCAGACTTTAAAGGCTTAGCTGTGGCTGTATCTGTAGACAATTTATAAAGTCGTAACTGCTCTACAGGAGGAAACTCGCTGTTACCTTCATCATTCTCCTTCTTCTTATTGCGAGGAATCGGTGGTTTTGGAGGCTGAGAGAAAGATAGACTGCGTGTAGGAACGTGGGGTTAAAAGAAATTCACGACTTCCATATCAACTGTAACTATCGTAGCAATGTTAAAAAGCGAACATGGGAGATTAGCAAGCGAAAAGAACAGCCAGGCTTAACAATCCGCGTCAGCTGGGCTGTGATATGGTCTGGGGATAGAGCTTGTAATTCTAAGGTAAGCCTTCCTAGAACTGTAGACAGTCTCTATTTTATCTTCGTAAGTTAATTTTAGCGCCTCGTTGCATCCCGCGCTGGTCTAATCTCATGATTCTGCCTGGCCTGATCATGCAAAAGCACCTCCTCCTATGCAGCCTTTCTATCTCGGCTTCGCCGACGATTAAGGAGTAAGACTTTGTAATCCTACCAATTCCATCTCTCACTTTCTTACCCTGACACCCCCTTTCTTGGATTTGTTACTTGAGCTTTCCTAACTGCGTTCTTACTCTCTGACTCATGCTTTAACATCCGCGTGAAGCTATACACTATGTATATAGGATTTTAGGACTGCGCACGCACAGCAAGGCCGCGTGATAGTATTCCGATAAGGGAGAGTTTATATTCGGTTGAATGGATATTACGCTGCTCTATGTTCTTATGGATTTAGCTCCAATCATGTCCTGCTCTGCTTACCCTGTGAACGAGCTAGTTGGTTAAAGCTTCTCTTTCCCTATCTCCTGCCGAGATGATTGTCCTGCGCATGCCTGGAGGCAGTGCGCGCATATAATGCCGACCGTTACATTAATTCCCTCTTTCAATAGGCTGAGGTACGGAGACAGGCTGAATGTATATCCCTTTTTAACTGCAGCGTTACACCGAGCCCAGCTCGCGAAGGCTCAGCAGATACGGTTAGACGCGGTCAGCTCACAGCTGCAGCGATCCGTCATAATGTGTGGCCCTATCCAATCAAGAAAATGCCTTACGATAACGTGGCTGTACCTTGTACCTTCTGCCTTAGATATGTGCCTCTGCTGGGCGCGGTTAGAGAGCGTACATATCTCAGATAAACGGAGGCAGGTAATCTACCTAGCTCCAAAGCTGGGCTGGAAAGGCGTTAGGGGATGGAGTCT
The DNA here is from genome assembly GCA_010093925.1 of Zopfia rhizophila CBS 207.26. Lineage (NCBI taxonomy): Eukaryota > Fungi > Ascomycota > Dothideomycetes > Zopfiaceae > Zopfia > Zopfia rhizophila. The sequence continues at coordinate 890,130 of ML994655.1, read as the reverse complement.
TATGAACTGTAAGTATAGGACTTGCGGTGGTTGACATGAGGAGCAGCGTAAGGGCCGTTCGTTAAGCCTAGGAGGGCTTAGCCAGAGTAAACGGGTGGAAACATACACCCCGATAATAGATTGGCGGATGTAGGAGTTATTTGCGGGTCGAATGGTCAGCATCATCTCAATAGAAGGGTATGGATCAGTTGAGTGCCACAGGGATTGCCAGGGCCGCGGAATGCGACAGGGGCGAGAGGGGAAGGCAAGGTGCTAGGTAGAATGAATGGAAAGTTGAAAAGAAAGTGAGAATAAAAGGTGAAGTGGGCGGGGCGCCTTTTATAGATGAGAAAAGCAGCGAGGGGCTAGACAGGGGCTGGAGGGGCTAAGCGAGTGCTGCCAAACCCAGCGGGGCAGGCCGCAACACTAAGATAATAAAGAAACTAAATATTAAGTAAAAGTTTTTTAAAATTATAAGAACTTAACAAGTTTTACTATTATAAAAAAATTAAATAGAAAATAAATATACTAGTTAAAAATACTAGTTATTTATAATTTTAAGATATTTTACTAAAAAAGATTAGAAAATAAAGTAGTAAATATATTTAGTTAATAACTAAACTATATAAAGTAACATAAACTAATATTAAATATAATATTATAGTAGAGTAAAGTGAGTATTATATTACTTTAATAGTTTTACTTAATATAAATAAATAGAATAAAAAAATAATTTATTAAATTTATTAATAGTTAATTAGGTTATTAATTAATTAGTTAATTACTTATTAGAATTCTTATAAAAGTAAATAAAACTACTAATACGTAACTAAACATTTATTAGATACCTTATTTTATTATATACCTTTTTTATTTAACAGCTTAGCTCTATTAAGCTATTATATAAAAAAAAACTAAATTACTAAATATTTATTAAGAAGTAAAGCTAAATCTTTTCTTATTTTTTTAAAAATAATAATTTATTTTTTCTGTAATTTATTTTTTGTCTTAATATTTTAATATAACTCTTACTTATTTTTAATTACTTTTTAAATTTTTTTTATTCCTTTAAATAAGGCTTAAACTCTATTTTTATTACTTTTTTTTAAACTTCTTTTAGTTTATAACTACTCTACTTATTCTCTTTATATTATAACTAATATAGATTTTCTTTTTAGACTTATAAAAAGTAACAATACACTAAAAAATACTTAAAAAGATAATAATAGTTTTATGTTATAAGTTACTAACTTACTGATATAAATTATACTAGTAATAAGCTATTTAATTACTTATATAACACTTAGCAGTTCCCTCACTTCTAAATTAAATAGCTTATTAGACTTAGTAGAAGTTAGTTAACTTAGTAGAAAGTAAGAAGAAAATAATATAGTAAGTTAAGATTTAACAAAATAGTATTAAACTATTTTACTTAAAGTATAAATCTTAATTTTAGAGTAACTATAAAGAATTAAAAGTAATTATAAACTGTTTAATGCTTCATACTTATAGTAAATTCTCCATGCGTATATTATATATCTATTAGCTGTATATTAAATACTATTATAAAAAATAAGAGAAAATAAGTCCTTATTTTTATTATTAGCACTTATTTTTTTTGTGTTCTGCTGTAATTAGTTATCTGATTTATTTACCTACTTTAAGTGCTATTCCCTATAGAACTTAAACTTACTATAAAGTAGTTCTATTTATAAGTTCTGTCTTTACTAATTTATTTTAGTTTATTAGTATTATTTATATATTTTTTTATACTATACCTTCCACAGTAACGCCTTCTTGCTTGTAGTTTCTTTTTTATTATAGTCTATAATATTATCCCCTTCCTCTAAGCCTTTAGCCTGAAGGTTATTCTGTTTTTTATTTTATAAATAGTATAAAGGCAGTTGGTTCTTTGCGTGAAAGTTAAGATTATAAGAACTCCTTCTACCTTTTCTATCTTTCTAATTTCCTAAGGATAACTTAAGTAGAATCGTCCTTAATACGAGCTCACTATCTAGTAAAAAGAGTTTAAAAAAGTAACTATTATATACTGTTTTCTTATTCTCACTATTATAATAACAACTATCGTTATTTAGTAAATCTGGCTTTTAGATGATATTCTAAGTATATTAATTAAAACATAAAGTGCAATCTTATTATAACACGTTTTAAGTAAAATTATTTAGATTATAATAAGAAGTATCTTTAGCAGTAACTTCGTGCTACTAAGGAGGAAACTCTTATTATAAAATTCTAAAAGCTTTATCTTTATTATAAATTAGCCTAAATAAATTCTTAAAAGAAAGAAATATTCTAGCGTAAGCTTACCTCAATTAATAAAGTTCATATAATAGAAAAGAAAAAATAGAGTTATTAGACCTAACTTAGTATATTATAATTTATAGTATCTAGTATCAGCTTACCTTCCTTCTCTAGTTTTAAATAGAATATTCTGTATTCTCTTTATTTATTAGATATAACCTTAGAGTAGGTATTTATTGCTTTTTCTAATAATACTAGTTAATTAGCTTTAAATTATTCCTTAGGTTCCTAATTAGCTCTTATGTATTATCCTTAGGTCCGTAATCTTTCCAACTGACTAGATACTTCCACTAATATCCAAACTACTAGTAGTCCATAATTTATTAGACTTTATACTTAGTAGTATTTTTCTTAAGTTTAAGTCTAGTCTGTAGCTTAGCATTCTATAGTACTAGCTCTAGTTTTAAAATATAAAAAACTAGGTAAATTCTTATATCCTTAAGTAGTTATAGTTTATAATTTATAGATCTTATTTATTATTTAATCTTAAATAGTCCCAACTTAATGTGATCTAGTTTCTTTGATGGTTGTTTTATTTCTAAATTTTTTTATAGTAGGAAAATTTTATCTCTCTTCTTAAAAATTAGTCTTTTAACTCTAGATTTATTCTTCTACCGTTTATTAAGAACTCCTTTCTAGGTAATTTTTTCTACTATTTTCTAATAAAATTATTATAATTTATTAACTTTTATTCTTACTAATTCTAATATCTTGTTTAGAATCTGTGGTTCTTGATAAGCCGTAGGCTTATAACTATAGTTTATAAAGAATAGTAATTTTTTTATTATTAATAACTTTACAGAGTTATATGTAAATTCGGCTATTAGTAATAAGTTAATCTAATTATCTTATTACTTATTAATATATATTCGTAAATATTATTCTAGTGTCTGATTTGTTTATTTTATTTATCTATTTATCTATAAATAGAATGCTATTAAGAGATAATATTCAGCCCCTAGTTTTCCTATAAACGTTTTCCAGAATATTAATATAAATAATTTATTTCTATCTGTGATAAATTCTTATGGCAATCTATATTATACTATTAGTACTTTAATAAGTATAGTTACTAATTCATCTACTTTAACCTCTGTATACGTTAGTTTAAAGTATATGTATTTTATAAGTTAGTTTACTATAACTAGTATCATGTTATACTATTCGCCTCTAAAGGTAATTACTATTAGTATTTTTATAATAAAGTCTATTATAACTAACTCCTATAGTAGGTCTGGTAAAGAAATTGATTATAAAAGTCTATATTCTTTATATCTTAATACCTTATTCTTTTTATACTTAATGTATTCTAAAAGAATGGCTCTGACCTTTTTCTATATTCCTAGAATCTAAAAATATCTGTTAATCTGTTCTATAGTTTTTTTAATTTCTTAATATCCGTGCATTTCTACTGAATGTTAGTCTTTAATAAGTTTAGTTTATAATATATTTAGCATATAGATTATTCCTTAGTCCAGATTTTAGTGTAGTTATTTATTATTAAATTTTATTATTTATTTTTCCTAGGTGTTTTTGATAATGACTACTGCCTTAATATTTATTTATAAGTTTCCTAAGGATCCATCTAGTCTTTACTTAAGTATTATATTATAAATTTCTAGTATATTCTTTATATAATTTGTTTTTTAACTAAGTGTGTTAGCCGCCATGTTTTCTTTTCCTAACTTATAAAGTATTTAAAAGTCAAATATAGAAACTAGTTCCTACCACCTAACTTATTATTAATTTAGTTTCTTTGTTGTTGTAAATGCTGTTAGATTCTTATAGTTTAAGTATATAATAATTTAGTGCTTAGCTCCTTCTAAGTAATATCTCTATTTCTTAAATACTTAAACTATTACTAGTAATTCCTTATTATAAATATCATAGTTTAATTCGGTAGTTATAAGTTTATGAGATAAGAAGTCTACTAGATACTTACGTTTATTATTTTATACTTATAGTAGAATAGCTTTTATAGCTCTATCTAATGCGTCTGTATATATCTCTATTTAAAGTTATAAATTAAATATTTTTAATATCAGTAGTTATTAAAATATTTCTTTTAATATTATAAAAGCGTTTTCTTTGTGTTGTTTTTACTTAAATTATTAATCTTTCTTTAATAATTCCGTTAAGAGTGCTGTGATTTTTAAATAGTCCTTAATAAATTATCTATAGAAACCTATAAATCTAAGAAAAGAATAAACTTCTTTTATATTTATTAGTGTTAGCTAAGATAAAATATCTTTAGCTTTATCTAGGTTAACTACTATTCCGTCTTAGGATACTAAGTATCCTAAGAACTTAACTTTAGTTTTATAGAATATATATTTCTTTATTTAAATATATAGCTTGTGTTCTTTAAGCTTCCTTAGCACTTTTTTAATATACTTAATATATTCTTCTAGTGTTCTATTTATGTATATAAGCATGTTATTAAAATATGCTATTACAAATACATCTAGGTATTCTCTTAGTATATAGTTAATAATTATTTAGAACGTTACTAGTGCATTTATAAGTTCTATTAGCATAACTAAGTATTTAAATAATTTATATCTTGTTTTAAATACTGTCATCTATTTGTGTCCTTTAGCTATTTATATCTTATAATATCTATTCTTAATATTAAAGAGGCTAAATTATTTAGCTTTTCTAAGTTTATCTATAAGTTCTAATATTAGTAGTATAGGGTAATAATTCTTGACTATAGTTTTATTAAAGTATCTGTAGTCAATACATAGCCTTAACTTCCTATTCTTTTTTAGTATGAAAAGTATTAGTGATGTTATTTTGCTTTTACTGGTTTATATATATCCCTTTTATTAGTTTTTTTATAAAAGTTTTCGTAATTCTTCCTATTAGTGTATGGGTACTTGATATAATGGTCCTGGCTTTAAATCTGTTCCTTCTTTAAGCGTGATTTTATAGTCTCGTTCCTAGTATTCTAATAACTAGTTTTTAGCTTTCTTAAAAAACTATTCTCTGAATTCCTCCTGATATTTATCAGGTATAATAAACGTAGTATTATAAAGTGTCGCTTTCTTCATCCATATTATAGCTCTTATTTATTACTATTTGTGATAGTCGTTCCTAATTCCTATGGTTTTTCATTTCTAATTAATAGTTAGGTTTTATTATGCTAGCTAATTTCATCCTAAGATAAAATCTTTACTACCTAGATTCATGATTTTAATGCGGTAGTTATCTGTATAACCTACTACTTTAATAATTACATTTCTTATTTTAAGATTAATTAAATCTTTTCTAAATACTGTTAGATTATTATCTACGTGTTTTACTCACACAAGTTTATTTAAAACTCTAGTTAGTATTTAATATCTTTATATCTATTTATTTAATATAAGTGTTTTACTAGCCCCACTATTTATAAGCGCTAGTGTCTATTTGCTGTTAATATATACGTTTATATATAACTTATTTTCATATTTTCTCTAGTTTAGTTATATGTATATAATTAATATGTTATTTCTAACCTTTAGTTCTTAACTCTCTAGTAGCTTAATTATAGTCTACTAGCCTTTTAGTTTTTTATCATCTATAGCTAACTCCTAAGTAGCAGTCGTTTCTTTAGTGGTTTTTTATTAGGTTTATAGATTAGACATCTTTAGAGTTAGCATGTTTTTTTATTAAGTATTTTATATACTTTTTTAGCCTGTTTCTTATGATCCTAGCATTTCTATTCTAAAAAACATTCTTAATATATGAGTTTTTTATATGAATCTGTAGTTAACTATCTTTCTTAATAGTATTCAGCCTAATATTATCAGCATCCTATCTAGTATTTGTCTTATAATAGTTATTTGTGTTTATTTAAATTTAGGTCCTGTAACTTATTTTCTAAGTCTATATAAACTAGTTCTTATTACAGGTTAAGTTTCTTTTTATTTACTAGTTATTATAATACTTTTCTTGTTCTTAGCTTTTTAATATGTATGGCGTGTTTATTCTATTTATAGTTCCCTCCTATATAGTTAGAAACTATATATATCCAGTATTTCTTTCTTATTACTCTATTTACGGCGTTATTATCTTGTATTTATAATATTAGTAAAGGGGTTTCTTCGTCCTTCCATTAGTGTCTAACAGGGTAATAGTATACTATATTAGTTATAACTAGTATTAGTACTTATTATTAGATTTCGTTTATTCACATAGCTAGTTTTTATCTACTTAGTTCTTTATACTATTTATTTTCTACTAACTGTAGTACTTATCAGCATTTATATATCTTATCTTCTAGAGTAACTTTCTAGTATTTAGTAACATAGTATTTCTTTATATAATATTCTGATTTATATATCTAATAGTGATTCTAGCGTACCCGCTGTATAATTATTATAAATATTAATTCTTTATCTTTTATTATCTCTAGATCTTTTCTTTGTCTAAATTTCTAATTTTCTTTCTTAAAGGGTTCTTCTTTTTGTTAAATTATTTAGTAGAATTAATTAGCTTTTTTTATAGAGTTAGCTTAATACTATTTAATAGCTACTCTTTATATAATAATAATTATATTACTAGTCTATTCCGCTAGATAATTCTTAACTTACTAATATGGTATTTTATATTCTTATTTAAGGTATATATAACTCCTATAAATCTAGTATTATTCCTTCTAAATTCGTTATGTAATAGTTTTTTATGTTATTATGTCTTATGCTTACTTTACTTAGACTATAGCTACTTTAATTTCCTTAAATACCTTAGTCTAAACATAAGCTTTTTTGATATCTAATTATCGTTATTTATAGTTCTTAATAAAGTGTTTCTATTTTTTATATCCTAAGCAGGCTTTATGTGTATAGTATTCTATTTATTTCTTAGCTTACTTTCCTTACCCTTTTCTAATAAATACTTATTTAATATTAATATCTATTTTATTATAAACTTTATTATCTTTTCTATTTCTTTTAGGTGTGTGGGTTATTAACCTCTTATATATCCTTTTCTCCTACTTCTATTAATACTACTAGTTATTAATAGTTACTGCTTGTTTAATGATTTCTAACAAGATACTTAACTACTTTTCTCTAGAGATTTCATTCTTAATTCTGTTTTTTAGTCTTTTATAGTATATTATAACTAGTAGCTAGTCTATCTAATTAAGTCGTAATTAGATTTACTTAAACTCTACTATGTAATTAGCTGCTAATGTTTGTTGCTTAAGCTATTAAAGCTTTTAAATTATCTCTATTTCTTTATTAATCTCTCTAAAGACTATAATTATCTCTTATTTAAAGCATTCGTAATTCTTAAAAGCTTGTTATATATTATTATTATAGTTAGTTAATCCTGCTGCTCCTAAGTTTAGGTCTCTATTAGTAAGATAGTTTCTTATTAGTAGTTTAAACTATTATATAGTCCTGCTTATTATATTTATACCAGCTGCTAGGATGCAATCCTAATTAATTAGAAATAACTTTTAATTAAATTAATAGTAGAGGTCTATTACTGCTATGAAAGTCTTAAGTTTATTTTAACTATTATTAAACTTTTTAAAAGGTTATATCTTAGCTGTTCCTTCTTTCTGGATTGCTATAGCGTGTTGTTTAACTTTAAACTGCTATTATAAGTTTACTAAAGCATCTTATAGCTCTATAATAGCTATTTCTTGCTTTTAGATAACCTATTATGTACTCTTTGTTTCTCTAGATATACTTCTAGTTATAGATAAAAGTCCTGCTATAACTTCCTCTTCACTACTACTTTCTAATAACAAGTAGAGTTTTTATTTGTTTTTATAATAAGTTATTATAGGCTTCTTGATAATTAGTTATTAGAATCTATCTAACGGTTTTTTCTAATTTCTTAAGGGTAGTAGTTATAATATTATAAGTTACTAACTTACTAACATAAATTATACTAGTAATAAGCTATTTAATTACTTATATAACACTTAGTAGTTCCCTTACTTCCGGATTAGATAGCTTATTAGACTTAATAGAAGTTAGTTAACTTAGTAGAGAGTAAGAAGGAGGTAATATAGTGGGTTAAGATTTAACAGAATAGTATTAAACTATTTTACTTAAGGTGTAAATCTTAATTTTAGAGTAATTATAAAAAATTAAAAGTAATTATAAACTGTCTAATGCTTTATACTTATAGTAAATCCTCCGTGCGTATATTATATACTTATTAGCTATATATTAAATACTACTATAAAAAATAAAAAAAGATAAGTTCTTATCTTTATTATTAGTACTTATTTTTCTTATATTTTATTATAGTTAGTTACCTGACTTACTTACCTACTCTAGATACTATTCCCTATAGAACTTAAACTTACTATAGAGTAGTCCTATTTATAAGTTCTGTCTTTACTAATTTGCTTTAGCTTATTAGTATTACTTATATATTTTTTTATATTATACCTTTTATAGTAACGCCTTCTTGCTTATAGTTCCTTCTTTATTACAGTCCGTAATATTTTACTAGTAATTATTATAAGTACTTTTTTTTAAAAAGTTAATAATATTAATATTTTTTTAGATAAATATTTATACTTTCTATCTACTTAGTCTTTTAGTATTTAATAAAGAAGGTTCTTTTTTTAATTTTTTACTTAGCTAGTATACTACACCTATATATTTTTTTACTAGCTAATTTAAATATAATATTAATATATCTTTCTTTTAGAAACTTTAATGCTTTTTTAACTCTCTCTTATTTTATATACTTTTCTTAATATTATTAGTACTATTACTAAAATTTAATTAAAAAACATTCTAAATAAAATATATAAAATACTAGTAAATTTACTAATACTAAATAGTTTTATTTATTTTTATTTAAGAAGTATTTAGTACTATATAACTTACTCTAATAATTTTAATAAAAACAATAATAATAGGAGCTTAAATAATATACTATAAATAAACTAATAAAAATTTATACAAGCTTTTTGTAAATAGTTATTAAATAACTTAAAATAATATTTAAGTAAAATATTAAGTTTATATAAGTTACTAATATAATAAAAGTTTATTTTTTTAATTTACTTTACGTAAGCTTTTAATTTACTTTACGTAAGCTTTTAATTTACTATTAATATTTCTAATTTTTTTTTTACTAATTAACTTTTAGTAACTATGCTTTTATAGGTGGTAATAAAGCTAACTATAATATAATTTCTTTTAATAGTATTTTTAAAATCTCTTTAAGTTTTTATTAAGTTTTTTTAAAGTTCTTTTTATTTAGTTTTTCTATTTCTTTACTAACTATTTTGACTAAAAGTTTCTAAAACTAAATTACTATAATTAAATAGTTATATAATACTTTTTTAGACTTTACTAGTATATTTATATTATTTATATAGACTTAGCTTTTTAATAATTACTTAAAAGATTCTAATCTAGCTAGTTTTTTTTTCATGTAGCTTAATATTTTTTTTATATTTTTTTTTTGTTTTATTAGTACTCTAACTTATGTTTTTAATAGCTTATTAATTTTATATATAAACTATTTTATTAATATCTCTTTAAACTTTTATAACATAAGACATCTTTTAAAGTTTATCTTCTAAAAGTAATAATAATATATTAAATAAGAAGTACTATTAGTACTATAAATATTTATAATATAATAATTTTAATAATAATTTTTATTACTTTTACTTAAAATGCTTTTAAATAAAGTGCTTTGTAGTTAGCTATTAAAATAATAATAATTTAGTACTATAGCTTTAAACATTCTTAACTAGTTTAGTTTATTATTTTAATAAGATTTTAGTATAGTCTTTCTTTTTCTATTCTACTTCTTTATATTGTTTAACTAGTGTTTGACTTTTAGTTATTTTTTTCTATAGCTATTTTAGTTTTTAAATTATATTTTATCTTATTCTTTTTTCTCTTTTTTTTATTATGTTACTGCTATGACATGAATTTAAAAGAAGTCTTTACTAATTAATAATTTTTTTTCTTAAAACTATATTAGATCGCTTTTTTTATTTATAATAATATAATATTAAAGCAACTATTATTAGATAATAATAATATTATAAAGCTATTATTATATACTATAACTTTAGTACTTTATTTAGGCCTATAAATAAGACTTAACTTTCTTTGTTTTTCTATTTTTTTTTATTCTACTTTTTAAACCTAAATGCTCTGCTTTTAACCTCTTTTTAGTTTTTTTTATTTTTCTAGCTTTTCTTCTTTCTATATGCTCTTTGAGTTTCTTTTAAACTATAATTCTCTTTTTTATTATATTTTTATAATAGCTACTATTAATTATAGTATAAGTTTTATAATAATTAGTAGTATTTTTAGTAATAGCTAAAAAAATAATAGTAGTTCTAGTAGTAGTAGTTATAAGCTTATTTTTAATAGCTTTAGTAATATTAATATATTAATATATTATTATTCTTAAACTCTATTTGCCTAATTTCTAATTATTTAGTTGTATAAATATTTTTCTTTTTTGAGTACTTTTTTAGCTTTACTAACTACTTCTCTAGTTATCAAGTATATTAATTATATTATTAATATTATTTTTTTCTATAAACTTTAGTAGTTTTTTTATAATCTTTAGTATTACTAAGTTTTTCTTAGCCTTTTTTTTTTTACTATTACTATTTAATTAAAAAATATTATAAGTAATTTAAGTATTAAAAGCTTTTTTAATTTTGCTTTAAAAAGTATTACTATTTAAAAATACTTTAACTTTAGAACTAAGTAGATAATTTATAATATAGGTTTAAATATTTTTATTTAATACTATTTAAGAAGTACTTAAAACTATATAATATTTCTTAATAACTTTAATAAAATAGCTAATAAGCTATTAAACGTTATGTACAAGTACTACATAAATAAAAACTCTAATAAGATTTTTATAAATTATTATTAGTTTTATTAAAATAAAGCTGTAATAAATAGTAGTATTTATATAAACTATTAGTATAATAATAATTTATTATTTTACTTTATAAACTATAAGTATTTAATCTATTTTTAATATTTTTATTTTTACTTTTGTTAACTATTCTTACAGGTTGTAAAATCTATAAATATAATACTACTAATAATAACTTTATTTTTTTAATAATATGTTTAGACCTTTTTTAAGTTTTATACTAATTTTTTTTAAAGCTTATTTAGTTTATTTTAATAATTTTCTAAAAACTATATCTTATTAAGGCTCTTAAAATATATTTACTTAAAATAAATAAATTTATAATACACAATTAGACTCTAACTATATTCTATTATTATTTAAGAAAACTAGTTCTTTTTCTTTTTTCTAGTAGAATTTTAGCTTTATTTAGTCTTTTTTTATACTCTATTATTATCTATATATTTTATTTAGTTTTATTATTATTTTAATAGCTACTTTTAATGCTTTTTTATTTCTATAAGTAAACTAAGTTTTTAAAACTTTTTTAAAGAAATATAGTAACAAACATAAATTAAAATTACTTAAAAAAAAATAAAAAAAATATGTTAAGTAAGTTTTGCTACTATTATAAGTATTTATACTATAATAAAGAAAATAATAATAATAGTACTAATAGTACTAATACTACTACTTAATAAATAAGTTTCTAGATACTAACTTTTTTTGTATATAGATTAATGTTTTTTTAAAAGTTCTAGTTAGTAGTTATAATAAAATTTTAACTTAATCTAACTTTTTTTTTTTTTTTTTTAGTATTTTTAATAAGTATTTAGTTTTAGTTTCTACTCTTTTATAGACTTTTAAATATTTAGAATTTATTTTTCTAATTTCATGCATGTATCCCTTTTGCTACTAAACTTTTATAATAAAAATTTAAAAAAATTTTCGTTTTTATTACTAATTATCTTTTTTTGTTAAAAGGCCTTTAGGTAAAATTTCTGTACTTTTTTTTATATAATTACTAAGTATTACTCTTTCTTAACAAAACGAAATTATTAAACTAAGAAAATATGAAAGAATTTTAACTATATTTTCTTTTTTTATTCAAAAACTTAACTATTTTTTAGTTAAGTATATTCTATAAATAAAAATTAAACTCTTTATTTTTATTTTACTTCTAAACTTCTTTATACTTAGTTAAATTAAACTAAGAGTATTTTAAAAATATTATTATTACTACTATATAATATAAAGCCTTCTACTGTTTTTTTTTAATAAGTTTTTATAAATACTATTAAACTAGCGAAACTAGCTAATATAAATATTTATTAATTAAGTTATACTAATAATAAGAATATATATTTCTTGTTTTATTTAAATAGCTATTTTCTGTTATGTTGGTTTTATTGTTGCTATTATTAAAAAATATATTACTATTAATATTAATTTAATTTAAAATTATATTTAGTTCTATTTTTAACTATATATTAAAAAGAGTATCTCCTAGTATATTATCTATAGTATTTATTTATTAACTTTCTTTTTCTTTTTAATATTTTATTATAGTATTAAAATTAACTACTTATTACTAATAAAAAAGTTATAAATTGTTTTCTAGTATTTAGCTTTAAAAGATAGTTTTATTAAGGTTAGTAAGTTAATACTAACTTTTTTTACTAACTTTAAAGATATAAAATAAATCTTACTACTTAAGAGCTAGCTTTATAAAATATAATATATTTAGATTATTAAAAAAGTTTTAAATTAATATAAAGTCATTTTTTTAAATACTTTATTTAAATGTTTTTTAAGTTATTAAAGTACTCTTTATTTTAAAATTAAAGTTAAATAGTATAATTAATAACTTTTTTTAATTAATATTTACACTTTTTAAATTATTTTATTTGTATAGTAAGTAGTAAAAAAGTATTAATAACTTTATTTTACAAAAGTACCTGTTAAGTTAAAATGTAAAGTTTAATTAAAAGAATATACTTAATAGTTATTTAGTTTACTTATAAAATTTATAAAAAGTTATTAATTTAGTTACTATTTTTTTTTTAGCTTTATTATAATTAGCTTATGTTTTTATTTAATAACTTTTTAGCTTTATAAGTAATAAAAGCTTACTATAACTTTATTAATATTAAACTAATAAATAAGGTTTTCTACTAATTCTTTATTTTCTAGACCTTTGTTAACGTTTATTTGTAGTAGAAGTTTCTATTAATAGAAAACATATTTCTTTAAAAACTTAGCTATTATTTTTAAATTATTTTTTATAAGAGCCTTTACTTTTACCTACTAACTAATATAATATTAAGTAATTACAAAATACTACTTTTTACCTTTTTTTTTAGTATATATACTATATTAATAGTTGTTTATTTCTAAATAATATTTATACCTTAAGTTGGATTTAATTCTTCTTTTATTTAGAAATTAGAGTATAATTAGTAAGCTATATAGGTTTTAATATATTTCTAAATCTCTTTATATATATAAGGCTAGTAGTATTAACTTTATATATATTTTTATATCTCTTTTTTTTCTTAGTACTCTAACTTATTATGTATGGCTTTAATAATTTATTACTTTTATACTAAGTTATTAATAATTTATTAAAAAAATTACTTATTAGAAGCACGTTAAAATAGAATATATTTACAAATAATAAATTTCTAGGCTTTTTTTTTTAAACGTAGTAAATACTTTTTTTATAAAGCTAATAAATTTATAAAATTAAGTAAACTATTATACTATTTTCTATACCTTTTCTAAATATAAATTATTTAGTATTTTTTTTTAAATATGACTTTTATTACAAACGTAGTATATACTAAATTCTAAAAATAATTTTTACTATTTTTAATTATTAGTTAAATATAGTTTAAATATGTATTAATAAACTATTTTATATTATTTTTAGGTTTATTAAATAGCTTTTAGTTTTCTAGCTTTAGTTTCCTTAAAAGCACGTTAGTAACTACGTTTTCTTTACTAAATATATATTTAATATTAAAATTTTATATATTTAAGACTACTGGCTACTAAGTAATAAGTTTACTAAATAAATTAATAGTACTTTAATTTAGTTAAGCAATAAGTATTTATACATTAGTTTTAACTATAAATTAAATACTATAAATATATAGTTAAAACTTTTTTAAAGTAAGTAATAGTACTTTATATTTATACTTTCTAGAATTTTAATTATATTTAGACTTTACTTACACCCTGTTTTTATATTAAATAGAGTGATTTTTTTTATATTTTCTTACTAAATAACTACACTTTATCTTTTCTTACTACTATTAATAGTAATAATAACTAGTTAGAAAAACTTAAAATAGTTAATTAAAACTAATATAAAAGAGAAAGTAAAATGCTTTTTAAAGTATACTATAGCTATATCTTAAAATTTTTTTTATTTAAACTTAATATTCTTATAAAAAAGTTTAAAAAGTAGTTTAGTAATAAAAATAATTTTTTTAATTTAAATTTAGTAATACACATAAACTTTAATAAATATTTAAATTTCTTTTTAATTCTTATAAATAGGTTATAAGAGAATTTTTTTAATTTTACTATTTTTTAAATTCCGACCTCTTATGTCTACTTAATACCTAACTATAATTATTAATAAAAAGTAGAAGTATAATTTAGCTTTAGAAATTATATATTCTACTTACTTAACATTTATAAAATATTTAATAATATATTTTTAAAGTTCTAGTTTTAGCTTTTTGCTGTTATAATCTATTTTTAGGTCTTTAATTCTAATATTATTAAAATATAGCATATACTAATAAAGAATGTGTTTTTAATAAATATTTATAATAATTTAAATAAATTCTACTACTAAATTTGTAGTTTTTTGTAGAAGAGTACACTAATAAATAAGTTTTAAAAATATTATAAATACTATAATATTTCTTAACTAGAGGTTAAGTTCAATTTAGTTATATTCTAAAAAAAAATTAATTAGTAATAGAATAAGACAGCTAGTAAAGTTCTTTAAAAACTTATTAGAATTTAGTAGTAAGTTTATATTTTGAATTATAACCTTATTAATTTACTAAGTATTATTTATTAATTGAAAATTACTATTTTTTTGTACTAGGAATTATAGATTTTAATACTAGTTCTAGTAGAATTTAAAAGCTCTTTAGTTAGCATATTATTAAATTATTTTAGTAATAGTCTCTTAAAGTTTTCTTAAAATTAGAAAGTAACTTTCCTACTAAGTTTTATAAAAAATAATATTAATTCATACTAAAGATAATATATTATAGTTAACTTACTTTAATTTACTAAAGTTTTAAGTTAGTATAGCTTTTTTCTAATATAGTATTTCTTTAAGTATCTTTTATTTCTTTACTAGAAGTTTTTTTTTTATTTTTAGCTCTCTTAAGTGTTTTAGTATTAACTAAGTACCTCTTAAAAAGTTTATATATTAATTCTTAAAATACTTTAAAAATAGTTTTAATTTATTATTAGAATTTAGACACTAGTAGAGCTTTATCTTAATTTTCTAGTTTTTTAATTTTTTAAACTGCTATAGAATTTAGCCTAAGTTATTAATAAACTATACTTTTTAATTCTTTTTTTTATGTATAGTATTAATCTTAAATACTGCTTTTTACCTACACGTTTTTTAGAATTATTTTTTCTAAAAAAATTTTGCTTTTTGCTTAGTAGTTTCTTTAAATTTAAATCTTATTATTAAAGCTTAAAGCAACTTATTAATCTTTTATTAATATTTTATTTATTTATAATTATAACTTTATTACTATTTTTAATAACTATTTTTTTTTATATATTTTTTTAATGCTGTCTTGTCTACTCTAATAAATATACTAATTTTTAGTTAGTAATTAAAAATTATTTTAAGTATATAATTATATATACTATATAGGAGAATTAACTTATTTATTAATTAAATTTACTTTAGTTTCTTTTATATTCTTATTAAATTATACTATAGGCACGCTAGGCTTTTTTACTTTTTCTAATTTATAATCTAATCTCTTATTTCTTTTATCTCTTTATATGTTCTTTTTAGAAGCTGTGTTTCTAACTTTTTTTAGACTTTTTATTTTTATTTTCTAGAAGCATAATACTAGATCTTATACTTCTAGACTATTTTTTAGTACAACTCTATAATACGTTCTATAAGTATTAATTAAATTCTTTTTTATAGCTATAAACTTTATACCATGTTAGCTATTTTTACTAAAAACTATATAAAATATAAAGCTACTAAAAAAGTACTTAAAATATACTTAAGTATTAATAAAAAAAAGATTTCCAAGAATAACCAAACTTAATAATAACTAGATAAAAAAGAAATTAGGTTTTATAATAACTTATTTAATTTAAATTTGCAAATTCTAAATAATGTTTTAAAATATTTCTGTTTTACTATTTACTATTTATAATTTAGCTCTACTTATTTTTAGAAGTATAAATTCTATTAGTAATATAACTACTTTAATTATTTTCATTTAAATAGTATTTAATTCTACTTCTAAATTAAGAAGTGTAAAGAAATTATTATTTTAAATTATAATAAAAACTTAAGAATATTTTCTCTAAATATATTCAACTTTAGCTTCTTAATTATTTTTTTTTTTAAATAGATGTTAGTAGTTTTTCTCTATTTATATTATCTTTATATATTAACTCTTTAGTAAAAACCTTTTAAACTAAAAAAGCTATTAAGTGCCTAATATTACTATAATAAATAATCTACTTATTTTGAGATTTTATTTAAATGTATTTTGGGATTTTAGAGCTAGAAACTGTAGCTATAAGGTTTATAACATAAATTTTTAAATATTTATACTCTTCTTTTATTTCTAATTTTCTTTTATATTTAGTAAGTTTTATAACGTTACTAGAATTTACTTAAAGATTATTAAACTTATACTTTATATACTTTACTATAAAGAGCTATTTTTTTATTTTTAGTATATTTCTAATTACTATTTTTACTAGCAGCTTAATTTTTGTATTAAGAATTTATTAGATAACTACTTAAAGTATAGGTTATAGCTTTTTTATAAACTAATACTTCTTCAAGTATTATTTAAATTAGCTATTTTCTAATTATTTTATTACTTTAGTTTTTATTATAAAAAGAAATATTTCTACACTCTTTATATACTTTTATTTTTAAAAGTTTATTATCTTTTTAGTAAAGTGTTTTATATCTTATTTATAACTATTATATATCTAAAGAATAGTATCTAGCTAAGTAGTTTTTACTACTAGTTTTATAACTAATACCTTATTTATACTTACTAATTAATAGTTTTTTTTAATTAATATATTTTCTTTATATTAGATAGTAGCTGTAGCTGCTTTTATTTTTATAATATTTTATAAATTATATTTAACTAAAAGCTTATTTAATTTCTTTTTAGTATTAAGAAATTAGAATGTATAGTTCTAAAACTCTAAATATTTCTTATTTAACATAATTCTAGCATACTTTAATAAATTAATTTAAATTGTAATTATATTACTTTTAAGTACTAGCTAGCTGTTTTCTTTTTATAGTATAAATATTTTATAAAAGTTATATTCTCTAAACTATTTTTACTTAATTTCCATAAGTAACTATATAACTTTATTATACAAAAATAAGTTAAATATTTAGTTTTATAAATTTATTTTAGTACTAAATATAAGTTAGGTTCTATTTTAATATACTTATTCTATTTAAATTAGTTTATTAATTAAAGGGTAGTTTTAGTAGCTATATATAGACTTTTTATATTTCTAGTATTTAAATAATACTTGCGCTATTAATTAGTTATCTTAATATAAACAACTAATTTTTATATAGCTAATAGAATTAGTTTTAAGGTTTTAATTACTAATCCTAAAAAGCCTAGTACTACTTATTTACTTTTTAAATAATATATAATTAGACTTTAGAGTTAGCTAAAAGCTTAGTTTTTTTTAAATTTTACTACTAAATTATTTTATTATTAATTTAGAAATAAGTAAGTTTTTTCATTAATTTTTTAATCTTACTATTTATAAATAAAGTTTCTAATAGTAGTTATATTTTATTTACAAACTATAATAGCTTCTTAGAGTTTAAAAAAAAATATATATAACTTTAGAAACTAAAATAAATAAACAAGCTGCCTATTTTTAATAATTATTTAAAAATGCTTAAACGTTAGTAGACGCGTTAACTAAATATTATTAAAAGTATTTAAATTTAGTATTTTAGCTTTACTTTTAACTTAAACTTATTTCTAAAAGTATTTTATAATATTCTAATACCTAAATTACAAAAGCTTGTTTAATTCTAAATTAAAATACTTTAAAACCTTCTAAGCATAATATATTAACGTATTCGATAAGTGAATGGCCCAGACAAGTGAGTGGCCTACCTTAAAACTCACTAAAAAATCAAGAATTCGCACATGAATATCTCAACAACCACTTGATAATAAATCCTAGAAATTTAATGGGTACTTAATAGTAATCTAAAATGGACGTCATTGAATTTTTAAGAGCTGGCGGTTAAACATTATTAAGATATTTAAGAAAAGGTGAATTTGGGGGCCAACACAGTACTATCTCAATAACTATTAATTGCTAGCTCTTAAAAATTTAATGGCATATATTTTGGAGCACTATCAAGTACCCATTAAATTTCTAGAATTTATCATCGAGTGGTTGTTGAGATATTCATGTGCGAATTCTTGATTTTTTAGTGAGTTTTGAGATAGGCCACTCGCTTGTCTGGGCCATTCACTTATCAAATACGTTAGTAGTTTTTTTATAAAGTAATATTTTTTCCTTTCTTTTTTAATTACTCTAATTTAAATACATTTTTTAAATTTAATAAAACACTGTTTAAAGTAGTACTAAATATTGAGTTAAGTTATACTCTAGTATTTATAAAGTTATATTTTAAAAAACTTTACTTACTTTTTATACTAAATGTTATTATTCTAATAAAATATCCTTTTAAAATTTGTTTAGAGTGTAGTTTATTCTTCTTTCTTTACTATTTTCTTATACTTATTTAAGTATTATATAATCTTCTTTTAGTAAAGCTTATAAAAAAGTAATATATTCTTAATTTACTTTTAATTCCTTTATTTATAATACTATAAAAAGTCTTTAAAATTATTTAAAAAGTTGCTTACGTTCTTTTTGTTAAAGTAAGAAAACTTATTCTATAGAAATAATACTAAGTAAATAAGATTTTTATTAAAATTCTTAAAAATATTATTTAAGCTCTAAAAAGCTTTTACTATAGTACTCTAGTAAATATTTTACGCTACTAATTAAAGATTTTATATTATTAGTTTAGGTTTATTAATTAGTAATAGAAATATAGTAAAAGGGTTTATTTTAGTTTCTAATTCTAGTATTTAGTCTAGTACCTTAAACTAAAGTTTTTTCTAAGGGCTTTTTAGGCTTAATCTTGTTAATTAAATACGTATTAAAAAGAAAGAAACTCTAAAAATAGCTAAAAGAGTTATAGAAGTAAAAAGTAATAATAAAAGACTAAGTATAATAATTAATGTAATAAGTAGGTTTATTATAAAATAAAATATTAACTTTAAGCTTTTATAACTTTTAAATGACTTAATAAATATTTAGAAAAAAAAAAGAATAGTATAAAGCTACTTAACTATAAATTCTAATAAATTAATACTAATCTAACTTTAGCCTATACTATTATAAAAAATTCTATTTGGTTTTTTTCTACTCTTTTAATAATCTTTTATTATTGTTTTTAATTTTGCTAGTTTTAGTTTTAATTCTGCTAATTTTATTTTAGGTTTTAATTTTACTAATACTTATATTCTTACTCCTTTTTTACACTCTAACTTTTTTTTAATTTTTAATTAAGTTTAGCTAAAGTTCTTTTCTTTTCTTAAACTATTATTATCTAATAATTCTTGATTCTAATAATTTATGTAGTGTTCTTAAATAATTTTTGTTCTTTAATAGCCTTTAGATAGTTTCTACTTTTATATATAAATTAGAGATATACTAAAGCTTTTTAGTAACTATATAATTAATTTTATAAAGCTATTTTAAAAGTTGCTAATTACTAATAACTAAACGCTTTTTTTTTCCTAATTTTAAACTATTTTTAGTAAACTCTTTTAGAGTCTTAATATCTTTTATATTTAATTATAAATTAAAGTTTTATTTAGTTATAATTTTACTATATATTAATATGCTTTTATACTATAAACACTTACTAATATTTTATTATTTTATTATAACTACTATTATTTACTCTGTTATTTCTAATGTTTATTTTATTACTAATATTTATTTTATTACTAATATCTGTTTTATTACTAATATTTATTTTGTTGCTAATATTTATTTTATTACTACTATTTATTTTATTATTTTAGTTATAACTATTTTTATAAAGCTTTTTTAAGTTAATATAGTAATTTCTATAGTTTTATATAATAGCCTTTTATATGCTTACTTAATAGAAATCTTAAGGCCTAAAGCTATTATAAAGTTTAGATTAGTAATTAGTTACTATATATAGTAAAATAAAGTAGGTATTATATTACTTTAATAGTTTTACTTAATACAGATAAATAGAATAAAAGAATAATTTATTAAATTTATTAATAGTTAATTAGGTTATTAATTAATTAATTAATTAATTAATTACTTATTAAAATCTTTATAAAAGTAAATAAAACTATTAATATATAACTAAATATTTATTAAACACCTTATTTTACTATAATATTAGTAGTTAGATTAAATAGATTTATAAGTTATAATTACTTAAGAATTATAATAGTTACAAGAGTTAAGAATTACTAAATAACAAAAATTAGAAATTTTAGGTAATAAGACTTTTAAGACCTAAAATTAAAACTTATATATATAAATAAACTTACTTAAGTACTAAAAAAACTATATAAAGAATTAATTAAAGAAAATTATAAAGCTATTATATACAAACACTAGAAAATAGAAAAAACTATAAAATAAATTTCTAGGAATTTCTAGGAATTTCTATATTAAAAAGTTAAAATAAAAAGTAAAGAAAGTAATTAAAGTCTACTTAAATTATAGAAAAAACAAACTAACATAATATAAGTTTTATAGACTTTTATAATTATTAAAAGTACTAAAATAACTATAGTAATTAGTTTTAATAAACTTTATTACAGAATTACTATTATTTAAAAAGCTAGAAAATAAAAGAAAGTACTGTTACAATTAGCATAAACTTATAGGTAATTATAAGTAATTATAAGTAATAAAGTGCTGTATTAGAGCTGCTCTAGTATAAAGAAAAAAAAGTATAAAAAGAAAAAAATAAGACTTTTATAAAGTGTTTTTAGTACATATATAAAAGTATAGCACGTAACTTATAAATATAATAAATAACTTACATATAAAATACTTTACGTGATTATAGAATATAGCTATAGTATGTAATAAGTTATTATAATAAAGTACTATATTAGAGCTACTCTAGTATAAAAAAGAAAAAAAAAGAAAAAGTATAAAAAGAAAGAAAAATAAGGCTTTTATAAAGTACTCTTAGTACACACGTAAAAGTATAGAATATTATTATTATTTCTATTTACCGCCCGATTCGGTCCCCCTAATGGGTCCATGCAGGCCAATTCCTTCTATGGGAAAAACTCACTAATGAGAAAACCCGTTGACGTGCCACGCTGGAGGGGCGCCGACGCTCCCCTGTCGTAGCGCTTCTTCCCCGCCATCTTGCCTTTTCTGGGGTCTGCGTTTTTAGCCATTGCGCCCGCGTCTCGCGGACGATCTCATCTCCTTCTTTCCCTTATACCCCCTTTTTCTAGGCTCTGGGATGGGCGGAAGTGGTCTGTTTCCTCAGTATTAATCGCTTTTGCTGCATGGAACTGAGCGAGTATTCCCGATCTCACAAACCACCTTGCGGCTGCTTGGGCGCTATCTCTCTGGCTTAGTATCCTTTCTAGTCGTTCTGATGAGAGTGACGCTATTAGTTCGGTTCTCTCAAGCCTAGGACAGTAGAGAAGAATATGGCGTACGGTCTGCACTGGCCAGCCGCAGTTACACCATGGGAACTTATTTGGGACCCCTATTTTTGCTAGCCAGGCGTTGAGGCCAAGGACTTCTGTGCGTAGTAGGAGCAGAGCGGTGGCTTCTACCTTTAGGAGTCCTTCGTAGAGTGGGATCGTAGGTGTTTCCCATGGGGTGCGCCAGGTAGTCGCTGTCTGTCCTTTTACTGCGCTTTGCCATCGGCGTTGCCACTCCATGTCTGCCCATTTTGAGGTGAGGGTGGCTGTGCGCCAGCGATGTTGATGGCCGCCGGTGCGGTATGCTTGTGTTTCCCCTGCACGTCTCTGTCCCCGTCGGTGCTGGTGGTTTCTGGGGGTTTCTCTTGTGGGGTAGGCCAGGACTTCTTTCTTGCATTCTTTTGCCCGGTTTCGAAGCTTTTCCAGTGGAGTCGGCGGTCGTGTTGCGATCCGCTGTCGACTCGCTAGCGATGTCCAGATGTCGTTAAGGGTGCTTGCTGTCTTTTTTTCCACTGGGTCCTGGCTAGTGTCTCCAGAGAAACATGTATATTATATATCATACAGTAGAGTTGCCACAACTTGCCCACCCAAGTTCCCTACTATACGCCGTAGACGTATAAGTTCCCTGATTTGCTCCTTAAGCCTATCTCAGCGGCGCTGCCACCCACACTCTAGATAGACCGACACGCGCATCCGTCCTTTCGGGCCACATAGACAGTGTTGTTGGCGAGGGTGTGATCCTCCTCCTATTGTAAAGCCTGCCACACATAGGTGCCCAAAAGGGACTACCCATATGCAAGGCTGTACGAGTCCACTAAGGCTCCACCTTATAGAGGCAAGCACCTTGGAGCCATCTATCTCTGCCATTATATGCCACGCCCCACAATCCCTTTCACGCCTAGCAGATTGCTTCGCGTTACCTATATCCTTCTCAGAGATGATAGGCCGTCCGTGTCTTGCAGGAGTGGGCCCAGTGATAATTCGACGCCGCGCAACTATCAGTCCCTCAGCCTCCTACTAACCAAGCTTGTGTTCCACCGTCTTGTCAAGTCCCACTCAAGTTTGCCTAAGACTAATAACTCGCCGGTGGCCTAAGTCCGCGGTGCCTAGATGGTAATCTAGGTATGAACCAGCCGGCCTGCGTTGAGGGCTGCGTTGAGGGCTGCGAGCACCACGCTGTTTGAGACCCTCCAGTGAGTCGCTGTCGAAGCGCATCCGGCCGCCATCGTTCGGTCGTTAAGTCTGTTGAGAATCTGTCGTTAAGTCTCTCGTGGGTGGCCTGGAAAAGTATAGAATATAACTTATAAATATAATAAATAACTTATTTATAAAACTTTTTATGTAACTATAAAATATAGCTATAGCATGTAACAAGTTACTATAACTTTTAAATTTTTTAAATTTTTTAAATTTATTAAATATAGCTTGTTTTAGTATTATTAAATAACTTTATTATAAAAATATTAAATAGCTAGTTTATAGCAGTTAATACTATATTATTATTAATAATTTTTTTAAATTTATATTATTATAAAGATTTAAGCTTTAAGCTCTAATAATATTAAAAATACTTTTTAAGCTATAAGTATTGTTTTATACAATTCTAATAAAGTACTTAATAAATAAAGTATTTTATAAATTATAATACTAGATTTAGTTCTTTTATTTTTAAGTACTGTTTCTGTAGACAATATACTAAAAATAGTTAAATAAGTAAAGAAACAATAGATAGCTTTAAAATATTAGTAATATAAACTTAATTATTTATTTATATTATCTATAATATTATAAATGCTAAAGCTTGTAAAATTTACTATAATAATACTTTAGAAAATAGAACTTATATATTATAAGTTATTAACTTACGAACGTAATATTAAACTAGTAACTAGTTATCTAATTAATTATATAACGTTAATTAGTTCCCTTGTGTCCAGATTAGATAGCTTATTAGACTTAATAAAAATTAGTTTAAACTTAGTTAAGATAGAGAGAAGTGATACGGTAAGTTAAGATTTAATAAAATAGTATTAAACTATTTCACTTAAAGTATAAATCTTAATTTTAGAGTAACTATAAAAAATTAAAAATAACTATAAGCTATTTAATATTTTATACTTATAATAAATCCTCTGTGTGTATATTGTATACTAATTAAAAGTATATTAAATACTACTAGAAAAGATAAGAGAAGATGAATTCTTATCTCTATTATTTATACTTATTTTTTTTTATATCCTGTTATAGCTAGTTATCTGATCTGTTTACCTAATCTAGGTATTATTTCCTATAGAATTTAAACTTACTTTAGAGTAAACCTATTTATAGGTTCTATTATTACTAATTTGCTTTTACTTTTTAGTATTATTTATATATTTTCTTATACTACACTTTCTATAGTAACGCCTCTTTAGTTACTTTTATATTCTTATTATTATTTATAATATTATCTCCTTTCTTTAAGCCTTTAGTCTAAAGATTATTCTGTTCTTTTTTCTATAGACAGTATAAAAATAACTAGTTCTTTATATAAAAGCTAAGATTATAAGAACTTTTTATATCTTTTTTATTCTTCTAATTTCCTAAGAATGACTTAAGTGGAATCGTTCTTAATATAAGCTTACTATTTAATAAAAAAAGTTTAAAAGAATAGCTATTAAATGTTATCTTCTTATTCTTACTATTATAATAATAGTTATTATTGTTTGGTCTATTTAGCTTCTAGGTAATATTCTAAGTATATTAATTAAAATATAAAATATAATCTTATTATAACGTAGTCTGAGTAGAATTATTTTAACTAAAATAAAAAAAAACTTCAGCAGCAGCTTTATGCTGCTGAGGAGAAATTATTTACTATAAAGTTTTATAAACTTTATCTTAATTAATAAAGTTCATGTAATAAAAAAGGAAGAATAAAATTATTAAAATTAATCTAATATACTACTACTTACAGTATTTAATATTACTTTATTTATTTTTTTAAGTTTTAAGTAAAATGTTTTATATTTTCTATATTTATTAGATATAGTTTTAGAGTAAGCATTTGCTGCTTTATTTAATAGTACTAATTAATTAGCTTTAAACTATTCTTTAAGTTCCTAACTAGCTTTTATATATTATCTTTAGGTTTATAATTTTTTTATCTAACTAGATACTTCTACTAATGCCTAAATTACTAGTAGTCTAAGATCTATTAGACTTTATACTTAGTAGTATCTTTCTTAAGTTTAAGTTTTATCTGTAACTTAGTGTTTTATAGTGCTGGTTCTAATAGCGAAATATAAAAAACTAAATAAATTCTTATATCTTTAGATAGCTATAGTTTGTAATTTATAGATCTTATTTATTATTTAATCTTAAATAGTCCCAATTTAATGTGATCTAGTTTTCTTAATAGTTATTTAGTTTTTAAATTTTTTTATAGTAGGAAAATTTTATCTCTTCTTTTAAAAATTAGTCTTTTAATCTTAGACTTATTCTTAACTTACTTACTAAAATTACCTTTATAAGTGATTTTTTATGTAATTTCTTAACTTTTATTTTTATAGATTCTGATATTTTATTTAGTTTCTATAGTTCTTAATAAGCCGTAGGCTTATAACTATAGTTTATATAAAATAGTAATTTTCTTATAGTTAATAACTTTACAGAGTTATATATAAACTCAGCTATTAGTAGTAAATTAATCTAATTATCTTATTATTTATTAACGTATATCTATAGATATTATTTTAATGTCTGGTTTATCTATTCTGTTTATTTATCTATTTATAGGTAAAATGCTATTAAGAGGTAGTATTTAGTCCCTAGCTTTTTTATAAACATCTTTTAGAATATTAACGTGAATAATTTATCTCTGTTTATAATAAATTCTCATGGTAATTTATGTCTTACTATTAATAGTTTAATAAATATAGTTATTAATTCATCTGCTCTAATTTCCACGAGTGTTGGTTTAAAGTATATATATTTTATAAATTAGTTTATTATAACTAGTATTATATCATACTATTGGCCTTAAAAGGTGGTTATTATTAGTATTTTTATAATAAAGTCTATTATAACTAATTTCTATAGTAGGTCTGGTAAAGGAATTAGTTATATAAGTCTATATTTCTTATATTTTAATACCTTATTCTTTCTGTACTTAATACACTTTGAAAGAATAATTCTAACCTTTTTCTATATTCTAGGAATCCAGAAGTGTTTGTTAATCTGTTTTATAGTTTTTTTAATTCCTTAATATCCATGCATTTTAGCTGAATGTTAGTTTTTAATAAGTTTATTTTATAATACGTCTAGTACAAAAATAGTTCTAGTTTTATACTATTATAGTTATTTATTATTATATTCTCTAATTTGTTTTTACTATATGTTTTTAATGATGACTATTATTTTAATATTTATCTATAAGCTTCCTAAAAATCCGTCTTGTCTCTACTTAAGTATTATATTATAAATCTCTAATATATTTCTTATATAGTTTATTTATTAACTAAGTGTATCAGCCGCCGTATTTTCTTTTCCTAATTTATAAAGTATTTAAAAGTTAAAAGTAGAAACTAGTTTCTATTATCTAACTTATTATTAATTCAACTTCTTAGTTATTATAAATGCTGTTAGATTTTTATGATTTAAGTATATAATAATCTAATACTTAACTTCTTCTAAGTAATATTTTTATTTCTTTAATGCTTAAACTATTACTAATAGTTTTTTATTATAAATATTATAGTTTAACTTGGTAATTATAAGTTTATAAGATAAGAAATTTACTAAGTATTTCTTTTTATTATCTTATATTTATAATAGAATAGCTTTAGTAGCTCTGTCTAATACATCTATATATATCTCTATTTAAAGTTAAGAATTAAATATTTTTAATATTAGTAGTTGTTGAAAAATTTTTTTTTATACTATAAAAGCACTTTCCTCATGTTATTTTTACTTAAACTATTAATCCTTTTTTAGTAATTCTATTAAGGGTAATATAATTTTTAAGTAGTTCTTAATAAATTATCTATAGAACCTAGTAAATCCAAGAAAAGAATGAATTTCTTTCGTGTTTATTAGTGTTAGCTAAGATAGAATATCTTTAGCTTTATCTAAGTTAACTACTATTCTATCTTAGGATACTAGGTATTCTAAGAATTTAACTTCTGTTCTATAGAACATATATTTTTCTATTTAAATATATAACTTATATTCCTTAAGCTTTTGTAATACTCTTTTAGTATACTTAATATATTTTTTTAGTATTCTATTTATATATATAAGCACGTTGTCGAGATATGCTATTACAAATATATTTAGATATTTTCTTAGTATATAGTTAATAATTATCCAGAATATTATTAGTGTATTAGTGAGTTCTATTAGTATAACTAAGTATTTAAATAATTTATATTTTATCTTAAATACTATTATCCACTCGTGTTCTTTAGCTATTCTTATTTAGTAATATTAATTCTTAATATTAAAAAACTAAGCTATTTAGCTCCTCTAAGATTATCTATAAGTTCTAATATTAATAGTATAGAGTAATTATTTTTTACTATAGCTTTATTAAAATATCTATAGTTAATACATAACCTTAGCTTTTTATTCTTTTTTAGTATAAAGAGTATAGGTAAGGCTATTTTACTTTAACTTATTTATATATACTCTTTTCTCTAATTCTTTTATAAGAATTTTTATAATTCCTTTTGTTAATGAATGGGTACTTGGTATAATAGTCTTAGCTTTAGATTTTTTTTAAGCGTAATCTTATGATTCTAGTTTTAATATTCTAGTAGTTAGTTTTTAGCTTTCTTAAAGAATTATTCTTTAAACTCTTTTTAGTATTCTTTTAGCATAATAAATTTAGTCTCTAGAAGTATTATTATTTTTATTTATATTATTATCTATTATCACTATCTATGGTAGTTGTTCCTGATTTCTATAGTATTTTTTTTCTAATTAATAGTTAGGTTCTATCATGCTAGCTAATCCTATCTTAAGATAATATCTTTATTACCTAAATTTATGATTTTAATATAACAGTTATTTCTATAACCTACTGCCTAAATAGTTATATTCTATATTTCGAGATTAATTAGACTTTTTCTAAATATTACTAGACTATTATCTACGCGTTTTACTTATATAGGTTTGTTTAAAACTCTAGTTAGTATTTAATATCTCTATATTTATTTATTTAATATTAGTGTTTTACTAGCCCTACTGTTTATAAGCACTAGTATTTAATTACTATTAATATATATATCTATATATAGTTTATTTTTATGTTTTCTTTAGTTTAGTTATGTGTATATAATTAATATATTCCTTTTAATCTTTTCTTAGTTCTCTAGTAGTTTGGTTATGGTTTACTGGTTTCTTAGTTTTTTATCTATATTTAACTCCTAAGTAGTAGTTATTTTTTTTATGTTTTTTTTTTTAAATCTATAGATTAAACATCTCTAGAGCTAGCATGCTTTTTTATTAAGTATTTTATATATATTTTTAGTTTACTTTTTATAATCCTCATATTTCCATCCCAGGAAACATTCTTAATTTGTGAGTTTTTTATATAATTCTATAGCTAGCTATTTTTCTTAGCAGTGTTTAGTCTAATATAATTAATATTCTAGCTAGTATTTTATTATAAGTTACTAACTTACTAACGTAAATTATACTGGTAATAAGCTGTTTAATTACTTATATAACATTTAGCAGTTCCCTCACTTCTAGATCAGATAGCTTGTTAGACTTAGTAGAAGTTAGTTAACTTAGTAAAGGGTAAGAAGGAAGTAATATGGTAAGTTGAGATTTAACAGGATAGTATTAAACTATGTCACTTAAGGTGTGAATCTTAATTTTAGAGTAACTATAAAGAATTAAAAGTAACCGTGAGCCGTCTAACGCCTCATACTTATAGTAGATCCTCCGTGCGTACATTCTGTACCGTCGTTCAGTATGTTGAATACTGTTAGAGGCTGTTAGAGATGTCAGAGCCTCTGGCATCTTCTGACATCTCTGGCTGCCAAGCCTTGCCTGATCACGTGGATAGCCGCTCCCAATCCACTGGCATAGTTCCGTATTTCTGTCCTCACTTCTTGGCCCTTGCCTTAGCTTGTGCTAGTGCATCTCATGCCTGCTTACAATTCTTCCTTTCAAGCTCGAACATACGTTTCTATTCTAGAGCTTTATTGGCTGTTGTTGCCAGTTCCTTCAGCTCTTCAGGTATAGTTGCCTTTCTGTTACCGTCCGTAACACTATCTCCCTCTTCCAAGTCTTCATTTCGGAAGATAGTTTCTCCCTTCTATAAGCAGTATAAAGGCAGCAGGTCCTCCGCTTAGTGTTCTAAACTGTAAGACCCTTAACTTCCTTTTCTTCCTGCTTAGCTTTCTAACGATGACATGTCCTAAGTCGTCTCTAATACATGCTTACTGTTTAGCTTCTCAGATCTGTAACGAACCCCGTTATATGCCAACGCCCTACTTGAACTGTTCCTATTAAGGCGACGATTACCTTATGAATTTAAGTTCCAGTTATTGTTCAGCTTGTAATAATTGTAATGTGAAATGCGATCTGATTATCTCGCAGCCAGAATGGGATTATCTTAATCGTGATAAGGAAAAACTCTGTTATTAGCTTAAAAAGGCTGAAGAGGATGCCCTAGAGGCCTATTCTCATGCCCTTCAGCTTCATCACAAACTTATAAAAGTTGATTCTAAAGAGAAAGAGATGTTTAATTAAGAGATAGCCTTAATTCATAAAGTTTAAGCTCTTAAGGAGGCGGAAGTTTATTCTTGGGGTTAAGAAACTCACACACTATAACCTGCAGTGTCAGCTTCTTTCTAACCTGCTTTGTTTTTCCTTTCCTTTAGTTTAAATTAGAACGCGCTGTAGTCGTCCTTTCTGTGGGATATAGTTTTTATTAGTTTATCTAATAGTACTAGTTAATTAGCTCTAAACTATTTCTTAGGTTTCTAATTGGTTCCCACGTATTATTCTTAGATCTGTAATCTTTCTATCTAACTAAATATTTCTACTAACGTCTAAACTACTAGTAGTCTAAAATTCGTTGAACTTCGTACTCAGTAGTATCTTCTTTAAGTTTGAGTTTTGTCTATAGTTTGGCATCCTGTAGTGCTGGTTCTAATTTTGAAATATAAAAAACTAAGTAAATCCTCGTGTCCTTAGATAGTTATAGTTCATAATTTACGGATCCTATTTATCTTTTAACCTTAAATGGTCCTAATTTGACGTGATCTAGTTTTTTTAATGGTCGTTTTATTTCTAAATTTTTTTATAGTAGAAAAACCTTATCTCTCTTCTTAAAGATTAGTTTCTTAACTCTAGATTTATCTTTCTGCTGTTTGCTGAGAACTTCTTTCTAGATAATTTTTTCTACTATTTTTTAGTAAAGTTATTATAACTTATTAACTTTTATCTTTACTAATTCTGATATCTTGTTTAGAATTTGTGGTTCTTGATAAGCTGTAGGCTTATAACTATAGTTCGTAAAAAATAGTGATTTTCCTGTGGTTAATGATTTTACAGAGTTATATATAAACTTAGCTATTAGTAGTAAGTTAATCTAATTATCTTATTACTTATTAACGTATATTTGTAGGTATTGTTCTAGTATCTAATTTATCCATTCTATTTATCTATTTATTTGTAAGTGAAATGCTATTAAGAGGTAATATTTAGCCCCTAGCTTCCTTATAAACGTCTTCTAGAATATTAATGTGAATAATTTGTCTCTATCTGTAATAAATTCTTATAGTAATCTATATTATGCTATTAGTAATCTAATAAGTATAGTTACTAATTCATTTACTTTAATCTCTATATGTGTGGGTTTAAAGTATGTATATTTTATAAATTAGTCTATTATAACTAATATCATATCATACCATTAGCCTCTAAAGGTGGTTGTTGTTGGTATTCTGGTAATAAAGTCTATTATAACTAATTTTTATGGTAGGTCTAGAAAAGGAATTAATTATATAAGTCCATATTCCTTATATCTTAATGCCTTATTCTTTTTGTATTTAATGTATTCTAAAAGAATAGTTCTAACCTTTCTTTATATTCTTGGGATCTAAAAATACCTGTTAATCCGTTCTACGGTTTTCTTAATTCCTTAATGTCTATATATTTCAGCTAAATATTAGTCCTTAATAAGTTTAGTCTATAATACTTTTAGTATAAAAATAGTTCCTATTTCGTGTTATTATAGTTATTTATAGTTGTGTTCTCTAATTTGTTTTTACCATATATTTTTAATAATAACTATAGTCTTAATATCTATTTATAAGCTTCCTAGAGATCTATCTGGTCTTTATTTAAGTATTATATTATAAATCTCTAGTATATTCCTTATATAGTCTGCTTATTAGCTAAGTATATTAGCCACTATATTTTCTTTTCCTAACTTATAAAGTATTTAAAAGTCGAATATAGAAACTAATTCCTATTATCTAACTTATTATTAATTCAACTTCTTAGTTGTTATAAACGCTGTTAGATTTTTATAATTTAAATATATAATAATCTAGTACTTAGCTCCTTCTAAGTAATGTCTTTATTTTTTAAATACTTAAACTATTACTAATAGCTTTTTATCATAAATGTTATAGTTTAACTTAATAGTTATAAGCTTATAAGATAAAAAGTTTACTAGATATTTATACCTGTTATTTTATACTTATAGTAGAATAGTTTTTATAGCTCTGTTTAATACATCTGCATATATTTCCATCTAAAGTTATAAATTAAATATTTTTAATATTAGTGGTTATTGAAATATTTCTTTTAATATTATAAAAGCATTTTCCTCGCGTTGTTCCTACTTGAATTGTTAATCTTTTTTAAGTAATTCCATTAAAAGTAATATTATTTTTAAATAGTCTTTAATAAATTGTCTACAGAAACCTATAAATCTAAGAAAAGAATAGACTTCTTTTGTGTTCATTAGTGTAGGCTAGGATAGTATATCTTTTATTTTATCTAAGTTAACTACTATTCTGTTTTAGGATACTAGGTATCTTAAGAATTTAACTTTAGTTTTATGGAATATGCATTTCTCTATTTAAATATATAGCTTATATTCCTTAAGTTTTTATAATACTATTTTAGTATACTTAATATGTTTTTCTAGCGTCCTATTTATATATATAAACACGTTATTAAAATATGCTATTATAAATATATCTAGATATTCCCTTAATATATAGTTAATAATTGCCTGGAATGTTGCTAGTGCGTTGGTGAGTTCTATTAGCATAACTAAGTATTTAAATAATTTATATTTTATTTAAATACTATCATCTATTCGTGTTCTTTAGCTATTTATATTTAATAGTATCTATTTTTAATATTAAAAAGGCTAAACTATTTAGCTCCTCTAAGTTTATTTATAAGTTTTAATATTAGTAGTATAAGGTAATAATTCTTTACTATAGCTTTATTAAGGTGTCTGTAATTAATATATAGCCTTAATTTTCTATTCTTTTTTAGTATAAAGAGTATTAGTAATGCTATCTTACTTTAACTGGTTTATATATATTTTTTTTATTAGTTTTTCTATAAGAATTTCCGTAACTCTTCTTATTAGTGTATGGGTACTTAATATAATAGTCTTAGTTTCAAATCCGTTCCTTCCTTAAGCGTGATTTTGTAGTCTTAGTTCTAATATTCTAATAGCTAGTCTTTAGCTTCCTTAAAGAACTATTTTCTAAATTCTTTCTAATATTCTTCTGGTATAATAAACGTGGTATCGTGAAGTATTACTTTCTTCATTCATATTATAGCTCTTATTTATTACTATCTATAGTAGTTATTTCTAATTCCTATAGTTTTTTTTTTCTAATTAATAGTTAGATTCTATTATGCTAGTTAGTCTTATCCTAAGATAAAATTCTTATTATCTAGATTCATAATTTTAATATAGCAGTTATCTGTGTAACCTGCTGCCTTAATAGTTACATTTCTTATTTTAAGATTAATTAGATTTTTTTTAAATACTACTAGACTATCATCTACGCGTCTTATTTATACAGGTTTATTTAAAACTTTAGTTAGTATTTAGTATCTCTATATTTACTTATTTAATATAAATATCTTGCTAGCTCTACTATTTATAAGTGCTAGTATCTAATTACTGTTAATACATATATTTATATATAGCTTGTTTTTATATTTTCTCTAGTTTAGTTATATGTATATAATTAATATGTTATTTCTAATCTTTAGTTTTTAGCTCTCTAGTAGCTTAGTTATAGTCTACTAGTTTTCTAGTTTTTTATTTATAGCTAACTCCTAAGTGGCAGTCACTTCTTTAGTATTTTCTTTTTAGGTTTATAGATTAAATATCTCTAGAGTTAGCATACTTCCTTATTAAGTATTTTATATATATTTTTAGCTTATTCTCTATAATCCTAACATTTCCATCCTAAGAAACATTCTTGATATGTGAGTTGTTTATATAAGTCTGTAACTAACTATCTTTCTTAGTAGTATTTAGTTTAGTATTATCAGCATCCTATCTAGCACTTATTTTATAATAGTTATTTATATTTATCTGAGTTTAGGTCCTGTAATTTATTTTCTAAATCCATATAAACCAGTTCTTATTACAAGTTAAGTTCTTTTTTATTTATTAGTTATTATAATACTTTTCTTATCTTTGGTCCTTTAACATGTATGGCGTGTTTATTCTATTTATAGTTCTTTCCTATATAGTTAGAAGCTATATATATCTAGTATTTCTTTCTTATTATTTTATTTGCTATGTTATTATTCTGTACCTATAACATTAGTAAAGGATTTTCTTCTTCTTTTTTATTCTAATTCTATCCTACTTTTAGGTGTCCGACGGGGTGATAGTACGTTATATTAATTATAACTAATATAAATATTTATTAATATATCTTATTTATTTATATAGCTAATTCTTGTCTATTTAGCTTTTTATACTATTTATTTTCTACTAACTATAGTACTTATTAGCATTTATATATTCTATTTCTTAAGATAACTTTCTAGTGTTTAGTAATATAGTATTCTCTTTAGTAGTATTTTAATTTATATATCTAATAGTGTCTCTAGTGTACACGCTGTATAATTATTATAAATATAAGTTCCTTACTCTCTATAGTCTCTTAATTTTTTTTTTATCTGAATTTCTAATTTTCTTTGTAAAATAGTCCACCTTCTCGTTCTATGATCTTATAAAACCTTTGTATTTTATTTTTAGTTTTCGCGTTGTGTTGTTAAACTGCTGTTTTTTATATTATAGTAATTATATCACTAAATTATTCTATTAGATAATTCTTAACTTATTAATATGAAATCTTATATTCTTGCCTGAGATATATATGGCTCCTATAGATCTAATATTATTCTTTTTAAATTCTTTTTATAATTATTTTCTTTATTACGGTATCTTTTACTTGTTTTACTTGAATTATAGTAATCTTAATTTTCTTAGGCGCTTTAGTCTAAACGTAAGCTTTCTTAATCTTTAATTATTATTATTTATAATTTTTAATAAAGTGTCCCTGTTTTCTGTATCTTAAGTAAACTTTATATATATAGTATTTTATTTATTTTCTAGCTTACTTTTCTTATCTGTTTTTAATGGATATTTTCTTAATATTAATATCTATTAGATTATAGATTTAGTTATCTTTTCTATTTCTTTTAAGTATATAGATTACTAATCTCCCTTATGTCTTTTTCTCTTATTCTTGTTGGTACTAATAGTTGTTAATAGTTACTACTTATTTAATAATTTCTAAAAAGATACTTAGCCGTTTTCCTTTAGAGATTTCATCCTTAATTCTGTCTTTTAGTCTTTTATAGTATATTATAACTAGTGGTTAGTCTACTTAGTTAAGTTGTAATTAAATTTACTTAAACTCTATTATATAATTAGCTATTAATGTATGTTGCTTAAGTTATTAAAGCTTTTAAATTACCTCTATTTCTTTATTAATTTCCCTAAAGACAATAATTATTTCTTGTTTAAAATATTTATAATTTTTAAAGATTTATTATATGTTACTATTATAGTTAGCTAATCCTACCACTCTTAAGTTAAAGTCTCTATTAGTAAGATAATTTCTTACTAGTAGTTTAAACTATTATATAGCTCTATCTATTATATTTATACCAGCTACTAGAATCTAATCCTAGTTAGTTAGAAATAACTTTTAATTAAACTAATAATAGATGTTTATTATTACTATAAAAGTCTTAAGTTTATCTTAATTACTATTAAACTTTTTAAGAGGTTGTATTTTTACTATTCCTTTTTTCTAAACTATTATAGCTTATTATTTAGCTTTAATCTATTATTATAGGTTTACTAAAGCGTCGCGTAACTCTATAATAGCTATTTTTTATTTTTAAATAACTTATTATACACTCTTCTATTCTCTAGATATACTTCTAGTTATAAATAAAAGTCCTACTATAACTTTTTCTTTACTATTGCTTTCTAATAACGAGTAAAGTTCTTACTCTCTTATAGTAAGTTATTATAAATATTTAATAATTAGTTATTAGAATTCTATCTAATAGTTTTTTCTACTCTTTTAAGATGGTAGTTATAATATTATAAGTTACTAACTTACTAACGTAAATTATACTAGTAATAAGCTGTTTAATTGCTTATATAATACTTAGTAATTCTCTCACTTCTAGATTAGATAGCTTATTAAACTTAGTAGAAGTTAGTTAACTTAGTAAAGAGTAAGAAGAAAGTAATATAATAAGTTAAGATTTAATAAGATAGTATTAAACTATATTACTTAAGATATAAATCTTAATTTTAAAGTAACTATAAAGAATTAAAAGTAACCGTGAGCTGTTTAATATTTTATACTTATAATAAATCCTCCGTGCGTACATTCTATACTATTATTTAATATATTAAATACTATTAAAGACTATTAGAGATATTAGAGCCTTTAGTATTTTCTAATATCTCTAGTTATTAAGTCTTGCCTAATTACGTGAATGGCCGCTCCTAATCTACTAGTATAGTTTTATATTTCTATTCTCACTTCTTAGCTCTTGCTTTAGCTTATGCTAGTATATCTTATATCTACTTATAATTCTTCTTTTTAAGCTTAAATATACGTTTCTATTCTAGAGCTTTATTAGCTATTATTGCTAGTTCCTTTAGCTCTTTAAGTATAGTTACCTTTTTATTACCGTTCGTAACATATTTATCCTATAATAGCTATTTGTATTTATTTAAATTTAGATTCTATAACTTATCCTCTAAGTTTGTGTAAACTAGTTCTTATTATAAGTTAAGTTCTTTTTTATTTATAAGTTATTATAATACTTTCTTTATTTTTCGTCCTTTAACATGTATAGCGTGTCTATTCTATTTATAGTTTATTCTCATATAATCTAATACTATATATATCTAGTATTTTTTCTTTATTATTCTATTTATAGTATTATTATCTTATACTTATAAGGTTAGTAGAGAGGTTTTTTCTTTCTTTTTATTCTAATCTTATCTTAACTCTAGATATCTAATAAGGTGAGAGTACGTTATATAGATTATTACTAGCATAAATACTTATTAGTAGATCTTATTTATTTATATAGCTAATTTTTATTTAGTTAATTCTTTCTACTACTTATTTCCTATTAACTATAATACTTATTAGTATTTATATATTCCGTTTTCTAGAGTAATCTCTTAGTGTTTGGTAATACAATATTCTCTTAAATAGTATTTTAATTTATATATCTAACAATATTCCCAGCATACGTGCTGTATAATTATTATAGATATAAATTTTTTTCTATTTTCTATCTCATAATTCTTTCTTTGTCTGAATTTCTAATCCTCTTTCTTAAAGAGTTCTTTTTTTTGTTTTATAATCTTATAAAACCTTTATATATCTTTATAGCTTTTAGTATTATATTATTATATTACTACTTCTTATATTATAGAGATTATATTATTAGTTAATTCTGCTAGATAATTTTTCACTTATTAATATAGTATTTTATATTTTATTTTAAGGTATATATGACTTCCATATATCTAATATTATTATTTTTTTATTTTTTATATAATAGTTTTCTTAGTAATCTAGTCTTATACTTATTTTACTTAGACTATAGCTATTTTAATTTCTTTTAACGCTTTAGTGTTACAGACGGTAACAATAAGGTAACTATATTTAAAAAGCTAAAGAAACTAATAATAACAGCTAATAAAGCTTTAAAATAAAAATGTATATTTAAGCTAAAAAGGAAGAACTATAAGTAAATATAGAATATATTAGCATAAGCTAAAGCACGGGCTAAGAAATAAAAACAGAAATATAGAATTATACTAATAGATTAGAAGTAGTAACTTATGAGACTAAGATAAGACTTAGTAAATAAAAATAAATAAAAATAAAATAAGGTAGTTAAACTTCTAGTAGCTTTATTAATCTCTAGTAGTATTTAATATACTACTAATAGATATATAATATACGTATGAAGGATCTTCTATAAGTATAAGGCACTAAACAGTTTATAACTATTTTTAATTCTTTATAGTTACTCTAAAATTAAGATTTATACCTTAAGTAAAATAGTTTAATACTATTTTATTAAACCTTAACTTACTGTATAACTTTCTCTCTATTTTTTACTAAGTTAATTAACTTCTACTAAGTCTAATAAGCTATCTAATCTAGAAGTAAGGGAACTACTAAGTATTATATAAGTAATTAGACGGCTTATTACTAGTATAATTTACGTTAGTAAGTTAGTAACTTATAATATTATAACTATTATCTTAAGAGATTAGGAAGGACCATTAGATAGAATTCTAACAACTAATTATTAAGAGTTTATAATAACTTACTATAAGGACGAATAAGAACTTTACTTGTTATTAGAGAGTAGTAATAAAGAGGAAGTTATAATAGAATCTTTATCTATAACTAGAAATACATCCAGAAGAACAAAGAGTGTATAGTAGGTTATCTAAAAATAAAAAGTAGCTATTATAAAGCTATAAAATACTTTAGTAAACTTATAACAGCAGTTTAAAGTCAAATAACAAGCTATAGTAATTTAGAAAGAAGAAACGGTAAAGATACAATTTCCTAAAAAATTTAATAGAAATTAAGATGACTTTAAGATCTTTATGGTAATAATAAACCTCTACTATTAATTCAATTAAAAGTTATTTCCAACTGATTAGGATTGGATCTTGGTAGCTAGTATAAACATAATAGGTAAAGCTATATAATAGTTTAAATTACTAGTAAGAAACTATCTTACTAATAGAAACCTAAACTTAAGAGTAGTAGAGTTAACTAACTATAATAATAATATATAATAGGCCTTTAAAAATTACAAACGTTTTAAGCAGGAAATAATTATTGTTTTTAGAAAAATTAATAAGAAAACTAAAGTAATTTAAAAGCTCTAATAACTTAAGTAATATACGTTAGCAGCTAACTATACTATAGAATTCAAATAAATCTAATTATAACTTAATTAAGTAGACTAGCTATTAGTTATGATATACTATAAAAAACTAAAAAACTAAATTAAGGATAAAATCTCCAGAGGAAAGCGGCCAAGTATTTTGTTAAAAATTATTAAATAAGTAGTAACTATTAATAACTAGTAGTACTAATAAGAGTAGGAGAAAAGGGTATATAAAAGAATAGTAATTTATATACCTAAGAGAAATAGAAAAGATAACAGAACCTATAATAAAATAAATATCAATATTAAATAAGTATTTATTAGAAGAGGGTAAGGAAAGTGAGCTAAGAAATAAATAAAATACTATATATATAAAGCCTATTTAGGATATAGAAAACAGGGGCACTTTATTAAGAATTATAAATAATAATAACTAGATATTAAGAAAGCTTATATCTAGATTAAAATAATTAAAGAAATTAAAATAACTATAGTTTAAGTAGAGTAAGCATAAGACATAATAATATAAATAACTATTATATAGTAAATTTAGAAGAAATAGTGCTAAATCTATAGAAGTTATATGCATCTCAAATAAGAATATAAAATACTATATTAGTAAGTTAAGGATTATCTAGTAAAATAAGCTAGTAATATAATTATTATTATATAAGAAATAGCTATCAGATAATATTATACTAACTCTATAAAAAAAGTTAACTAATTCTATTAACTAATCTAATAAAAAGGAGGACTCTTTAAGAAAGAAGATTAAAAATTCAGACAAAGAAAAAATCTAGAGATAATAAAAGGTAAAGAATTAATATCTATAATAATTATATAATAAGTACACTAGAATTATTGTTAGATATATAGATTAAAGTACTATATAGGAAAATACTATATTACTAAACACTAAGAAGTTACCTTAAGAGATAGAATGTATAAATATTAATAAGTGCTATAATTAGTAAAAAACAAGTAATATAAAGAACTAAGCAGATAAGAACTAGCTATATAAATAAACGAAATTTAATAATAAGTATTAATGCTAGTTATAATTAATATAGTATACTATTACCCTGTTAAGTACTATTAGAAGGACGAAGAAAACCCGTTACTAATATTATAAATACAAGATAATAATGCTGTAAATAGAATAATAAAAAAGAAATACTAGATATATATAGTTTTTAACTATATAAGAAAGAACTATAAATAGAATAAACACGCTATACGTATTAAAGGACTAAAGGTAAGAAAAATATTATAATAAATAGCAAGTAAAAAAGAATTTAATCTATAATAAGAACTAGTTTACACGGATTCAAAAAATAAATTACAGGACTTAAATTCAGATAAGCATAAATAACTATTATGGGATAAATGCTAGATAGAATACTAATAATACTAAGCTAAATACTACTAAGAAAGATAGTTAGCTACAGACTTACACAAAAAACTCATATATTAAGAATATTTCTTAGGATGGAAATGTTAGGATTATAGAGAATAAGCTAAAAAAATACATAAAATACTTAATAAAGAAGCATATTAATTCTAGAGATATCTAATCTATAAACCTAAAGAGAAAACACTAAAGAAGCGACTGCTACTTAGGAGTTAGCTATAGACAAAAAACTAAAAAGCTAGTAGACTATAACTAAGCTACTAGAGAGTTAAGAACTAAAGATTAGAAATAATATATTAATTATATATACATAATTAAACTAAAGGAAACACGAAAATAAGCTATACGTAAATATATATATTAATAGTAATTAAATACTAGTACTCATAAACAGTAGAGCTAGCAAAATACTTATATTAAATAAATAAATATAAAGATATTAGATACTAACTAGAGTTTTAAATAAACCTATATAAGTAAAATGCGTAGATGATAGTCTAATAATATTTAAAAAAAGTCTAATTAATTTTGAAATATAGAATGTGACTATTAAAGCAGCAGGTTACACAAATAACTATTATATTAAGATTATAAATCTAGATAGTAAAGATTTTATTCTAGAATAGAACTAGCTAGTATGATAGAACCTAATAATTAATTAAAAAATAAAAACCGTAGGAATCAGGAACGATTACCACAGATAATAATAAATAAAGGCTATAATATAGATAAAGAAAGTGATACTTCACAATACCATATTTATTATACCAGACGAATATTAAAAAGAATTTAGAGAATAGTTCTTTAAAAAAGCTAAAGACTAGTTATTAGAATACTAGGAATAGAACTACAAAATCACGCTTAAGGAAGAAACAGATTTGAAATTAGAACTATTATATCAAGTACCTATACACCAACAGGAAGAACTATGAAAATTCTTATAAAAAAACTAATAAAAAGGATATATATAAACCAGTTAAAGCAAGATAGCGTCACTAATACTCTTTATACTAAAAAAAAATAGAAAATTAAGGTTATATATTAACTACAGACACCTTAATAAAGCTATAATCAAGAATTATTATCTAATACTATTAATATTAGAACTTATAGATAAACTTAGAAGAGTAAAATGGTTCAGCCTCTTTAACATTAAAAATAAATATTATTAAATATAAATAGCTAAAGGACATGAATAGATAATAGTATTTAAAATAAGATATAGACTATTTAAATACTTAATCATACTAATAGAATTTATAAACGTACTAGTAATATTCCAAGCAATTATTAATCACGTACTAAGGGAATATCTAGACGTATTTATAATAATATATCTTAATAATATACTTATATACATGAACGGGACGCTAGAGGAATATATTAAGTATACTAAAAAAGTACTAAGAAAGCTTAAAGAACATAAACTATATATCTAAACAGAGAAATATATGTTCCATAGAACTGAAGTCAAATTCTTAGAATACTTAGTATTCTAAAATAGAATAGTAATTAACTTAAATAAAGCTAAAGATATTCTATCTTAACCTATACTAATAAATATAAAAGAAGTTTATTCTTTTCTCGGATTCACGGGTTTCTGTAGATAATTTATTAAGAATTACTTAAAAATCACGTTACTTTTAACGGAATTACTTAAGAAAGATTAACTATTTAAGTAGAAATAACACAAGAAAGACGCTTTTAGAATACTAAAAAAGATATTCCAACAACTACTAATATTAAAGATGTTTAATTTATGACTTTAAATAGAGATATATATAGATATATTAAACAGAGCTATAGAAGCTATTCTATTATAAGTATAAAATAATAAATGTAAACACTTAGTAGATTTCCTATCTCATAAACTCATAACTGCTAAATTAAATTACGATATTTATAATAAAAAATTACTAGCTATAGTTTAAGTATTTAAGAAATAGAGATATTACTTAGAAGGAGCTAAGTATTAAATTATTATATATTTAAACTATAAGAATCTAATAGTATTTATAATAACGAAGAAACTAAATTAATAACAAGTTAGATAGTAGGAATTAGTTTCTATATTTAATTTTTAAATACTTTATAAGTTAGGAAAAGAAAACACGGCGGCTAATACACTTAGTTAAAAAACAAACTATATAAAGAATATACTAGAAATCTATAATATAATACTTAAGTAAAGACTAGACAGATCCTTAGGAAACTTATAAATAAATATTAGAACAATAGTTATTATCAAAAACACTTAGAAAAAATAAATAAGGAAATTTAATAATAGATAACTATATTAGAATCTAGACTAAGAAATAATCTACGTACTAAATAAATTATAGACTAAATTAATTAAAGATTAACATTCAGCAGAAATATACGGGCACTAAAGAATTAAAAAAAACTATAGAATAGATCAACAGATATTTTTAGATTCCTAGAATATAAAAAAAGGTTAGAGATATTCTTTCAGAATGTATTAAATATAAAAAGAATAAAGTATTAAAATATAAGAAATATAGACTTATATAACTAATTTCTTTACCAGACCTACTATAGGAATTAGTTATAATAGACTTTATTATAAGAATACTAATAATAACCACCTTTAGAGGCTAATAGTATAACATGATACTAGTTATAGTAAACTAATTTATAAAATATATATACTTTAAACTAACACACATAGAGGTTAAAGTAGATAAATTAGTAACTATACTTATTAAATTACTAATAGCATGACATGGATTGCTATGAGAATTTATCACGGATAGAAACAAATTATTCATATTAATATTCTAGAAAATGTTTATAAAGAAGCTAGGGGCTAAGCATCACCTCTTAATAGTATTTTACCTATAAATAGATAGATAAATAGAACGGATAAATCAGACATTAGAATAATATCTATAAATATATGTTAATATATAATTAGATAATTAGATTAACCTACTACTGATAGCTGAGTTTGTATATAACTCTGTAAAGTTATTAACTATAAGAAAATCACTATTTTTCGTAAATTACAGCTATAAGCCTACGGCTTATTGAGAACCACGGATTCTAGACAAGATATTAAAATCAGTAAAAATAAAAGTTAATAAATTATAATAACTTTATTAAGACATAGCAGGAAAAATCACCTAGAAAGGAGTTCTCAGTAAATAAAAAAAAGATAAATCTAGAGTTAAGGGACCAACCTTTAAAGAGGGGGATAAGATTTTTCTACTATAAAAAAATTTAGAAATAAAATAACCATTAAAAAAACTAGATCACGTCAAATTAGGACTATTTAAGGTTAAAAGATAAATAGAATCTATAAATTATAAACTACAACTACCTAAAGACATGAGGATTTACCTAGTTTTTCATATTTTAAAGTTAGAACCAGCACTACAGAATGCTAAACTGTAGATAAAACTCAAACTTAAAGAAGACACAACCAAGTACGAAGTTTAATGGATTTTGGACTACCAACAGTTTGGGCGTCAGTGGAAATATCTGGTTAGATAGAAAGATTATAAACCTAAGGATAATACATAGGAGCCAATTAGGAACCTAAAGAATAGTTTAGAGCTGATTGACTAGTATTACTAGTTAAACTAATAAGGGCTGTATCCCACGAAAAGGATGACTACAGCGCGTTCCAATCCAAACCAAAGGAAAGGAAAAGCAAAGCAGGTTAGAAAGAAGCCGGCACTGCGGATTACGGTGTGTGAGTTTCTTAACCCTAAGAACAAGCTTCAGCCTCTTTAAGCGCCTGGACTTTATGAATGGAAGCCATCTCTTAATTAAATATCTCTTTCTCTTTGGAATTAACTTTTGTAAGCTTATGACGAAGTCGCAGTTCATGAGCATACAGCTTAGAGCGTTGATCCTTAAGAGCATTAAGTTAACAACAGAGTTTCTCCTTATCATGATTAAGACGATCTTATTCTGGCTGAGAAATAACTAAGTCGCACTTCACGCTATGATTAGCACAGACTGAGTAATGACTAGAGCTTAAGTTCATAAGGCAGTTGTCACCTTAGCAGGAACAGTTTAAGCAGAGTGTCAGCATGTGACAGGGTTTGTTACGGATCTGAGAAGCTAAACGGCGAGCACGTATTAGAGACGACTTAGGACGTGTCATCATAGGGAGGCTAGGCAGGGAGGAAAGAGAGTTAAGAGTCTTACAGTCTAGAACACAGAGCAGAGGACCTGCTGTCTTTATACTACTTATAGAAGGGAGAAACTATCTTCCAAGACGAAGACTTAGAAGAGGGGGATAATGTTATGGACGGTAACAGTAAGGTAACTGTACCTAAGGAGCTGAGGGAACTAGCGACAATGGCCAATGAAGCTCTGGAATAGAAACGTATGTTTAAGCTGGAAAGGAAGAACTGTAAGCGGG
Organism: Zopfia rhizophila CBS 207.26; assembly: GCA_010093925.1. Classification (NCBI taxonomy): domain Eukaryota; kingdom Fungi; phylum Ascomycota; class Dothideomycetes; family Zopfiaceae; genus Zopfia; species Zopfia rhizophila. The sequence continues at coordinate 845,651 of ML994655.1, read as the reverse complement.
CATAAGACATATTAGCACAGGCCAAGGCACGGGCTAAGAAGTGAGAACAGAAATATGGAACCATGCCAACAGATTGGGAGCAGTGACTCATGAGACCAAGGCAAGGCTTGGCAGATAGGGGTAGATAGAGGCAAAGTGAGGTAGCTGAATCTCTAGCAGCTCTATTAACCTCTAGCAGTATCTAATATACTACCGACAGGTATATAATATACGTATAGAGGATCTTCTATAAGTATAAGGCACTAGACAGTTCACGACTACTTTTAATTCTTTATAGTTACTCTAAAATTAAGATTCACACCTTAAGTGAAATAGTTTAATACTATTTTATTAAACCTTAACTTACTGTATAACTTTCTCTCTATTTTCTACTGAGTTAACTAACTTCTACTAAGTCTAATAAGCTATCTAATCTAGAAGTAAGGGAACTACTAAGTGTTATATAAATAGTTAGACAGCTTATTACCAGTATAATTTACATTAGTAAGTTAGTAACTTATAATATTTAGTCTAAATATAAGCTTTCTTAACATCTATTTATTACTATTTATAGTCTTTAATAAAATGTTTTTGTTTTCTATATTTTAGATAAGTTTTTTGTGTATAGCGCTTTATTCATTTTTTAGCTTACTTTCCTTACTATTTATTAATAAATATCTTATTATAATTAATATCTATTTCATTATATATTTAGGTATTCTTTTTATTTCTTTTAGGTATATAAATTATTAGTTTTTCACGTACTTTTTTCTCTTACTCTTATTAGTACTAATAGTTATTAATAGTTACTACTTATTTAATAATTTTAAGCAGTATACTTAGTTATTTGTCTCTAAAGATTTTGTTTTTAATTCTATTTTTTAGTCCTTCGTAGTATATCATGACTAATAGTTAATTTATTTAATTAAGTTATAATTAGATTTATTTAAACTCTATTATATAATTAGCTATTGATGTTTGTTACTTAAGTTATTAAAACTTCTAAATTACCTTTATTTCCTTATTAATTTTTCTAAAAACTATAATCATTTCCTTTTTGAAGCTCTTGTAATCTTTAAAGGCTTATTATATATTATTATTATAGTTTATAAGTTCTATTATTCCTAGATTAAGGTCTCTATTAGCTAAATAGTTTTTAGTAAGTAGTTTAAACTATTTTATAGCTCTTCCTATTATATTTATACCAGCTACTAAAATCTAATCTTAGTTAATTATAAATAATATTTAATTAAACTAATAGTAAAGATTTATAGCTATTATAAAGATCTTAAGTTTATTTCTATTACTATTAAACTTTATAGGAGGCTGTATTTTAGCTGTTTCTTTTTTTATAACTTTTCTAACTACTATCTGTTATTATAGATTAACTAAAGCGTTATATAACTCTATAATAGCTATTTTTTACTTTTAGATAATTTACTATAACGTATTCTATAAGCGAGTGGCCTACCCAAGCGAGCGGCCCACCTCATCAAGTTTCAACTCTTTTACACACTCATAACACCGCAACACCAGCAGCTATTGCTATAATATTTGGGTAGTAGATAGCTAGTCTATTTCTCAGCCTTTTTACAAGTCCTTGAGTTGTGTCCAGGTTCGCAGCAGCGTTTACAGCGCCTTTGCTTTGGCGCGTTAGCCATCACACGCCCGCTACTCTAGCACGTTTCAACCCCAATTTGCGCATCAACGTTTGCTTGAGCAATTATCTCTGAGCCCTCTGCCTTTGTTAACGTTCCTTGCTTCTGAATTCCCTTTTTTTGGCGCTTTTTGCGTTGTGTTGCAGCCTTATTTGCCTTTTGAAGCTTAGTAACCTCTGAGTGCAGTAATACGGCTTCATGCATCATCAGCTCAGCACCCTTTATAAGCCGATGAATTGACTCAAAAATGTGTGTAGGTAAGCTATTTTGATGCTGCTGAATCTGGTTACGAATTAGAGCATTTTAAGACCCCAATTCAGCAGCCGTTTTAGGTGTTTTTGACTCCCAAATAGTGTCCTCTGCTACAGGAGGGGATGGCGTCCGAAGCTGAACATCAAGCTTTAAGAGTACAGCGTCTGGGTCGAATGGGATTAAGCCAGCACCTTGAAAGCCTACACGGATATTGCTTTCTGTAAATGTAGCTTGATAGGCTGCTTTAAACGCTGGTAGAAACTCAAGCTTCGTGACGTGGTAGATGTGGTTACGGATAAGATCCTCAACTTAGCGCCTATATGCATCTTTCAAAGGTGAAAAACAGCCCATATCAAGTGGCTGAAGTAGATGCGACGAATGAGATGGCATGCAAAGCGTAATAATGCTCTTCTCTTTACAAAGCTACTGAAATTCAAGCGAATTATAGCTTTCATGGCTATTAATTATTAGCAGACGATGGACGCCTACTGTACGACCCTTTGTATGCTTGTTAAAGTACTGTAGCCACTTAATACCAAGCTCGTTGTTTGTCCAGCCGTTGTCGCTTAATGAAATAACCTAATCTGGTGGTATATCGTTACCCTCGTACCATGCAGAAAGGTAGTACGTTCCTACAAAGATAATGAATAGTGGGATTACCCATCCTTTTGCGTTGATACCCTGGATTACCGTAACCCACTCGCGATTACCTGGCTGCACTGCTTTACGTTAATTACGTCTGTTAGAGCCTGTAACAACCTTGCCGCCTGAAATAACACCCATCTGGAAGCCAGTCTCGTCAAAGTTGTAGATATCTTCTTTAGTAATATCGTACTTCTCAATCATACGCTGTACGCGGTCGAACCAAGGCTTAATAATCTCAGGATCCTTACATAGAGCTCTCTGGTAGTCGTACCTTCAATTGTAGACTGTTTTGACCTCTAGAGTTCGCTGTACAAAGTTCTCTAGCCAGTTCTTGCCAACTAGGCTAGCAGAGCGCGCAGTAAGTAGATGATTAGCCATATCTCTTACAGCACCAAGCCTAGGGGGAAATCCTCGTAAATCTAGGTCGAGTACATGTTGAACAATAACTGATTCTTCTAGCTTAGTGAGCTTCTTTGAATTGGGTTCGCAATCGCGTCGTAAGGTGGTTCCAGTGCGTCGCCGTCGAAGCGTCGTTTGGGGGATATCATATACCACTGCAGCGTGTCACACGCTTTGTAATTGGCTTTTCTCAATTGCTAAAATAGCTAAGGATAGCCTACCTTCGTTATGAATTAATTGAGAGTTGCTTCGTTGTTGCATCGCGCTTGAAAGTTGGTAGGTCGCGTTTTGTTTATAAGGTGGGCCACTCGCTTGGGTGGGCCTCTCACTTATAGAATACGTTATACTCTTTTGTTTTCTTAATGTATTTCTAGTTATAAATAAAGATTTTACTATAACTTCTTCTTTACTACTACTTTCTTCCAACAAATAAAGTTCTTATTTGTTTTTATAATAGGTTATTATAGACCTTATTTAGATAACATAGTATTAGAATCTATCTAACAGCTTTTTTTATTCTTTTAAGATGGTAATTATAATATTATAAGTTACTAACTTATAAATATAATATTAAACTAGTAACTAGTCGTTTAATTAATTATATAATATTAATTAGTTCCCTTGCGTCTAGATTAGATAGCTTATTAGACTTAATAAAAATTAGTTTAAACTCAGTTAAAGTAAAAAGAAGCGATATAATAAGTTAAGATTTAATAAAATAATATTAAACTATTTCACTTAAGGTGTAAATCTTAATTTTAGAGTAACTATAAAAAATTAAAAATAACTATAAGCTATTTAATATTCTATATTTATAGTAGATCCTTTGTATATATATTATATACTAATTAGAAGTATATTAAATACTACTAGAGAAAATAAAAGGAGATGAGTTCTTATCTCTATTATTTATACTTATTTTTTTTATATTTTGCTATAGCTAGTTATCTGATTTACTTACCTAATCTAGATATTATTCTCTATAGAATTTAAACTTACTTTAGAGTAAGCCTATTTATAGGTTCTATTATTACTAATTTATTTTTACTTTTTAGTATTATTTATATATTTTCTTATACTGCGCTTTCTATAGCGACGCCTTTTTAATTACTTTTATATTCTTATTACCATCCGTAATATTATAGCTATAGAACTTATAAAAGTATAAGTAACTAGTACTAAGATTACTAAAAAGTATAGTATTAAGGCTAAATATTTTACCTAGTAAGAGTCTCTTATAATTAGTAAGACTATTAAGGTGTTAAAAGCACTTTAAGAGTATTTAAAAGCTACTTAAAGTAAAACTAGTAATATAATATAAAAGACTTTAATAATAGCTGTTTGTTACCACAGCACCTGTAGATTACTAGAGTATAATAAGAGGACTTATTCTGTACTTAAAGAAGCCACAGAAAATGTTATTATTATATAAAATTAATATAGTGCTGGCATTTTCAGAGTATTTCCTTTTATTATTCGCGGTGCCAAGATTTGTGCGGACGATCGACTTATGTGGACAATTAACTTATAAAGTGCGTTAAAAGTTATACGGCGTGCAAAACCCAGAAGCCAATTATACAAGCGACTGTAGAAGATAAGTAAAATAACAGCTTATTAAATTATTACCGTTCTACCTTCTAGTCCAGCAGATCTGGCTTTCGTTAACGCCCTGTAACTCTGCGTGCTTAGCTTGTTGTAATCAGCTTACGTGCGTTTTCTTTAGCGACGTAACGTTTGCTCTAGTAAATATTTTGTTAATTTAGTTAAGCTGCGTATTATACGCTATCTTCTTTGCCACGTACTTGCCTTTGATAAAGTAAAGGTTATACTATAGCTCGCGCTGACGGAAGTAAAAAGTGGCTTACTAGCGACGTTGTAGCAGTAAAAAATGTTAAAAGACTGTATAAGCCATCGTATAGAGTAGCGGGTTCTAGTCCCTTATAACGGCTTCGTACTTAAGCCGTTCTAGCAGGTTCATTTTACTATTATCCATAATCATAATTATTGGGTAACAAGGCGTTGGGCATTCGTTCGAAAGCGGAATAGTAAAGAAATCTAGGAATTCGGCCTTGAGGCGGGACTCGCTCCGCAGCAGCATGTTGTGAGCGAGCAGGAAGTCGACGGCAGTGCGCAAGTACGACTTCGTCAACTACTTTCACTGCTTTTGCTAGTCTTGCCAGCAGAATCGTACAGCCTCTATTATTTTTACCTTACTGTAGCTATCCTACAGACTCCCCGCGACCCTATCCGCGAATTTGAGCCGCCGCCGCCTGTGCTCGCCACGCGTATGAGCCCTTAACAGGCCGTTCAGGGCCTCTCCGCGCGGAGTCGGATGTAAGTTTATGCCTTTGCTCTTTTGGAAGGACCACAGGTCGACGATAGCAGCTATATACGACTTGACGGCGCCAATCTCAAGCGTTTGCTGGACTAGTTCGCCGTTTACCATCATACAGTTCTTCTTCTTGTATCGCGAGCTCCGAATCTCCTGGTGCAGGACGCGGTCATTAAGGAACCAGATTACTTTGTTTTTGTATACGAGCTCGCCATCTTCGAACCCTTTCTTGGCGCAGAATTCTTGCCATTCCCTCTACTTAGGATCGTACGTTTTGTTTGTGTTCTTAGGCTGGGTCTCAACGAGCCTGCGCGAGCGCACGCGCGCCCTGCGCAAAGAGCTCGACGTCGAGGGCCGTGCAAAGTTCCGCAACGCTGGTGGTAGGGACAGGGAGGGACGTTTTATTTGGGGGGCTGCAGATGCATCCATTTCTATCGCCGTCGGGGCAAGGGCGTACGGACGTTGTAGAACATGTAGGACGTGCTAGATGTGTCAAGCGTACCAAGCCGAATAACTTACGAATAACCGCTACTGCTACCGCGACCCCGGGGTGGGGATTATTTGGGGGGTAGGGCCCCGGTATAATTAGCGTATGCAGAATTCGAGAAAATCTTGGCGCATGTCAATCGTTCGAATCTCACCCAAAACCCCGCCAAAATCAGAGATTTTGTGAATAGAGAGCATATTGATCCGTACATGGGCGAAGGCCGTCGGCTAGTAAGTGAGGCTGTAGAGATAGGTGTACAGGCCTATACTAACGCTTTTTTTGGTGTAGAGATTCCGCGTTCTCCACCGTTTTGCTCATCGTCGTACTGAAATGGCTACGCGTCGGTCAGCTAGAGTCCACAAAGGCAGTACCCAGACACTTGCCGCTTTTGAAGAGCGTAGTACACCTATTGTTCGAGGGGGGCGATCGCTACGGGGAGGCGGAGCTGGTGGTCGAGCTGCTCGAGCAGCTACTCCAGGCCGGCCACCACCAGGTCCCAAGAAGCGACCTGCTCAACGACTAGAGTCTCCCAATCCTTTTGTGGTCGCCAAGCGTCCTGTAGTCAGTCTAGCTGCGCAGTTAGAGGAGAAGCGTGCGGAGCTAGAGCACCTCGAGAGGCTTTTAAGCGGGCGTCGTCAGTTGCAACGAGACGAGGAGGGCGGTGGTGATGAGGAGATGGATGACGAGGATGAGCAGGCGTACGACGAGTCGACTCCACGCCTGCCTCGTCGACAGATGAGTACTGTAGGACCTCCGCGTACGCGCGGTTACGATGGGACGTCGCTGTCAGCTGAAGGCCTGCGCCGAGAGATTGCAAAAAAAGACTTACAGCAAGAGCTGAGGCGGCGCGGTAGAGAGACGCCTGACACCTTTACTACCCAGGAGTTTATGGAGGAGGAAGAGATTGACTTTCGGACAAATCATGAGATGGAGTTAGAGTACATTACTAACGTCATGATAAAGATTTGGGTCAACAAAGCCAGCGTTTTCAATAACAGTAAATCCGGCAACCTAAAGCGATCAATCTTAAACAAGAGAGGCCTTAACTAGATAGAAGAGCTAGTCAACGCGAAGATTAAAGAGAAGACTAGAGATAAGAACATCAAGTTTAACTCTCATACTATCATTATCAGGTCGACTGCTAGCAGAGGAGTTAACAATAGTCAATCTTTTAACAACTTTAGTAACCTTACCTTAGGCTGGATCCTTGATATTACAGACTTGTAGGCTCTTACCTATCAAGGTTGGCCTATACGCATTACTTTTGAGATTAGAGCTAAGTACGCAGCTTTTACTAAGTTTACTAAACCTAGATAGGATAGAAAAAAGGCGTAGCAAAACTCTCCAGCGGTTAATAGTACTCTAGATAGTAGGCAAAATAATTGAACAAAGCAGCTAAAGCAGATCAACACTCTTACGAAGCTTGAGAGCTATTAGGCGCATGGTAACTTCATACAAAAGCTTTATAACCAGTAGAGATACCTTGAGAATAGCTGCGATAACCGCCATAACTTCTACTACTAGAACGCTAAACAGCCAGAGCTATACTTTAAGCTTAATATACTAGATATTAATAGCTAGGCGTCAGCTCTTAAGCGTGACGATCTAAAGATCTCTAAAGAGATACCAACTAATATTAGGAAAAGTCATATATATAGTAAAGGACTTATTAAGTAAGGGAATTTTATATTAAACTAATTAACACTAGCTTAGCAGATAGAGGCTTAGCTAGAGGCTTAAAGACAGGCTCTTTAAGAGATACAGATAATATACCAAGCCAAAAGAATAGAGAAGAGAATAGAGATGATGTAAGATAAAATAGAGACTAAATAAGAAATAGTAGAGGCTTATAGAGAGGCAAAAGCAGTAAAGAAGATAGAGAAAATTAAGTATAAGCGACAAGAGCTTAAGTATTAGCACTAATAAGAGGTATTAGTTTCTCTACTATAGTTAGTACCTGTCTCTCAGCCTGCTCTTATCTATTACCTATCTACTTAGTAGAGATTAAGTCTTATTAACATAACTAAGAACGACTTTAACCTAGTAGAGCACTTCTTTATATAGTTAATTAACTACTAGAAGATAGATACTTACAGGGCTAACTATATGCACGCTAGAGATATTATAGTATTATATTACTAGAGTCTTAATAACCTACAGGCAATGGAGAGCACGTCATCTAAATTATACAAATTAGTAACTAGTAAGACTTATAGTATACCTAATAAGATTATATAGAGTTTTAGGCGTTACTTAAAAGTCTTTAAAAGCATTTTTTAACAGCAGAAGGCAGGTGCTACTGCTAGAGCTTTACTAGAGATACAAGTAAATAAAAAAAACTTTACTTAAAGTGCTCTATTAAGTAGAGTATAGTAAATTATAAAGCTACTATCTTAGAGAGTCTATCTTGTCTCTCTTATACACATATAACACCTCTCTTACCTTGTTAAGTATTATTTTATCTACGTATAATCCTCCCCTACCTGCGTGTTAAAAGTGCTTAGTAGTAAACCTATTATAATAGCTCTCTTTTATAGCCCATTTTAAGAACGCCCTAAAGCTCTTATACTAATACTAATAATAGTAGTAGTAGCGATAGATTTAAGCCTTTAATACTAAAAAGATAAGCTCAATCAGATTGTAATCAGGCAAGTATAGTAGCAAGTATAAGACTATATAGCCTGCCCGTCTAATTATCTCGCTAACTACCTTATTATAATAGACTAAGTAGTTATCTAGAACGACACACGTAGCTCTCTTAAGCTAATAATTAATTACTAGCAAGAGCTGAGTCTCTAGCCACTCCACTAACTTATCTATACTAAAATAGCCCTCCTTTACAGCCGTACAATCGAGATATCCATGACGGAGTATATAGGCAGGTAGAATCGACCAGGACTTACCGCGCTAAGCTTCGCCAACCTACTAATTCTTATACCCTATAGGTCTATAGGCACGGTGCCTCCAGCCAGTCTTTTCATTAAAAATCAACTCGTCGATAAATACCAGCTCGTCAGCGACGTACTGGGCGACTGCCTTACAATAGTCGTCGCGGAGCTTCTTACTATGATTTATAGAGAGCAAGCGCAGCGTCTTCCTATTCCACCCTTCTGCCTACAGCGCTCAAGAAACTGTTAACTAACTAACTATAACGCCTCGCTCTGCCATTAACTAGGCCACTATCTCGTCTTGGTGCAGCTACCCATGCTCTATCAACTCGTCGAAAAGCGCGTCTCTGTCAGCCCACGTGAATTTTGAACGCCGCCCAAGTGCTCGAAACTTTAGCTTGTGTATTAACCCGTACGTTATCAGGTTTCTATGGACATTGTACACCATTAAGTAACTAACGCCTGCGCGCTGCTCTATCTCCTTAAACGGAGTACCAAGCATAAGTAGGTGATACACCTGGGAGCGCTTATGGGCGTACTGCTGACCATGCTTCGATGAGATAGGTGTAATTGGCGCGTTCGAAAGAGGTACTCGCGGCAGGTTAGGACGACGCGTGCCTACGGGGGCTCTACTCAGGTTTACGGTGGCTAACATGGCCCTACAACACCAAAAAAGCGTTAGTATAGGCCTGTACACCTATCTCTACAGCCTCACTTACTAGCCGACGGCCTTCGCCCATGTACGGATCAATATGCTCTCTATTCACAAAATCTCTGATTTTGGCGGGGTTTTGGGGTGAGATTCGAACGATTGACATGCGCCAAGATTTTCTCGAATTCTGCATACGCTAAAACCGAGACTATCGGTGGGGTTCGCGAGAGCCAAGCATCTCGCGAGCTCTCGCGGCCTTTTTATAATACGAGATTCTTCTCTCCAGAAGCTCGGCGCCGGAGAGGGCTTCATTTATGTGTAGCTAGCCTTGATGCGGATAATGTCTTCGTGGCAAATCATTTCCAGTGCTCCCTAAAGCCGAATACTCGCAGGAAGATCTCAAGGCGTTAAATCTTTTCTCTGGCGTTCATAAAGATCGCCCATTCCCATGCTGCGCCTCGCTTGGCCGCTGTTTCGAGGTTTCGTATCCGATCCTTCGCTGACGATCACCAAAATGACACCACCTACATCATTCGTGCCGCGTTCTCTATTTCAACTTCACCTCCTTTCACCCACGTCACGTAACTCCCCAGCAATGCATCACTCGCCCCCGCCTCCCCGCGATGGCGCAAACAACCCAATTCGTGGCCCTTCGACTCGCACCCGACGATGAATAAAAAACGTCCATTGAAATGATGCATCTGCCAACAGCCTCCGATCCCTCCAAGTACGAGCGCAAGCTCACTTTACGAGAAAAATTTTCCCCATTCCCATGGAAACCGTTCTTGGTTATCTCAATCCTCCCATTTGCGCTTGCGCCGATTATCATTCTGGCTACGGCGGCAGAGGAAGCGTCTGTGGGATACTTATCTGGGCGCGATTGCTACCCAAACGGCATGTGGAGCCAAACGCCCAGCGCAACATGGCGGATCATGGACAGGTCATATTTCTTCACGCCCAATCTCTCCTTCGGGTCAATGTCCTTCACTGCCGTCAAGGTAATCGATATTACTTGGGATCTGATAGTAGGACGTGGCGGACAGCTACTTCTCGCATGGGTAAACTACCGCGTCTTCAACGAGTGGTTGGTGTACCATATGGAAATGCATTTGACGAGTTATAAAATGTATGTCGCGGTTGCTTTTGAGACGACCAGTCTATCCACGCTGGGAGTGCTGGGAAAGGAATTCTTGTGCTTTGGGGAGAGGAACTGGAGGAGATTTTTCCGATGGTTGGCTGTGTTGTGTATGTTTTTGAGCACACTATATGTCCTAGCGTTCCCGACGCTTATGGCGGCCATGACGGGGTACATCACTACCAACGAAGCCTACGTCGAAGATTACGGCGAAGATCTCATCGAACTCAAAAAATTCCAATGGGTACCTTACGTCATTGAGGACGCGCATCGGATCGGGTTCAGCAAGCCGCTCGTCGCAATACATGAGGACCAGTCTCTAAGGGCTGCGATTATGAACTGTATTTCTCCCTCCCACTCCTCAAATCTATTACAGGCATTCTAACATGCTATAGACATCGAAACTCTAGTCGGCACTACTGATGATCACGTAATTTCCCCAGGCCTAACATTCCAACTCGACAACAAATCCAGCACATGGATCTTCGACTCCAAAACTACAAACCTGGGAGCGCCGACTCTCAACATCACCTTAGCGAAGAAGGTGTATCCCAATATCTCACCCAACTTCCGCCAATGGCTCTACTCATACGAAGGCCGCCAAGGCGATCTGTACACCTCTCGCTATATCCTAGACCACGGATCCTGCAAGCCCAGTGAAACATATCAATGGGGTTTCTCCTACATATTCCTCTTTATGGTCAGTATCTTTAATTTTATCTGGAGTAGCATTATGGTGGGGATGTGGTTGGATACACAACGAGGCAGCCGTATGTATAAAAATGGAAGGAGGCCGGGGTTGTTGAGATCGATTATGGATGTTTCCGGCTGTATTAGGGAAGAACTGGGGTCCAAAGTAGAGGATCTAGAGGAAAATGAGTTGAGAGAGAGTTTGAGGGACTCGGGAGGGGCGTTAGTGGTGCCGAGGCAGGAATTGAAGGTTAAGAGGACGGAAACGGGGATTGGGGACGAGGACGTGAGGAGGAGAGGGGTGTTTAGGAGGTTGACGAAGGGTTCGACATTTTGAGATCTTGTAATGATAATTATAACCATGACATGTAACTTAATTCTCTACTCAGCCATGCACTTCACTCGTAATCATCACTGGGCATTTCAACCAACGGGATAACCTGGGGTCATGTGACATCTTCTGTGAAGAATAGCCACGGAAATGTAAGGGACAGCAAGATTCGATCTTTAAGCCACAATTACCTTATAGATCTGCTGATAACGTCGTATTTTTCATGAATCGAGCGCAGCTTGTTTCAATAGCTATCACTTTGTGTCTTAAGGCAAATGTATACTAAAGAATGCCATATCATCCTAAATTTCAAGATGTAGGGAAGGAATTGTTTACGTTGAGGACTGCCTCTGCAAGTTACGTGAGTATTACTTTGGAGGAAGCAATGCGTGCATGATATCTGTAGCATGGATGACCTCTGATGCTGGAGTGATATGCTTAAGACATCAAGGGGTTCCCGGTTCAACTATGCGAATGCAGAAGGCAGTGTGACGATTCCTAGTGTTGTCACAAGGCGGTTCTCGATGCCCCGTAATATTTTCTCCGTCAGGAATGAGGTATCCTAGCCAAACTAAACGTGCGTTGTTCTTCTCATGAGTCGAACACCTCTCCGCTAAATGATTGTCATGTGACTCCAATGATTGCGTTCCTAGCATGAATGGTTCCCAATTGCCTGTTTTCTCCTTTCTTTCCGCATCGCCTAGTTCACCTATGTGGCGTCCTTAATTGCAAACTTGTATACCAGAAGTATTCGGGGCGTATAGGCATTTGATACCGTTGATATCGAGTTGGAGGAGTAAGGAGAGATTCCGGTTCGCACTTGGAAATAATTTCGGTATTGTACTTTCAGCTGAAGTTAACTCTCTTTTCTTCCAGGGCCTGCTGCTTAGGCACATGGCCTTGTAGATGCGCTCCCTAAACAGTGTAATGTTCTCCCCACTTCCCGTGCAAGCCTTCTCCTTTCCTGAACCCCCTTTGTGATGCTTCTAAATTCCCTAGTGTGTTATCCTGTTAATGTGGAAAGTTCTCGGTCATGTGTTGGTGTGGTGTTATGACGTTCGGTAAATTCGGTCTTTCCATGGCGGACTCGAATACCCTCGAAGACCCGGCTGTTGCTGCGGGTAATTCGGATTCCACTGAAAACAATCCTTCAGACCAATTGATCTGGCGATATCTCTGTCTGAGGCCTATACCGCCGATAATGCTATCCTGGTGCGGTTTGTGGATTCGGGCCTCGGGTGATTCGATGGCGGAGGCGGGAAAGGCTCTCTAGACGTATCGCCGCGCGGGCAGCTGGCTTCTGCTGGGAGTGGTTTCTAAGTCTTGAGTTCAGCAAGCCGATATATATGAATATCATTTTAGGGTATCCGCGCCCTCTAATTTGGAAGTTCTAGATGTCAGTTCTATGGGAAGGAAATTGCAGACCGCGGAGGTAAAAAAAGGTGCATCTCACAGCCACATCATCGCTATACGTACCCGATCTCTCCCGCTGATGAAGCTGGGAAGTGTCCATCTCGTCGCCACTCATGAAAGCGCATCTAACTCAATGCTGGACTGTATATTGCCAATTCATCTGTATAGTGGACTACGGAGGTCCGCTACATGGAGGGATTTGCCATGGACATCTTTTTTACACACGAGAGCTGGGATAGGGGTAGTTCCTATCCTAACCTCGAAAGCAGACTCATCCGATAGGGCTGGATATCTGGGATACAGTTGCTGTTGAAGTTTGGGGCATCCCTGCAGTGAGAGTCGTTGGGAGGGCGGTGTTGACAGTTGGAGACGTCATCAATATCCAAACGCCAAACGGCCGGCACAACATCAACCTCAAACCTCCCCACCCTGACTTGACCATTTCCCTAAAACCACTGCACATAATCTTTCTACAGCTTCAGAATATCCCTTTACAGCTTCTGATGTGTTTGTTTCCTCGAGGTTCGGTTCAGGAGGGGGAATGTAGGCGATCCTCAGGCTCGTTGTCTCTCCGCAACTTCGACATCACCCACAACAAGCTTACAGCTTCTAGGGGCTGCTTGCAAGAGCTATTGGCTTGCTAAGAAGTGCCTCATCTTCCATTCTCCTACCCTGGTGTTGATGTGAAGACACACTAGGGGGTGAATACCTGAGCGACGTCATGTGAGCGCCGCCTCAGGAGCTCTCAGCAGCTCCGATGATGCAACAAAATCACCAAACCCTCTCTCACACTCATCTCATGATGTTCAGATGTGTAAAGAGACAACCACAATCATCTAGCTTCATCGCTAGTAGCCTTTCGAAACTCTTCATCTCTCTCTGATCGGGATATAGAGCTTGAGCCACCAAACACCTCCATGGTCTTGGTGCCGTGGCTGGAACGTCTAGGAAGCTTTGTCTGACAGCAGATATCCGGCACAGGAAAGAAGCATCCTCTTAGATATAGCCAAGAACCTCTCAAACTGTGTGGTGACAACAGCTAATGACGGCGGACTCATAGCGACAGCGATCAGAAATTGCGATGGCAGGCAATCTCTTGTAAGGCACTATGGCCTTACACAGGAGGTCCATAATCACAGCCGGTCGAGCTTCCGTAACGAAAGCGACCCGGTGTTGATAAGCTAGAAAAGCACGGACCCAACATCTATTTGCCTTGACATGAAGTTTGGGAACAGAGGAGGTCACCGACGATACATAGCCTCTCGGACAGAAGTTTCTTCTCGTCATCAGCCCTATTCTATCTAGTGGTCCAGTATACGGGACTGCGATCGACTACCTTGGCCAAACTACTCCTCGATTGACAACTGGTATGCGATACCGATGTTCGAGAATCGGAGACAACACTTGAAGAGGCAACGGTTCAATTTCAATGAGGCTGCTGTACACTATCATCGATGATAGCAACGAAGTCGAAACTGGAACGGCTGTCTGCGATGTCGATGTCTCGCTTCCACAACTACGGCCTGCGTTCTGGTACAGCTAATAAACCAAAGAAAAAATAAATTAAAAATAAATTAAAAATAAATTAAAAGAAAATATTTAATTAAATTTTAAATTCAGTTAGAACGCTCAAGATATAAATGCTATAAATTCATACTTGATGATATATGTATAGAAATAGTGGTGAGATACCGCCGCATACCTGTCGCTACCTCGATAATCACTGTTGAAACCATCTCTATCAGGATCTTCAACCTGGTTCAAGGGAGTCGATACAGTGGATCCACGCCATTAAGTACTCGATAGGTCGTCCTTTCCGCTCCGTTCCTTGAAGTCTTCCCACAATCCATTGACCAGTCATTCAACGTCTTGCTAGATTTTATCCCTTGCCGGAACGTCATGGGCTAGAATAAATTCACGCTTCGGAAGTTCGTCAGTCTGCAGAAGATATCATCAAACCTTGTTATCCCGAAGTCCTAGGGGTCTGAGGGATTTTCCTCCATGCCATCATTCCCGATGTGTATGCTGCGCTTTTTCATACGCCGTGACCTAATGGGCTTGGAGTATTCTAGTCCGTCCGTCCCGTCAATTTTCAGGCCCTCTTTCAGTCCTGGTCTTTCTCGAGTCCCATGGACTTGACGAACTTCAGCGTCCTGATATAATCTTTATCGACATGTATTTCTCTATCTCTCCATCTACTCGAGACCCAACACACGGTATCGACTTCTCCAAGAGGTACACGCCGGTTTCGATGTGTTCCAAGGCCCAATGGGCTTCAAGTATTCAACAGCGCCCATTCGCTCTCTTCATCATTCTCTCATCACCCTCCAGCCCAGCTCTTTCGCAATTTATTGTCATGCTTCGTCTTCTACCCCTCATTCGGATGCCTTGAATCCTTGAACGACTGCGTTAGGTAATAGTGAGAGTGGCAATGCCTCACGCAACCCAAAGTCACCACCACCTTGCACTTCGGTACAAGACGCATGAGAGGTCGTGCTTTCCTTTCTAGCCTTGTCAAGGTTCTCCCAACCAGTTCTCGGATCATTCTGAATCCCAGTCAGCCATTCGCCTGCATTCTAAATCGCCTTCTTAGTCAATTTTGGTCGTATCTCGTACCCCTATTGTAAGTGTAGCGCTCTTGCGAATATACTCATCGTCAATCTCCAACTAAACATAGAATCCAACCGAACATTTCCAACTCCATTCCCGGAGCATATCTCCAGGGTTCCTCTACCCTCATTTTCGCTGCTCCTGTCATCATCTCGAGATCATCCTTCTAATCCATTTCCTTTCTTCTCCTCTTGTACACCGCTCTAAGTTTAGTTTTCCCGCATCGTTCCCTACCCCTTCTTCACTGTTACTGTCAAAGGTCGAAGTTATTGGACATTGCCGGCCCCTCTTCCCAAGATCCCACTGCCGGCCTTTTCTGGGCGTATCTTGTAACCGTGTTGTCGGTAGTATTATTGATATCGTTCTTCTTTCGATTCACCACTAATCCAGCTTATCGTTACGCAGCGTAATCTTAGGAGTCCAGACCATCATTCGGTCATCCGATGTCCTTTGCTAAATACCTGATTTGCTGTTTGTGCCATACTAGCTCGTTCTCCATACTTCATCTTCGTGCTTGTTTGTTTCGCCGATGTTCCTTCCCCAGCCTAATGGATGCTGAGATATCGATTTTCCAGCAATGTTTGTCAATCTCGTCGTCGTATCGGGCACACCTTTCTTTCCCTTGATTCACTATAATTTTTTTTAATTTTTATTTTTTATTTTTTTTAATTTTTAATTTTTTTTTTGTTTCCCATTTGCATAACTTTTCAGGATTTCTTACCCATTCAAGCCTCCCCCGTTGCAAGGCTTCTTCTTAGCTACTTTCTCGTTACGCAGTTTTCCGTTCTTCAATAGCCTATTCCAGTACCGGGTTACGATGGGCTTACATAGTATTTCCAGTGTTCTGCATGTGTAGACTGCTTATGGGCTCGTGGGCTAGCCTTAGCAGGCATAATAGGGTAGGCTAATTCAAATTAGGCCTGGACAGGTGGAGTAACCGTAACCGAGTGCAGGGAATCAATGTAGCAACCCATAATCAATTGAATGAGTGGAAGACTCGATCTATATACACAATCGAGGTGGATTGTACGTAAGACAGTACAACCTGCTGACGCAGTGAGGGCCTAATGTGTTGGAGGCCTGATGTGATAAGGGCCTCATGTGATGAGGGCCTAAATGTGATGAGACAAGACAAGTCGTTACTTGGTGACAGTAACAATAGCTTAATCGCACGCAGTCTATCAAGCTCGAGGATGAAGCTATTCGCGCCATTAAAAGATGATCAGTACGCAGTTTCAGGAGGTGAAAATCAACCTCAACCGTACGTATGCACAAACTTTTTGTCGTTTTTTATCAAAATGAGTCGGTCTCATTCGAAACTATATCGAAATAAGCAACACGCAGTGGCGGAAGAACTTCGAACGCAACAGATATCTTCTCTTCACTTTCTTCATCAATATTGCCTTCATCGCCGCCGTCATCCTCGGAGTCTCGACACTATCCACCTTGTGCACGCCAATTCGAATTATCTCGTTCCTATCCCAAGATCCTAAGCACTCATGCGCCTCGATAATGTTACGTTTTAACCTTGCTCGTCCATTGTTATCAACAAACCTGCCAAACTAAAGATCCTCTCTAGTTCGGAGCTCATTGGTTGTGATGGAGGACAGGTAGGAGGGCAATTAACATGATGGATTGCGATGAGCAAGAAGATGCTCAGAAGGTGGTAACGACCGAAATATATACATCTCTTTGGCAGGTGGCAACATTAATTTGTCATGGAACATTCGAGCAGAGTCATGCCAAGTCGTCCGAGCAGTGGAAGCCTTGCGATTCGCCAACAGGTTGAATGTACAGGATATCGATTGCCATTTGTTTTAGGGATGGCCACTTCTTCCTCACATCAGCAGTCTGCCAGTAGCCGAACAGAGAGGTTGTCACCAAGGCCTGCGGGGCTTCAAGGTACTCAGCAAGCTCATCCTTTACTAGTTGAACTCCACCTGGATTAGGTTTATATCTGGCATTAAGGCCCTGCATTTGCCACTGCTAGTAATCCGTTCCTGACTATATTTGAGGCTGAGGAGTAGTACCCTCACCGTCAATAGTAAAGCCCTATACTCGCTGTTCCAGAGGCTTTCTACCCACCTTTTTGCACGGGCCACCCAGGTTTTATATGCCACTTAACATTCATATACTGAAGCTTCAGTCTGGGATTAGGAATAATTGCAGCTACGTACACTGGAGAGACATTAAACTGCTTGTAGCAGTCGTCAGCTTTATCCTACGCCAGCTTAATTTGACGTGCCCACGCTGTCACCAAATAGCACCAATTGGTGCTGTAGCCTACACTAGTCCATTACTGCCTACACTAGTTCCGTCTGCCTACACTAGCTGCTTGCAGCCTACTTACAACCTACTTGGTACTCATCTACCTAATTACTTCTTTATGTATATCTATTACTTAGATAGCCCTCAATTCATCATGACGTCACTGCTACAATAATTCTTGTACTTAGTGACACACTCTCCATCCTTATGTTACCACTCTTTGTGTGAAGCTTCGAACTTTCAAAGAAATAATTAAGAAAAAAACAAGCCTGGCCGAAATCAGTGTACAGGAAACTACAGAGCTTCTTTTAGAGTTACATGGTAACGTTAGCTAGTAAAGCTAATAGCGTTTTGTTAGTTAATAGCAACGTTTAGTTATTAGCTTTTAGATAATAGTTCAACACTTAGTTCGCAAAGGATTCGCTTTTCTGCCTTTTCTCTTTTCTAACTTTAAGAGAGCTAAACTCTACCTATTCTTTTACTAAAACTTCCTGTCAAGAAAGTCCTCTAAAGCGTTCTATTACTCAATTACCCTTACGATTATGTCAAAAGTTAAATTCCAGCGTGTAAAAACACTTAGGATAAGTTGCTTAGTTACTAGTAGAGCAGTTACACCTAGATTTCTCTCCAGCTAAAACTCTTTTTGGCGCTTAATAAAACGGAAAAAACACTAAAGTAAAGCGTTAATTCACCTAACTATATTACGTAGCTTACTAATAGGTCTTGGTTTACACTAAAACTTGACTTTATTAAGTAGCGACCTCCAGAGTTAAACCTTTTCTTTAGTTTCGTCGGGATCCTCACCAAATAGCAAGGCGTAAGCAATAAGCTTATATATGTGGCCCACATATCGGATATAACGCTAATTCGAATTAAATCTTATTTTAAGCACTTCTATTACCATAAAAGCAACTTCCTGCTAGTCGGACATACAATCCACCAGCATGGCATTTCTCTATTATATATGGCCTCTGCTCGCCCTTTAGATTTTTAGGTCTTTAGTATAATCTTGTTAAGTTTCTTAATTTCTACAACCACCAATTCTAGCAACAGCTTTTAACAACGCCTTAAGGTCTATAAGCGCAGTGTCGTTATTTGGCGTATTACTAGGAATGCAATAGCTTATCTGACTCTCAATTTAGTACTTTTTATTACCTTGAAGAGAGACTCAGTGATATTGACTCCGCGGTAAGATTTAACAATTGGCATGAGTAGTAAAAAAGTGTATGGCTTACACCTTTCTCATCTACAAAATGAGCCACCACACCGTTTATAGCGCGATAGTTTAACGTCCACAAATTAAAGGTAGTATGGATCTTCGATTGCGCCTTCGCAAGCGTTCTAACAATTTCCAGTTTATGAAGATTATACTCCTTAAAAATCCATCAGCGTTCTGAGTTGGGCGATGGAATTACGCGGTCGAATTTTGTACGTGGATTAAGGTAATAGAATAACTCCTTAAAGGCCTCGCCACTAACCTTTAAAAGGAATATAATTACGCATAATCTAGTAAACTACAAGCGGTTGGAAAACTTGGACATTAAAAGTTTGTGCCAAGAAGTAAACCATTTTCACATTGTAAGCGTCCTTTAGGTTAAGGCCAAGATGTTTTATAACTAATTAAACGATTAAAAATGTTAACAAAAAGAGTTATAGCCTCTACATAATACATGCAGAAACAAGCTACTAGAGTTCGAAAGCCTTTAAGCACGCTCCAAGTTTTATATTTGCCCTTTCCTTTCTTACAGACCTTGCACACAAAGAAGCGCGATTTTCCTTCTTTTGAATTATTTTCAATAGGAACTCCGTATTTCCAAACCCAGGAGTCTGACGACGCTATTAATGCGAGCGGGCGAGTAATTCTAGGTATATACTCCTACTCAATCCAGTCCCAGGTGAATTGAGACGACAGAAGAACGAGATCGCCTTGCTGAGTAGCCGTACTATCGTTGTTGCTGCGCTGAAGCTCAGTAGGAACAGGAACCGAATCGGAATTACGCTTAGTGAGTGCACTAATCGACGTAAAGTCCTGATCCAAAACCTCTGCATCGGCTAACAATTGAGACTTCTATAAAGCTAGCTGCTAGGTTGACTCTGTGACAAACTCCTGGCTACTCTCCTTAGGTGACTGTTAACGTTAACGCTTCCTGCTCTTGGGATTGCCTCTTCCTCCTCCACCTTAATTGTTCCTCGTGCGACGTACCGGGTTTATTAGGGTGCTAAAGGTGCTTTCTTCATTAGATGAGGCGTTTGGGGATAGACCTGCAGGGCGGAAGCGTTGTTGACGTTGACTAAGTGCGTTAGAAGCCATATTAGATGAATATGAGATGCAAATTAATAGGATTCAGGTAGATGGCGACGACGAGGGCGATTCGGATTGCACGTGCGTGTGCAACACCAAAGATGTGAGGTTGGTGCGATATTAAATCCAACTTTGGTTGACAGCTAAGAATGACGACTACTACTCCCTAAAACTATCTAGCACTCCTAATTAGGTATATTACGGAGCGCCCATGGGCTAAAACCGGCCCATGCGGAACACCGAGTATTTCTTTATTTTCGTCATCCATCTACTCTCATCCGTTTCAATTTCAGGCCCGATCAGTATCCAAAGCGCTCTTATGCACCCAAGCTGTCCTAGTTACTTATTCTTAAGTTCGCGAGTCCTACCGTTTCGCATTCCTTCCACAGTCGTAGTCTGATGGCTCCTCTCATCTCAAACCGCTTCTTTCCAGATTAGTACCACTCCAGGGAACAGTTCAGCACCAGAATCTCAGTCATTTCGCAATAGAATTGACGCCTGATACCTACAGATCGCGGTGTCAATCGACGGGTCTCGTTGCTTTGCTTGAACGTGCCTTGGGAATCTCCAGTTCCAGTATGCCAAAAAAGAGAAGAGTGGGGAGTTGGAAGACGGGGAAAGGTTCTCCCCCCTTTAAATGTGTCGGGGGACGAACGAGCTGAGTCAATTTAATCAAGGGTCGGCATGGATGCATAGATGGAAGTCAGAGCTGACGGAGAAGCGGAATGTAATTTACGAGACCACCACGGCATTATTCATCGAACCAGTTCATGGTTACAATGATTGCAAATTTTGGCCATGAATTGGGGGCGAGGGGTATTTAGATGGTGCCCACATCTTGCGCCAAAGGAGGTGCATGAAGCTGGAAGATCTGTTGGCATATAGAGGACGACTTCCTCCACATATTCCGTCTTAATGAGATCTTCAGAAAGAACAAGACAATTTGTTGTTTCGGCTTCGCTCCGGTGAATTTCCGAATCCAGATTAGAGCGAAAATGAGGGTTAAGTGGCGATCTCGGTGGAGGTGGCTGGCTCCTCTTCTACGTAGACTGCAACAAATAGAGGCTTGTATGGAAGATATCCGCGCTTTTGGATAGTTAAAGTAGACAACGTGCTAATTATTTCGTGGCGGGCTGGTCAACGAAGCTATCTAGAGGTCAGGGGCTGAGGTAGGTGTACAGTAACTGACTTTGCTAGCGACCGAAATGGTGGCAACAAAGGATGTCCTGGACATGACCGAGACAGCACCTGAGCATGCCATTCCGATGTCGAGGGGAGAAGGTATCCCGAACCTCACTTTCGGTGGAATGACATGGTACTCCATGGAGGAAAAGAGTCGAGAGCTTTGATGTATCTCCTACCGGTTTCAGCTTCAGAGATGCATGTTCGTGAGGAGCATGGTTACCGATAGTTGCTTGCTTTGCTTGGAGCTTTTTTTTAAAGGACAAATTTCTTCACTGCATACCTGAGCTTCTTGTGATCATCGTCGCAGAGCTCGTGGGAGATTTGTCCTTTGGAATCTCGACCCAGAGCTTGTTGGCTCTCCTGTTAGCTAACCATTTGGAATTGGAAAAGAGACAGAGACATCTTCCGAAATCAAATAAGTAACATTGCAGCTACCGCAATGAATGTCTTTTCCAGTCACATTTTTAGACTCCAGACCTCTCTGATACGTATAAGTAAGATCAGGGCATCACTGATTGTGCTTAACGAATCACCGATCTGGAAAAAGACGGCAGGGAAATAGATGTCCAACAACGGACATTGGAGCCCAAGCTCCACAGTTCGAAGTGCAGATCGGCACTAAGATTAGCTGGCTCCTGTTTAGATAATATTGGTAAGAAGGCTTAAGGTTGCTGAGCATTCAAAAGAAATATGGGGGGTTCTAGCAGCACCAATTTTAGCTAAGAACATAGATAATCCAGCTTTTAATTACTTTCAAACAAACCAGTAAACAACAATTTCTTTTCGACGCGCCGATGTCGCAGTCGCTTCTAGCTTCACCGGCCTCATATAGGACTATGCACCATTTGTCTACTTCCATTTCAAGGTTTATATTTCCGTTGTCTTCGATCATTCCATGAAACACAATATCCAGGATGCGAGACCTCAGTTAATATTTTAGGGGTTTGTTTAGATATCTGTCTGCCGTTACACTTCCTCATTGCCGGCCTCGGTGGCACAGACATTTCTAGGAAAGTCTATGCGAACTTCAATACTCTAACCTCCCCGTCGCAACATCCTTGGCGCTCAAGCACCGTGACTCTCTATGGGGCGTCGTGTTACAGCTCCGGCCGATGCTAAAATCCCGGGAATGAGACATTGTCATCCCACAAGGCTGAC
Source organism: Zopfia rhizophila CBS 207.26 (assembly GCA_010093925.1). Classification (NCBI taxonomy): domain Eukaryota; kingdom Fungi; phylum Ascomycota; class Dothideomycetes; family Zopfiaceae; genus Zopfia; species Zopfia rhizophila. Next base: position 823,267 of record ML994655.1, on the reverse strand, counting down.
GGACAAATTCCGGGAGCCTTCAAAGATCTTTTTTGGGATAAGCCTTGCCAAGGCCTTGCGTGGCCGCAATATACCAACCATTTTTCCGATCATTTTGGTTGTTTATTAAACGATTTAATATAAGACCGGACCCAGTCAAACTTGAGGTACGTCACACACCCTCAAACCCATGACATCCCACCATATTTCATCCTTATTTTATTGGATATGTCTCTTCGGTCTGTATACAAGAAGTATGCTCATATATTCCTGTAAAAACCATTATTCAGTTGGTTCCTGAGGCACCCCCCGAAGGACTACAGTATGCTGGTTAGGCTACTGCCGATTGTGCGGCACCCACTAACCGTTATCGATCTCAATTTGTACCACCATAAAGTATATACCGTACGATATTCGACTTCGTATTGTAGTAGAAAGCCTGATGTCGCTATAGTTTACCGTTTCACAATTTGGGCAAGTTCTCTGACTCCAATGGGTGTGTCAAATCTAAGTCAATCACTGCTCTTTCTGTTGGAAGTACTGCCACCCGTCTTCCATTCAATCCTGTCCCGGGAGGTCCCACTTCCGATGATACACTTCCGCTTTCGATACCCTAGGCGTCTTACTAAGCGCGATGAGGGCTCTGCTGCTGATAAGGACCATATCTATTCCAAGGACCCGGTTCTGCTGCCCCACAAGGTGCACGTGGAGTGCTTGATAGTGGTGACCATATTCGCGGCTATGTAGTTCGCACGAAAGTCCGTACCCGTCCTTATTATCGAATATACATGGAAGGTCTAGCGTACCTTCTATGCATATATGACTTCTCCGACAGCTATATAGATAAATTTTTACCCCAAAGACACCACGTTTTTGGTCTGCTATTCAGCGACAAGCTCTCAAGCAGCAATTGTGAAGCGCGCCATGCCACCTGTTGCTCCAGCATCGACCCTTCATATACGGGCTGCACAGGACGAAACCCATGATACGATGATAATGTGCGTTATAGTATTCTCAACCGGACTCGGCCTTGTGGCTCTTGCCATGAGAATGACATCGAGGAGAATACAGAAGGTAAAGCTGGGTTCGGACGATTATCTCCTCATTTTTGCTACTGTAAGTCGGCACGAAACTACGTATCACTCGTTCTTATACTTACCGTCTTTTGAGGCAATAATGATGGGTATTATCGTACTCCATTGGGCATGTGCGTCGAAATCCTGTGCTGTACTAACTGTGGAAAGAGGAGGCTGACCATCAATAGCAATGAACCAAGGGGGTTTTGGTAGACATGCGAGCGCTGTCCCTGAGGACCAATTGATATTTTTCAAAAAGGTTGGACCAAATTCTTTCACATCAAAGACCAACTCCATAGAACTGACATGTCACCAAGGTATACTTCGCCACTAGTATCATGATGCCAATCTGCTTCGCCGCGACCAGACTATCCATCCTCATAATCCTCCATAAAGTCTTCTCCATGTGCCGCTTCCGCAATGTTGTCCGACTCATCTCAGTGGTCGTCGTCTGCGCATGCGTAATTACAATTGTCGTGGACACTGCGGTGTGTCGCCCAGTCAGTGATGCATGGCAGTTACCACCCAAAGATTCCTGTAGCATGAATGATACAACTCAAACCAGACTTTATACGGTCTTGTTCCCCTGTATCATTATGGACTTTGCTATCATCGCAAGCCCGATACCTGTCATTTCGTCCATGAGGCTTTCAAAAGCGGACAAACGCGCCCTCGCGACCATGTTTGTAATTGGGTTGCTGTACGTATGGATTGAATTCTTAACACTTTTGCTTCTCATTTCCTCCTTGGCTCATCCGCTGATACCTTGAATTTTAGTACTTGCTTGGTGGGTTGCACACGATATACACTCTTGTTTCAGGTCAGGGAGGACGACATCACATGTAAGGACATCACTTTCCATAATATCTATCTAGAGTGAAAATGTTTCTAACGATTCCAAAGATTCCATCGTTCCAGCAGGCGTAATGATACTCGCTGAAACAAGCTTTAGGGTTCTCTCAGCCTCGATGGTCGGATCAAGACCCGTGCTAAACATCTTGTTCCCCGTCAATCGCCTTGGCACATTCTTGGAGTCTCTGGAGTGGTACAGTTCTCATTTTGAGCTACCTTCGAGCAATGTGTCTGGTGCCACTGTCACTTCGCCCAGCGAACAAGTCCAATCTCCAGTTGTAGCGACGGTCGGATGTCAACATCTCAATGTGTCAATTTTGAGTATGCACATTTAAACGAAGTTAGGTTGGGGACATCTTCTTTCTGCTATAGACATTGGCATTTCCAGACCTTTGGAGTTAGGGGCGTTGGCATTGAAGCATCTTTCATCCATATAGTCATCACATGGTATTGCATGTAGTTAATCGACATTAGCAAAGAACTAGATTTGCGCTCTCCTGTGATCTCCAAGTGCGCCTTCGGTGGGTTCACTCCGACAAAGTCACGGTTGCCGTGTACCGGGTAAGTGGAAAAGATTAAGCCGCAAACCCCAATTATGCTTCGGTGCCCGAACGGCCTCCGATGCGCCTAAATCTGATGTTAGATTGGTTTCGTTTGCCTTAAAATATAGTAAGTATTGTTTGGCCCCTATTTGGTTACATACTTGCTGTGTGAAGGGGAAGTTAGAGGCAGCCTATAAAGGATCATGTGGGGCATCTTTGATCGGTCCGGAGGTATTTTCCTATTGTAGAGTAAAAGCTCGAGAACTTGCATAGGGGGAGGAGCTTGATGGTTTGCTTGTTCGTCGAGGATTTTGCAAAATCATGTGATCGACATTCGGTCTAACTTACCTAAGTACTAGACCTCGTGATGTCGCAAAGAAAGAAGAATCTTGATCAACAATAAGCTCAAATATGGATTTAACGTACAGAATTAGAACCAGAGACATGGTCTTGCAAGCAGGAATTAGAATACCATCGCAACCTATGATATAACAAAGTAAAAGAAATGAAGGCGTGGACTAGCGCATACTCCTGTCAGGCCCGGAAGGCTGACTTGAACAGGACATGAACAAATGATATGGCCACGCTGCCCAACGTCACTATTGCACGTTCGCAAACGTCACTAGTCTGTGTCTATAATCTCACGAACCTTCCAAGCAGCACTCTCTACCAACTTACAAAACTCCTTCGCTCTCCCAAGGCAATTAGAAGCACATAGCTTACAACTATATGTAGTTAGCAGAATCCCATCACCGACTGTTAGAAAATCATACCTATTCTCATATATCTCAACCCCAATCCACAACGCCTCTGGATCCCTCCAAACCGAGCCCCATTCCGGCATCCCCGTGTTACTAAACGAGACGAAAACCTTTCTTGGACGAGTGCGCAGAAATATCGGATCTTGGAACAGCTGCGGTTCCTCTTCGCCGTCCCCAAGCACGTATCGCAATGCAGTCAACTGCCGATCCCATCCTCGGCCTCTTACGGTGTTGGCGAGTCCCACCGTGTGCGCATTCACTGCCTCGTGAAGCAAAGCCCTCATGGTGGGAGAGTTATTGTTGGGGTTTTCTACCATCGCTGAGCAGAATGCTTCCATCTCAGTTGTATGCACTTGATAGATGTCCAGACGACCTTGGCGGAAGGAGCGAAGTGAGACTGCCTCATATGAAGCCGGATTGTGGCCGAAATGTTGACGAACGGCGATGGAAATGATCGCTTGAATGGTTCCTTTAGATGCTAATCTTTTCTTTCGCAGATTTTGTTCTCCGAGGTGCGGGAGTTCAAGTACCACAAAGTCGATATTATGAGTGCTGTTCTTGAAGTGGCGGCGAGCAAGAGTAATCTGGGCATCCATGTCCGGCGATGACTTGAAGGGATAATAAAAGAAGTCTCTTCCCTCCTCAACAATGGTTATGCCCGAGTCCGGCCGTTGACTATGTTGGAACGTGGCTTTTGTGATCGCTTGGCCGAGCTGGTCAAGTGTTGTACCATCTATCATGGAGTGTTCGCACCAGAAAGCAGAGACCCCATTTTCGCAGACGATAAATGAAAGAGTCTTGTCATTCCACCGATTCGAATTATTGTCGAGGAGAAAGCACTGTACTCGTTGTTGGGAGGTAGTTGGGGAGCCATCGTCGAGACAAACGACGAACAAAGCTTTCTCGATTGTGGAGAAATATTCTTCATTGTACTGATCGACCTTGACTGCCATATCCCGGGTATGCGCCCATCTGGTTCTATTCTCTGCTGTCAGGATGCTTGCCCAGCACGTCTCTTCCGGGGCAGTTCGAAGAATCATCTGCAATACCGCTGTCAATCTTGGAAGGGAAGCTTTCTCCACGCCATTCATAAGCGGTATTGTGTACACATGACCATGCCGCATTGCTACAATGTAATCGTTTCCCGGATATTTCAACGGTGTATCGCATGTTTCTCCAGGCCTTCGATACGAGTTGAAAATCCACTTAAGCGACTCCATGCATTGTGGCTCATCATTGACGATATCTTGTGAGATCTCACCCATATCCAGTTTTTGCTTGAACTCAAATGCCGCAAGGGAAATCAAGGCTGCCTTTTCCGCTTGGCTGTACGGCTGCCGACTTAACGCATGGGTGGAGAAGAAGTTCATGGCCGGTCGTAATGGAGCCCGGCGTTGAAGCCAGAAGCTCTTATTGTAGATATCGTAAAGCCAATTGTCAAGATTTTCGTCATCAGAAAGCTTTGTAAGACGAGCTTGGAGACGCTGGCCCACACCTCCGGCCTGCTTGAAGCTTTCAATCGCTCTCCGGGTCGCAGCAAGCTTTTCCTCATTTCCGAAGACGGAGATGGAGTCGTAAAATGTGTCGAGGATATTCTCAAGAGGCTGAAGTGGCAGTTTGGGAACTTCGACGTTGGTATGTGACCATTTGAAATTGGGAATGACATCGATTAGCGCTGGTACTTGGTCCTTTTCGTGCGGCGCACCATCTGACGCCCGCAAGGGTTCCCGTTCCATTCTTTGCATTATCAGCGCGGTCAAGGATGTGATGCTAGACGAGTCTAAGATGTCGGAAGTTTGCATGGAAACATGCAAGATTTTGGTAATCCAATTCTTCAGTTCAATGGCGATAAGCGAGTCGAGGCCAAAGTTGACGATGGGGGTGGTGATGCTTATATCATCATGATTCATCGCTACCAATGATGAGATCTTCTCCCTAATGGCCGCAGTGATGAGAAGTTGATACTGTTCAGGAGACCGTATTGTTCCTGACATCAGCTCAGCCACGGCAGTTTTTGATGTGGACCCGCACGTTTGGCCTGGTTTGTCGCCCTTCGAAGCAAAAACGTGACCATACATTGGATTTCTGGAGTACAAGCTTTTGATATCATCTGACGTCGCCTGCATGTTAAGTCCAACAACAATTTGATTATTGCCATCTGCAGATGCTTTCCCACTCATGGCGTAGTCCAAGTATGCGAGCGCGACTTCGTTCGGGATGGATAAAAGGCCTCGACGCAAAAGCTTCGCTTGCCTCTCTTTGGAGATCATATGCGTGTCTGCAAGTACTGCCAAATCAAGCGAAACGAAATTCTTCGATCCATGCATGGCATTGCAATTCGCAACGTAGTCTTGATATGTGTTCCCAGCGGCGTAGTTGGCTTGTCCTGGAAGGCCAACGATACCGGACAGTGAGGATAGCATAACGAAGAAGTCGAGATCGTCCGTGTCAAAAGCTTGAATGACATTCCTTGTACCATCGTATTTCGGAAGAATAGTAGCCTGGAAGTCCTCGAGAGTCATTTGATCAAGGGTTTGATCCCTAAGTACCATTGGCCCATGAATAATTCCCTTCAAAGGCGGAAGTTGATCCTTGATTATGCTCGCAAGTTCTCGGACTTTCTCCAGATTGCTCACATCACAACAGACGACTCGGATCTGCGTATTCGCACTAGCAAGCTCCTGTTCAATGAGAGCTCGCTTGTCATCGTTCATGTCTCTTCTTGATACAATGATGATGTGCTGTGCACCACGTTCACTCAGATGGTGACATATCTGTATCCCAAAACTCCCAAGTCCCCCGACAATCATGTACGTCGCATCGGACTGCAAGCGGAGCGGCTGAACTCTCATCGGTACCATGGCACCTGGACCAGCTTCTAAAATAATTTTCCCTGTGTGCTTGCGGGCCTGCATCATTCGGAAAGCTCGTTCGACTTCAGATATCGGTATGATTGTGACAGGTAATATTGGACGAAGAATTCCTTCGTGAAACCACTCGAAGATCTTGCTAAGAATCTTTTGAATGAGTTTTGGACGTCGCTGAGTGAGGACTATCATGTCGACGGAGGAGAATGTGATGTTCTTGTCAAATGGTCCCATATCCAGATGGGCGTTTCTCCGAATTTCCATCTTGCCAACCTCAACAAAGGTGCCCAATTCCGCAATACATTCCCACGTGCTATGTAAAAGGTCTCCGGAGAGGAAATTCAAAGCAGCGTCTACTCCTTCTCCATTTGTCAGTTCAAGGATGCCGAATTGAAAACTTGTAGACCGAGAACTGAAAATGTGATCCTCCGGAATTCCATACTCGTCAATGAGAAGTTTGCGTTTGCTAGCACTACCAGCAGTGACGAAGATCTCCGCCCCTATGTGCTTAGCGATTTGAACTGCAGCCTGACCTAGAGCACCAGAGGCAGAGTGAATGAGAACCCTTTGGTCTTTTTCGAGTTTTGCCACATGTACGAGACTGTAGTATGCTGTGCAAAACGCCACTGGGTTGGATGCCGCCGTGACGAAGGATATAGAGTCTGAAATCCGATGAACTGCGTCTCCGTGCGCTCGAGCCTTGCTGGCATAGGGTGTTGCCGTCAACGCACAAACTCGGTCCCCAACATTGTACTTTTCGATGAAACTTTTGCCAACAGCGGTTACAACGCCGGCGCATTCACCGACGAAGCTATCCTTAGGTTTCATCTGACCCAAGGCAACCCAGACATCTTTGAAGTTGATACCGCATGCGTGGACCTCGATTTCTACTTCGTCAGCTCCGATTGGCTGAAATGTTTCCATCTCCATAAATTGAAGGCTGTTCAACAATCCAGGGGATTTCACGTGTAAGGAGAGTGATCGGTCTGGATGATGAAAGGGTACCATGTCCGGTATTACTTCATCATCTGGAGTTGAGAGAACGTTATCAACTTTTGGGTTTGCGACGAGCCGAGGAATATGTAACTTGCCCCCGGAAATCATGTATTCGCATTCTGCAGATCTCACGTCGAATTCATCTTTGGGCGATGAGCATATAATATTCGCGGCGATAGACGCTATTTGTTCAACGTTCATTGAGCAATCGTCCTGTATGTCCACGGTGACGAATCCCAGATCCTCATGCTCAGACCGAGCGGTTCGAGCAAAGCCAGCTACTAGCCCGCCACCCAGATCTTCTGTTGGAGTGTGCGAGTCGTGCAGCGTAATCCAAAAGATATTCGCGGCCTTCCGTACCAAGAATGTAATTTTCTTGAATTGATCCGAGTCGCAGTTAGCCAGTATAGGATTCCTGCGAGAATCTAGGACAATGTAGGAGCTATCGCGATCCACTTGGTTGTCGAAATTCGATATGCAAGAAGCCTCAAATCCGTTTTTATTGAGTCTTCCGCACAGCTCAGTGATGAACGAATGATCGAACAGATTTGGGCCAAGCGTGTTCCATATTTTCGCTTGGTATGTGTGGTAGCCATTGAATTCAGACTTGGTCTTTGCGCGGGATGTCATAAAAGCAGCTCTGCGAGCCGGCCCCGAGAAGTCGTAGGCGGTAATATCAAGCCCTGTAAATAAGGTCTGACGTAGACGCTTGTCCCATATTTGAGTTGATAAAAGTGGACTCTGAGTTCTTCCATCCTCAATGCCTAGTAAAGTCAGCTTCTTCGCTAATGAAAAGAATGATAGGTACCCACCAGCCCACCAGCCAGGGAGAAGACCGAATGTCATGCTGTAGATCGGGCTAGTTTCAGTCAGCTCAATGAACGCAAGCCTACCGCCTGGTTTCAACAGCTTGTGGATATTCGTGAGTGTCCTCGTTATTTTGTGAGTAGCATGTAGAATGTTGCTTGCGATTACAAGATCGTATGAATGCTGTTCGAAACCTTGATGAACAATATTTTCCTCGATATTCAGGGTCTGGAAACTGATATGCTTTCCCCATCTTTTCAGATGAACTTGTGCTTGAGCAAAGAAACCAGATGATATATCGGTAAAGTCGTAGCGAGCGGCAAACGGTTTTCCATCGGGGCTCAATGCGTGAAAGAGTGGGATAGTAGTTCCGCCAGTCCCCGCACCTAGTTCTAATATCCTGAGGTTGGGATGCTTGAAGGTAAGGTGTCGGAGGTATTTCATCAGATACTCATTGCATCTCGTTGTACAGTCATCTTGGTAGACTCTATACAATAAGTCGTCTTGGAGCAACAATGCGAGAGCATCTGAACTTCCGACAAGAACAGAGCTAAGATGGGGTCCGATCCGAGCAATCAGTTCTCCTTCAACCCCTAAACTGGCGAGCGTTCTATGAATTTCTCCCTCCCTAACATTCCTTATATCAAGAGTAGCTTTACTGCTGAGAGATTGCAGATGATGAAACATCCAATCGAAAGCCCGATTACACGGACCCACTATTGGCCTCCGGCCGTCATGCTCCAAATCTTGGACTGCCCGGTGAATGAAGTAGTTTGCAGCGAAGGTCAGGTGATTTAGTTTGACCTCCGGTGATAATGAGTCCAAGGTTACGATATGCGGAAGGTCTTCCAGATACCCCGCCGTTATCGAGGTTGGATCGATCTCCCATTTCATCTGGAAAGCAGTGTCCTTGAAATCCAGCGACCACACCGCGTTAGGCTCGCCGAGAGCTCGGATTTCCCCATCAGAGCAAGTAATTACTGGCTGTAATTCACCCAATTCATTGGCCTGAAACACCACGACGTCTACAGTCGCAGACTGAACAGATGCATGCCTGAGCTCGCAGGTCACAATCAACTCTGCAGCAGCGCAGTTGCGAATGCTTGGCGATACTAAAACGTCCTGGAAATAAATTGGTACTGCGGATTTCACTCGATGCTGCCGGAGGAAAAGGAAGACCGCAATGTGTAGAACGGAATCGAAAACAGCAGGATGGATGGTGTTACTTTGCATGCCATTTGCAGGCATACTGATTGCGACATCGGGAATTCGAATTGTCGCGAATGCTTGATCTTTTGAAACGAGCGCCTCTTCTATGGTCGAGAATATGGGTCCATATTCATTGCCTAGGGATCGTAGTGTATCGTACAAAGCTACTCGACCGATCCTCTCATGACATTGCTTCTTGATCTTGTCCAACTTCTTCAACGATTCCTGAGATGAAAAATAGTTTTCTTCATCGCGATTGTTGCTCCTCATAGATGCGCATGTCTTTGAAGGGATCTTCACTTGTCCCTGACAATGCTCCTGCCACAGCCCTCCTGATGTAGAGAAAATGCGAAAGTCAGACCAAGATGATCCCGTCGATCTCAGGTTGAGAATGACTTCTGCCCTATCTGGGCATTCTGGTATGCGGAGCGTCCTCTTGAATGACACCTTCCGAACGCTGAAATTAAATATATCAAATTTGTCTTCATTCAGTTGCTTTACAGCTTCAATGACCATGGACAAATAGCCTGTAGCTGGAAAAATAATAAATCCGTCAATTACGTGCTCTTCAAGCCAAGGGAGTGTGTCACGGCTGAGGAAAACACGCCAGGTTGGTTCGTCGTCCGGAGAGGTAAGTACACGAAGGCCGAGAATATCATGAGGTGGATTTTTCCGCCTTCTGTAATTGCGGCTTAATCGGGGTTCATACCAAAAGCGTTTTGTGTGGTCCCAATGGTAGGACGGAAGGTTGGTAACCAAAGACGGAGAGCGAATTTCTGGGCGGGTTGCATGAGGATGGGACAATTTTGGAGAGGCACCTTTCTCGAACAAGGAAGCGGCGAGATTTAAAAGCGATTTCCGGCCTTCATCATTTCGGACCAGAGTCGGGATGCAGGACCAGGACGGTGATCCCGTTGTGGATATCCCTGCTAAGGTCTGACGTACGGGAGCGCAGAGCGTCTTGTGAGGACCGATCTCGACGAAGTTGAGATGTCCAACATCCTTTGAGTCTTTATAGAGACGTGTAATGGCATCGGAAAACCTTACCTTAGAAACTAGATTGGCGACCACATACTCCGAGGTGAATTTGGAACGCATCTCCTCGCCAGTGACTGTTGAGTAGAATTTGACCAACGGTCTTCCAGAATTGTTGCTAACATCTTGAAGTCCAAGGAGGTAATCCTCTGCGACAGCTTCCATATAATGAGAGTGATACGCGGTGTCAACTCTCAATTGACGAGTGACGATGTTGTCAGCATCGAATACTGCTTTGAGTTTCAAGACAGCATAGTAGTCACCAGACACGGTGGTACTGAAAGGGCTGTTCACACAAGCGATGACCACATGAAGAGAGAGGTCAAGGCTTTTGATTCGCTCCAATACCTCGGACTCTGGTAGGCTGACTGCCATCATTGCTCCAGGCACCTCAAATTTTTGTGATGCTTTTCGTGCTAGCGAGCCTCGGAAGAATGCTATACGCAAGGCTGCTTCATGGTCAATGTATCCAGCTGCATAGGCAGCCGCAATTTCGCCACTAGAGTGTCCAATCACCGAGGAGGGTTTAATATCCCATCTACGAAGGAGGTCCACGAGCGCAATTTGAAGAGCGGTACTTGCAGGTTGCCCGATCTGGCTGTCGTGAATCCTCGAGCTATTGTCGCGGGAGAGCTCCTCCAGAAGGCTCCAGGGTGCTCCGAGACTGCAGATTATGCGATCGGAACGTGCTAAGGACATGGAATATTCTGGATATTGGATCAAATCGTGGCCCATCCTCGGCCATTGTGCTCCTTGGCCCGTGAAAACAAACACGATCTGCGAGCTCGGAACTGGAGATGGCATTCTTGTAGCATCGTCGAGCCCTCGAACCAATGAAGCTACATCGTGAGCGACGACAGCACTCCGCCAGTGAAAAACAGATCTCCGTGCTGAAAGAGTGTATGCAATATCGTGGAGGTTAGGGAAAACAATTCCCCGTAGCCAGATTTTCACATCCCGAATGCAATCGACGAGAGATGCTTCCGACTTCGCGGAAAATTGAAACAAATTCCATGGTAGATACCTTGGCTCCGGATCAGGATATGTATCGCTCGCTGGTGTTAATGAACGTGCAAGGACAGCTGAGTAGCCAGACCCCGCTCCTTCTCCTGATGAGCATCCACCCCAACTTTCGAGCACAGCAATCCCATTTGTGCCTCCATACCCAAAGTTGTTCACAACGGCTCTCTTTGGGCCGGAGGTGGACGGCCAAGTTTCCAGACTGCTTGGAACCTGTCAGGCGGTCAACACCGTACTATACAAGGCCGAAAACCTTCTTACACAGATATTCCATTGATCGAGGAGCAGGCCTTTCTTAGGTTTCTCCAGTAACAGATTAGGTGTCACGAACCCTTTCTCCAGACATAAAATTGCCTTTATCACACTAGCCACGCCGCTGGCCGACTCCAGATGTCCAATGTTAGGTTTGAGCGATCCAACAAGAAGTTTCTTCATCCGCAACGGCCTACAATAGACATTTTTGATAGCATTCAGCTCGGCACCATCGCCAGCCGGAGTCCCTGTTCCATGTCCTTCGATGTAGTCGACGTCAATTGGGCCAAAATTGAGCCCCTGGAAAGCTTTCTGCGCCAGTTCTTCCTGAGCTAATTGACTTGGAAGGGTCATTCCATTGGTATGGCCGTCCTGATTGACACAAGTGTTTCTTACGACGGCGCGAATACTATCACCCGCACGCAAAGCGTCACTTAAACGCTTCAGGACAATTATCGCCGCACCTTCTCCTCGACCGTAACCAGTACCACGAGAGTCGAAAGAAAAGCATCGCCCCTCGCTATTTAAGATGTGTTGCTGGGACATAACAATCATCTGATCCGGAGAAAGTATCAAAGCGGCACCGCCTGCTAAAGCCATACTAGATTCAAACATTCGAAGACTTTGGCAAGCTTGGTGCAATGCTACCAGGCTTCCGGAGCACCCAGTGTCTAGAGTCACGGAAGGGCCTTTAAGATCGAAAGAATGCGAAATTCTATTGGCGAAAGTAGCATTTCCCGTTCCGATCATATGGTACCGTGTAACATCTGACAGGTCTTTCGAGAGCATACGCTCATAGTCATTGGCAAATGTTGCAGCTATTCCTTGCTTCAGTGCCGATTACTAAGTCATGCAAAGGGCGAACATACCGAAAACAGCAGTATCTGAGCCTTTGAGCTCGTCAAGTCGGATACCGGCATTCTCGACCGCCTCATATGTCGTTTCCAGAAGTATCCGCTGTTGCGGATCGATTGTTTTTGCCTCGAGTGGCGAGATACCAAAGAAGTTTGCATCAAATGCTGCCACATCTTGCTGAATGAAATGGCCCCCGCGATGGTTCGTACAGCCCTGGGCATCTGGAGATGAGTGATAGAATGACTTCCAGTCAAACCGATCATCGGGGACTTCTGACCAGGCGTCACGGCCCTCAGATAGCATTGACCAAAGAGCCTCAGGGCTGCTCGCTCCGCCTGGAAAGCGGCAACCCATGCCGATCACGGCGATGGGTATAGGTTCCGGTTTGTGCATTCTTGCACCAGCGCAGAGTGTCATGCCCGACGGAATCAAGACAATTCAAAACATCATATCGAAACAACCACGGCGACTCACAACATCTTTCGACGTTTGCAATTAGCAATTCGATGTTCCGTCTCTTCCATCCACATCCACGATATCTTAAATGAACCACGTTCTGAGCCGCTCTTCTGGAAACGGTATTCCTTGGTATTCTTCATGTGAGTTTCTTTGGTGTTGGTGTTTTAATTAAAATCCAACTAAACGATATTGCGCTCGCGTGATACCCCTACCGAACACCTGCACTAGCGCGCCTAGATCCGAAAGGGGCGATGTTCAGTTAACATGACGAAACTGACCCAATTGCAATGGCCCCACAATTGGTTCATAAAACATAATGAACTTCGCCACAATTCACTTCTCCGTTCTCTCACTTCCGTATTTAGGTTAACGAAGCAACTGATTCTAGATTATAGACAAGGTGCAATTTGTTGCTTATGTCGTGCTTGAGTGACAATTATCGGATTCCGAATATAGATCCATGTACCTTGGCCTCATCTATTTGAAATATAACTCACCCAAGCCTAGGGATAGGTATGAGCATAGCATGGTGTATCCCATGCCTCATATCCAGGCCTCCCGTTCTATGGGGGACTGTCCCACCCCGATCTTCGCGAACGTTCAGCGATCAAATCGATATGTAGTCGCGAATGCCGTGAGTTTTCGCATTCACTTCGAACATGGCCCGTCCAAAGGGCACGAACAGTTTCGAATGAAGTTCTTTTAAGAATAGAGTCTATCAAACGCCATCCTTTGGACCGAGGCGCCTGGCCGAAGGAAGTAAGCTCAGATAGGCGTTAGCTCCAAACGCCTGGTTGATATACTTGCGGGTGGAGATTCCACCGTCTCACACACCGTTTGCGTAGCCCTTCGTCCGGTGCTCCACCATTGCGTACTACTCGTTTTCCATGCATAAAACCACTCTTCGATATATTCGAATGACTGACGGAGAAGAATAGTTGGCAATACCTTCTTCAATGCATGCAATGATCCGGGAAGTGAGGCGCAAATGATCGTTGTGCTGGTCTCAACAATTGTCCAAATACATGGCTCGACCATGCTGAAGGTGATATCATCATTGTGGATTTGTAGGAGCGTAATATAACGCTTGCAAGCCACAGCACACGTTCTAGGCGAAATACATGTCAGCATTCGCATTCCCAGATGGAAAACCAATACTCACACAACACCAAATCCAAACATTGCAAAGATGGCCACCTTTTTCGCCCGAGAGAGTTTCATAGACCCTAATACCGGCATTGGCGCGATTAGGATTCCGAAATCAGTGATGATCCAAGGTATTGGTGTAGCAAAGTATTCCACTTGAATCACCTTGTTACTGCAGTTGCCCTTGATGCTCGAATCCCATCTCGCATTGATCGGGTAGCAAATGAATGTGTCGAGCAAAACCGTCGAAACCCACCAACACAACACCACAGCTGTCAAAATGCGAACTACGGTTCGAAATTTGCTAAGTGCAAACATCCTATAAAGAAGCGCGAGGATCGAGAGCTTCGCTGTCGCATAGCACGTTGGCATGACCAGCCCCGCAGCAAAATAACTTTTCATGAAGAAAACAAGCTGCTCGTCTGTGATTTGCGAGGTGTGGCGCCCAAAGCCTCCGTACTTGATAGCTACTCGCAGTCAGTTCTGCACCCTACAGTATGGTGAAAAGTACATACCAACGACGAACAAAACGTGAATAGCCAACATCTGAGCGAAAGAAAGAAGAAGTAGTATGTCATCCCATCTCAATCTCACTCCCTGGATCCATCTCGATGCTAATCGAAGTGCAATCGCTGCAAATGTGAGCACGAGGAAGACCGCCGTGAATAGGATGATTTTTGCTGCATTCTCTTCTTGGGCGTCCGTCGTCTGGGGAAGCTCAGAAGGCGTTGATGGATCAAAAGGAGGCATCACTCGTCAAAATCAACGGGTGTGGCGATGAAGTAGCGTTCTTGGAGGCCCGCACTCCAATCTTGAATGCCCCAAGGAGCGGTAAGTATGCCCAAAGGGCAACATGCACTCTTCCTCTGTTGTCGATTGTGTTGTTGTTCGGACTTGGTTTCATCAAAATTCATGGACGTCCACGTCCGACCGTCTTCCAGTATGGGCCGGAGAGGTGGGTTCCAGTCGTAGACAGCTTCCTAATATGTAGCCACCTTCGGTGTAGCACAGCCCGCAACCAGGGGGGAAACAGAGCCGCAGTAGAATCGAACAGGGGTCACATGGGCGGCGAAGTGGTTGATTGCATATGCACATCAAATGAAATGCAGCATAAATTACATCAATGAGCTAATCGAACTCTCTCGAGGCAGACTTGTTGCGACAATCAATATGAGACGAGAATGCAGCATCAGAAGAACGCCTTTCCTTTGTGAGGGGGCGCTTGGAGCGGTGTCGATTTTGACATTTCGCGAAGCTTTGGGTGGTGGAATCCACTTGGAAGGAGCTCGTATTTAGTGAAGAATATTTCTTGGCACCAACACCGAAGTGAATGAACACATTAGAGCTGAAACCTCTCAACAACCAACACTCAATAATCAATTATAATTTAACATGTAATTGCCTCTCCATCATGAAAGCAGCTGTCGCCCTTTTGTTCTAGGATATTTTGTACAACATCAGGGATTGAGTCAATCCACTTATCTATCTGTTTTTCGCGAGATTTTAGTTCCACTCTGCAGCCACTGATTTCTACACATTTTCTCTGTTCCTAAAGGTAGAAAATCCTTTGTAATATGACGCCTAATCCACGGCCAAGGGTATTCATATGCATTGATAAACTACCGATTTAGAAGGCTAACACATCTTCTTGATATCATTGACAGCTAAAACTCTGAATCGAATCGAGATGTATAAGCAGGAGGGCCGTCTTCGAGTAGAAGCACGTCAGACTTCCCTGGACGCTTGAGGCTGGCAATAAACTGCTGAACAAGAGGGCTTGAGGATATCCGATGAGGACTGCCAAGGTACTGAGCTCGCTTATGTTCCTCACTAAATACGAGCTCGTTCGTAGTGATCCACGTATGGCGAAAGCGGTGGGTATGTGCGCAATCGGGAGGAAGCCGCAAGGATGGAGAGGAAACAGTTGTGGGTCGGAAGTCGCGACGGGCGCACCTCCACACTTGTGATGGCAGCGACACCGGGGCAGCGGTTGGTATCGAAGGTGCATCTTCCCTCCCGCACTGATGCGACATGCCTTCCGTTGTCGCCCGCCTAGAGCCTTCCTCGTTGCATCCGCTCCTTCCGCCCAACCTCCTCCTCCTTCTTCGACCGAACCTCGTCCTACCTCTTCTCTTCTCTCAAGGCGCGTCCCTCCAGCCTCACGCGTTTGATTCAACTTTTCCCCGCACTCGTCACGTACCTACGCGCACTTCTCGCGACATCACCCCACATCTTCACGAATAGAGATGTATGCGATTTCTGCTAACCAGTGCAATCCAAACAAACCACCCCAGTAGAATAATGCATTCCTATACCTGGGTGTTTGTTAAAAAGCCTGCAGATACCAAAGACTCGTCTTCAGCCCAGAGAATGATGTAACAGGAGGGAATCCAAAGCCATGATACTGTTTCCATTCAACCCGATCCAGCAACAGTTCGTCAGGACGTTTCGTTGGGAAAATGACACCCTCTCTTTTAGGATATTGGTTCCCATCCGAAGTCGAGATCAAAACCAAAGAGGTGCTCTAGTGTGATCACTCAATCCGGAGCCTTATTGGTCCCAGCACATTGGATATTGATGAAGCCATCTCCGGGTATATGCAGGTCGAATCCTCTCAGTCGGGATGCGAGACGATGACCCGAACACCCTACCAAATGCTCCGGCTTCGTCAGCACCACCGCGAATTTAGCCTTTCGATCTCAAGTTACTCCCATCTACCGAGCCGCAGTTCGACACCTTTTATTCTTTTTGTTGGGTTTTTATTACGAAAGGAGCAGTCTTATCAGCCTGTTAGATTTGTCCCCTCTTCGTCGGAACTCACGGGTCCACGTTCTTTATAGCGATGGAAATCTTGGGATCCTATTTTGCAGGAGCAATACCCAAAACCTGATGATATAGCTAAGCTCACAAGCCTTACATTCCAGGGTTCAGCTCTGGAGCCTCCACCACACCATGGACACACCCGACAGCATAGAGATAAAGGCGGATCGCAAGGATCTCACAACACCTAAGATTCAAGAGGTGGAAAAGGTTAATGATGTTGGAGACGGAGTGGAACAGGTGGCAGAATCGGAGGAGTCTAGGTCTGAAGATCAATATCCCAACTTCCCAACACTAGTCTTAACGACAGTTGCTTTAATGGTTGCCGTGTTTCTTGTAGCTCTAGATGTTCATATTCTGGGTATGTCTATGTTTCATGATAGCTTTGTTCATACTAACTATATGGCAGCAACTGCAACACCGAAGATAACGACCGAGTTCGATAGTCTTCTGGATCTCACATGGTACGGCGGTTCATATCTCTTGACACAAATTGCTCTACAACCAACTTACGGGCGCCTCTACCAAGTCTTTCCGATCAAGTATCTGTTCGTCACTGCTACAATCATTCTAGAAATTGGAAGCATAATCGCCGCAAAAGCCCCAACCTCGAAAGTTTTGATCGTCGGCAGGGCTGTGCAAGGATCAGGTGCCGGTGGTATCCTTGCGGGTGGATTGCTGATGATAAACTATCTGATTTCCAAGCCAAAAAGACCCATATATCTTTCTATCATCGCTACCATGTACGCTGTCGCTGCAGTGGTAGGGCCTGTCCTTGGTGGCGTCTTTGCTGAATCGCGTGTTACCTGGCGCTTCTGCTTTTGGATGAACCTACGTATGTTCCTCAATTGTATCACCATTGAATCAAATTTTCATCTAACCATTTTCTTCAGCCATCGGTTTTGTTGCATGCGCCATGATCTGCTACGCCTTCACAGAACCCAAACGTGCTTCAACCGAACAACCATTGAAGAAAAAGCTCATGTCTCTAGACCCATTTGGTGCTAGCATTTTGATTGCATGGGTCACATGTCTGCTACTAGCTCTGCAAAGAGCTAGCATTCCACAACCGTGGTCTTCTGCAGGAATTTGGGGTCCACTGCTAGCATTTGGAATTCTGCTCTGCATCTTTATCATTCTTCAGTACTATCAAAAAGATAGGTAATATTTATGCAACATCATTCGTCTTTGTGTAGAAGCTAACTGTTACAGCGCGATTGTTCCCTTTCGCATTCTCTCGCAACGCACCATTGCCGCTAGCTGCATCTTCGAAGTCACCATCTTCATGGCCACCACGACCCTTGTATACTATCTGCCTTTCTATTTCCAGTCCGTCAAAGGATTCAGCCCCCATCAATCAGGAATCTACATTCTCCCATTTGTTGTCACCAACTCCGTCTTCGCATTTGCGGGCGGCTTCGTCATATCACAATCAGGTATCTACGTCCCATTTATGTGGGGAGGCGCCGCTGTCATGGCCGTTGGCTGCAGCCTCATATATACCCTCGACATCAACAGCACCGACGCACCTATCGTAGGCTACCAACTCATTGCCAGTATTGGATACGGGCTGTGCGTCCAGGTACCATTTACTGCCGTTCAGGTCCTCCAGGAAAAGGACATACCCATTGGCAATGGCCTCATGGCTTTCTTCCAGGGCTTAGGCGGAGCTCTTGCGGTTAGTGCGGCACAAACAATATTTTCCAATACATTACACAAGCACTTGGAGGAAATTCCCGATATCAACGCTGACGTCATTATTTCCTTTGGGGCAGCAAATTTCGTATCAAAGGTCCCTGGGGATGTTGTCCATGCAGTACAGGCTGCTTATGGGGCAGCAACCCGAGAAGCATTCATCCTACCAATAATCGGCGCGGGGCTCGCATTCGTATCCAGCTTGGGCATGGAGTGGCGAAGGCATTTTGTTCCGGAAAAGAAAGAGAACATGCGCCCAGGGGAAACTCGACGAGAAGTAGTATCAGCCAGGTAACCCAGCGCTCCCACTTGTGCATATATTCTTCTTTTACTTGGCAGAGAGCTGGGTATTGGGCATATCATAGGGTAATCTTGATACTATGGCATAACATCATGATGGGTATTGGGATTGCATTAGCCACGTATCAGGAAACGAGGCGCTTGGGAGTTCTGCGGTGCCGCTTGGAAGGCTTGATCCCTACTTGGACTCTCGGATGATTAGAGTCTCCATACTATAAGCTCAGCAAAAAGCATAGTCTAATCCTTAAACGCTGGCACGCATACATTAGTGCATAAAATAATCTCTCCTCCGTTTCGACATGAGGGAAGAGTCATACAGTCATTATCTTCTTAACAGCATCTTATGCGCACTTCATGTCAGGATTGAGTCGATTGACTATGCTTTGTGGAAAATCCCAGAGATCTAGACCAAAATATCTGAATCACAGTTGTAACAGGCCTTAGGGTAACAAAAACCGAATCCATTAAAAATGGTAGATTAACTTGGGGATATTCTTAGCGTAAATTCATAAATATTCCATTCACATTGTCTACCTTATACATATCACGACGAGATGCATACGGTGAGTGCAGCTAGGCTACAATAAAGTAGCCGGATTTATATTCATACCTACAAAAATATTTTCCTATGATTGTTAGATAAGTCTATTTCAGCCCATTCTTGCTGGTGGTCTAATAATAAACTCTAGTCTCCAGAAAAAAAAGAAAGAAAGAAAAAGAAAAAAAAATTAACATATAAATACTACTTTTGTATAAAACTTTAAAAAGTAGTTAGCTAAATCAAAAGTTACTAATAAAACACTTGTTATACTATTTATTTTAATAAATAATAATAATAAGTATATATAACTATTAAGTATTAAAAAATTATAACCTTAATATTATAAAAAAGTACTATATAAAGTAGTAAATTTATTAATAATTTACGTTAATACATAATAAACAACTTATTTAAATAAAATGTTACTTTTAAAAGTAAAATGTATAACGTTATAGTAAAAATGCTATAAAAATGAAAGTATAGCTATTAATAAAGAATTTATAAAAGTAAAAAATAAAAAATAAAATTATTTAAAAAAATTTGCTAAAGTACTACTTTATACATATAAAATACATTTAAGCTTTTATTACATTAGTTAGTACTATTTAGTAAAGTTTAGCTTACTAATATTAGCTATAAACAAACATTTAAATAACATATCTAACTTTTTTTGTGTTACTTTAGATACTGTGACTATTGTCACATGTCCTATGATGCGGCATGCGACTAGCCCCTCACGAAGCTACGTTCTTGGGTTGATATGTGTTTCCACGGCACGGAACTCGATCTTGATTCAGTTCGTGCGTTATCCTTTTGGCTCAGTGGAAACAGGTCGTCACAGATACCTTCTTTTGCACTTTAATGTCTGTAGAAGCTAAATAAGTATTCTCTTAGGCTAGAAGAATATTAGGTTATCACCGTATGCGGCTATGTTTAAAGAATATTAAGCATGGAGAGATTCCAAAGCCATTTATTCAAATTTGAGTTAAGCACGACAAGCACCACCTTGATGAGTGTCGTAAGCTGACAGAAAGTCTAAAACTCAGCCTGAGAGCATCGCGAGGGATATTGATGACATAGATGAGAATTAATATGATTAGCTACCTCAACACCATGCTAAGACTCTTTATTTTCGGTATACCCAATCGGTACGGTATAAGCTTTCGATATACCTTACTGGAAACTATCGACAAGCCTGGATTAATCCTTCACTTCATAATATTGTTCAGCTCGTTTCAGACTTTTCATCTTATAAATTTTCAGCCGCACATTCAGCTCGTCGCCCGACCAGTAGTCCACCGCTTTTGCACTCGTCCCAGATTTTCTGTATTATATATATATACTGGAAGGAAGCCGTATTCCTCCGTTTCTTAGAAACAGAGCGGTTGAGTTCACAGCGTCCACAACCTACGACACAATTTTAGAGCTTCCCGCTTCACTCATTCGAGCTCCCAGGTAGGAAGGGTGTATTTAATTAATAAATCTACATGCTTGAACAAGTGCCCCCGTGCGGCCCCTTCAACAACCGAGGTCTATTAACATCGTGGTCTACCACAACGGTCGCGCTATGCCTAGGATCGCACAGATTCTCATAAATGCTTTCGGCGGGAACACACCCCATTCCACAGAACTCTCTGCTTATCCCGTCCATCCGCATCCTTCTGTTCACATAAATATCCTCCGCCACATCCAGGAAAATCGAAAAATCTCATATATCCCTTAGCTCGTTCACGATGTAGAAACAGGCCATCCAACCAAATTATCGCACCTGAGGGCGCCATAACCCAAGTTTGATCAATTGCAATATCTGCGTTAGCATTGTACACAGCAGGTCAATACTGACGCAAGCCGCTACGTTTTAGTGGCTCGAATACACAGGCAAGAAATGCACAGTAGTTGAAGGAATGATTCCATAATCCTTCGCCTGAAAGATAATTCGGCTAAAGACGCCTTGTTTGTGGGTATTGGAATTCGTCAATGGGAATTTGAATAGCGTGTATGTTAAGTTTTGATAGAAGTGCCGCCAGATCGTTTGCGAGGGTAGTTTTCCCTGCGGCCTTTGGCTGTCGATGGCCAAGAATATATAGTTATCGCCTCCCAGCTTCGGTATAACATTGATTAGGTATTGAAGGAAGGTTGCTCGACTCTTGAAGTCTTGATGGGCCTGGCTAATAGACACCATTGCTATTCCCTTGTCCGCCATTGGTTGAAGTGATAATATGATGCGGTTGGGTTCGACCATGTATAGACAAGATTCTTAACGCAAGACGGGCTTCGTCAGCGTATAGCCGATATAGTTTTCGAAGAGCTAGAATAGTGTCGTTGCTACCTTTTATGCTGAAATTGTCAGCCTCTCTTTGGGCATCGTGCGAAGAACCAGAGTGTAAAGTGGCAACAAGCCCTCAGATACTAAGTGTTTTATTCGAGCGCAAATCGACCGACAGGGAAATAGCAATACTAAATGGAAATAAGAAAAGGAGGGATTCAATAGAAAAGAGATCAAGGTTGAGGATGTGAATACAGCTCGGGAAGGGGGTATTTACGTTAGCCCGACCATGGAAAACTCTGACGCTAAATGCAGCAGAAGTTGGGGGCAATTCAATAGCGTTCCAATTAGCAGTAGAAATAGAAACTGATGCCAGTCCGATGACGCTTTCATCGTTACAGGAGCAAGCAGAGGCGCCGGTGACGATCACGACACAGTTAACGCGATCACAAAATATTTCAGCGGTAACCTTTCCTATCCTTCTGCCCTCCTAATATAATTTACGTTCAATACAATAATTTGAACAGCTCAGGATTAGGACTAGTACACAATAGTTCCATCCATGGGAATCGGGAACGTAACGAAGAACGGTATAAGAGCATAAGACATCAATGTTTTTTGAAAATACAGAAAGCGCAAAGAAAGACCCAACAAATACTCATTGCATGCACAAAGGAGCTAATCCAGCGAGGAACCTCAGCCTCTTGCAGGACGATTGCTGGAATCACGATTGTGCATGATTACAGTCCAGGATACTAGTCAAAATGCTTGTAGTAGAAACGCCATCAACAAAAGACATTAGTTTCACATAGCCCCCAAATTTCTCCACAATATCACGCCCTACGACAGGTTTACCGGCATATTCCCCCCCTTTTTACCAAGATGTCTAGGCGGATCGCATCGATAAGTCGCGCTAGAGTGTCCTCTTCGAACACCACAACAAAGTCAATGCATGCGAGGGCTGAAAGCACGCGAGCTCTAAGAGCATGTTCGAGGATGGGTCTGTTGCACCCTTTTAGGCGCTTAATAGACCCATCTGAATTGAGTCCAAGTACTAGAGTACCACCAAGGAATTTTGCTTCTTCGAGATACCGGACGTACCCGCATGCAGCAAGTCGAACCATCTGTTGGTGAAAATAATCTTCGAACCCCCATCTCGACAAGCCTTTAATTATGGAGTAGCTTCTAAAGGTTTACTACCTTTTCGGCGGTTCCTCTAAATCCTGGAGTATGAGGCTTCTCCCTGGCTGATAGATATTCCAGCACCTCCCGAAATGATACTGATCCAGTGCTTCGTTTCCGAACTACGAGGCTGGCCGCGACCGTTCCAACCACTGCTGATTGGAAAGGGTCAAAGCCGTTGAAGTAAGCCAGTCCGAAAGCAGCCGCAAAGGTGTCTCCAGCCCCGCTAACGTCTTCGACAGCGTCATCTATAAGAGGAGCAGAAATGACCCCTTTACGAGATCCTCCTCCATAGACAACTACCCCAGATTCTCCACGTGTGATAACAAGCGCTTTAGCTTCCGTGGCTCTCAAAAGCTCAGTCGCGGCTACATCTACGTTCGCTTCTCCATCAACAGGCATAGATGTTAGAGTACTGAGCTCTTTCACATTTGGCGTGATGACAGAAGCTCCCCGGTATTGAGAATTGTTGGTCCCTTTTGGATCCACAAGAATTGGTATACTATGGTTGCTGGGGAAAGTTTTCCATATCTGGTACTGCTGGCTTAGGCCCATCCAAACACTCTATTGGTGAGAATGGCCTGGTTGAGCTAATTGTGTAACCGAGTGCAGGTAATCAATGTAGCAACCCATGATTAATTAAATGAGTGGAAGACTCGATCTATATACACAATCGAGGTGGATTGTACGTAAGAGCGTACGTAGGAGTGTACGCAATCTGCTGACGCCATAAGGGTCAGAGGTGAGAGATGGCGAGAGCACTACTTGATGACAAAGAGCGCTACTCGGTGACAAATTGGCGAGCACCGAAGATTGAAAACTTTCCCCGGCGACCATAGTATTGGCCATCCTCGCTTCGCGGATTATTTCGTGGAGGAGCAAAGGTGAAAGAAAACTTTTATTATAATCGGAGATGATAATTCCTTGAAGTTTGTGAATGCTTTGTCGAATCGCTCTCAGTGCCGAACTTTCGTCAGCTTCCGAAATTGAGGAAACGTTCTCTCGGTCAATCCGCGAAAGGATGTGATTCGACTGTGCAACCACGGACAAGTTGTGAGAAGTAGGCCTGTGTCTAATGACTTGGACATCCTGCGTCTCGACTCCAGATTGAGATAGAAGGCCCAAGAGAGCCTGTCCAGAAGCATCATCTCCGACAACCCCAATAATAGAGACTTTGGCGTTGGCTGGTAAGCTGGCCAAGTTGACCGAGACGTTTGCTGCCCCACCCGGCTTCCTCTCCGTTCGACTAGCGAGCAGAACTGGAATGGGTTTGTCTGGAGCAACCCGAGGAACATTACCAATTAAAAAATCATCGATCATAATATCCCCAATAACCAGTATTGGCCGTGAGTCGAAGAAAGCTGTTTCTACATCATCCGCGCGTACGACAGTATCTTCTATATAAGGAAACTCTGCTATATTTGTATTATCCATAGATGATGAGCAGATTGCACAGAGTGAATTGATTATCTACGGATAGACACATGTTAGAGTTAGGACTAGAAGAACTGTGCGGCTGAAATGGAATGCAAGGAATATATGTTACCGAGCGTCGCTGCCTGCTGCTGCCTGCTTGGCACTCAGCTGACTAAGCCACATCTTTGATGTATATATACCACCTAGATAGCTCTCAATTCCACCACACGGTGGTTCCTACATCCATCCTCTGCATTCTGTTACAATATACGTATATCACCAGATCCGAAACATATCATGCGACTCACAGTCAGGGAAAAGTGTGATAATATCACTAACTTTGGCCTGTTCGAGAGCCTGCGGCAGCCTATTCAGGTTGCCATGTAATATTCCATACGGTTAAGCCACTTTGAGAAGCTGGATGCTGATCTGCCCGAAAAGGGACATTGTATTCGCTATGAAAATAAACTTACAAGCTACATGAGTTTCAAGGAATTTATCCAAAATTCGCGTGAAACAGTGCAGATAGAGTGGTGCCCACTCAAACTCGCTTTGAGATTGCCGCCTACAGAGATATGTTATACCAAAGGAATTCCGAAACACGATACCAAAGGGAGTAGAGATAGGAGGATAATAAGCAATGCTGGGTAGGACAAAGATGATCTGAGGAAGAAGAGACATTCACGAAAGATAGGAGTGTCATATAAGTTGGGAAAGCATGGGTCGCTATAGCTGTGCCGCAATTAAGCAGGGATTTAATTAGCGCCACTAGCGCTCCTGAGGATAGGATGCAAGCTAACATCTTATCTTCGACACGGCGCTATTCCAACTATGGTACTCTGGCCAATCAGTGGTGGCCACACATCTGAAAGGCCTGGGTTCCATTGCCAAAACAACGCTTCGCGAATGGGTAATTCTATAATATAATGTAATAATATATTTGTAATATGAAAATTATTTAATAAGTTAAATTTATTTAGTATACGATAATTATAATAATTTTATTATATAACATAAAAAATTATGAAATTAAAATTAAGGTAATATTATTATACCATAAATTTTTAACCATTTTTTTTAATATATTAACAAATAATTTATATACTAATTATTACATTTCTAATATTAAAAAAATATGTAACTTTTTATTATAAAGTTTTAAATATTAATAATAAATTTTAGACTTAGTTTTTGTATTAGATAAATAGTAATTTTATTATTAGTTTTAATATATTAATATATTTTCCTAAATGTTAAATTTAGAAGTAGAAGTTTGTAACTAGTTAGAAGGGGTTAAAGTACTGAGAATTTCTGTGCATACTGGCGGGCCGTGCAAGCTGGCGGGAAGGCTCCTACACCTTTCGTAGCCTCTTTGTAGATCTGTTACAAACTCTACGAGGCATACTCTACCCTTCATTTCAAGCCGAATCAGCAATCTAACTGTATAGGCACTTGAGTCTAGCTTTATGAAGCTTCTTTTAACTATAATTACTGGCTGCATATGGCACACATCAAGATTATTAGACGTCATGTACTTTGTAGAGTACCATCCAAAGTGGAACGGGTGGTAGGAGGGGATCAAGATGAATTAGCAAGGAGCATCACCGTCCCATAAAATAACAAGGTGAGATAAAAACTTTCGCTGCATTCTTCTTTGTCTATTTCCATTCCTAAAATCCTATGTCCAAGCTTACGTAGCATAGAGTACAAATTCCCAGGACCTATCTATGACAATCGAACCCAACCTCATCTATCACCTTGCCTCGCTAAAGAACGTGAAACTAAGTACAAAGAATCGACTATCAGAACCATCTGTCACGCCCCAGAAACCACATCAAAGTACTCATATACTCCGCATGTTCACAGTGCAAGCGCAGCAGCAAGAATACCGCCCGCCGCACCCACCATAGCCACGGCACCCGTCGGCACTGCCAACCGCGCCGCAAGGCCTGTATTCTGTGCAGCAACTATCGCAGTCGCGGTAGGCGTACCCCTCGAATCCGTCAGGACCGAAGTCACTGAAGCTACAAAACGTATTAGCACACACCCAAAATCTCACGCGAATGATCCAAGAATAACTCACCAGGACTCCCAGTCCCCGTCTCCACAGCCTTTCCACCCGCCGTAACACTCAAAGTCTGCGTAAGAAAAACATCATCCACATCCGACCGATGAAACGTATGCGTCGCGGTCCCCGACTCGCCCCAGATATCAGGATCCAAAGTCCCACGAGCTATACATGTCGCGTCTCCGTTCCCGATCCCGCCATTGCCGAAAGTACACTCTCGTTCCATGCTCCACACATCGGTTGCTGTATAGTGTACTGCCCATGTGCTTGGGCCTTGGGTGATCTCCCAGGGTATACAAGCTTCCCAGGGACCACCCCAACCACCATCCCATCTCTTAACACGGGAATCAGGCACGCCAGTAGGCTTCCCCTTCGTGGACTGCATACTAGTCTTAAAGTCCTCCATCTCTGATTTTACGGATGAAGCTTTTGCGGAGGCGGATAATACCTTCGAGGTGTCGATGCTGCAGGATATCGAGTACGTTGTTCGATCGGCTTGGGAGCCTAGAACTGTGACGGTAGGGTTTTGGGCCGTTACCGACCAGTTTGGGATAAGGATGGTCGCGACAGTCGTTGTTTCTGCGGCCGCAGTAGCGGAGAGGAGGAGGGCTGCGAGGGCTTTGGAGAGCATGGTGATATGTTCTGGGACGGGATGAGAAGAGGGGTTAGTGGGCGGCTTGTGAGGAAGAGGAAAGTGGAAAAAGACATTTATGGAATGGAGAGGGATGGTGGAGAGAATCAGCTGGGGGACTGTCTTAAATTTGTAGATGGTGGAAGATGGATATCGGGTCCGGAGAATAAGTGTTTAACGTTCCACGCTGTTGGGTCTGAGTGAGATGAAGAGCACCTAGAGCCGCAGTGTATGCATATCTGGGTTTGTGGAGGCGTAAATTGTTGTTGAGCGTAGACGCGACTCTTAGAAGACTCACTTACGCCTCCAAATTCTCAGCTTTCTCAGTCTAATCAAGCGCTAATGCTACATTGCCCATTGCCATAGGCGACGGGGTTCTCACGATATCACCTACACACCATGCACCGCCCGTTTGCAAAGCGCGTCTATGACCGTGATATGAGCTGCTGCGTGAAAATGTGGTTTCAGGTTTTCAAAATAGAAGATCTTAAAGTTGGGCTGACAAGGGTGTGCCACGCGGGGTTCCTGATCTAGCCACAACTAGCTGGCGTCGGGATTTAGCTGAGTGTTGAAACAGCCACATCGATGGTTTCAGCGAGATGATTGGCCGACAGCCCATCGTCAGATCTGAGAATTTCCAGGGAAATGCACAGTGGCCGAGTCGTCGATTACGTGAGGGAACGTTTGTGGAGGCTACATCAGTGATGTTGAGGGAAATGGCATGATAGCATACGTCTCCGTGGGGCAGTTCCTGCAGACAATTGAGCTGGCACCTATATTAGTTGCCGCAAATCCGAAAGGTATCCTTCAGTGCTAAGAGATACAAATAGGCACCCGGTAAGGCTATCTACTCCATGTTATATTACGTTTCTTTCGATCTTGACCCAGTACCGGCAAAGTTACACAACATTGGCAAGAGTGTGGACTTCGGCATATTAAGAACGCACGGTACTGTTGAAGTCCATGATCGTTTCACAGTGGCAGAACGACTGGGTCACCGAACTCCGTCCAACAGCATTCAAGATACAGGAAATATTGACCAAGCATAAAAAAGCCCTGCTCTTATCATATCTCTAAGGGTATTTAATATTTAGCACCAGATGAGAACTGACATCTAGCCTTTCAAATTTAAAGCGACATAATCGAGTTTCAACATGAGGTGCAGAGATGCCGGGTAAGTGCGCCACATCTCCGCAAAGTCGTTCTCCAAATTTCCTTGGACTCAGTCTATTCATGCAAAGATGTTGTCTCATGAAAATTGGGGGAACTGGATGTTGATAAATCGAACTCTATCAGTTAATTGTGAAATCACCTCCATGATTGTTGATTCTCAGTCTCAGTCGTATTCCTCCCGACTATCAGCTCGCTACCAGCTAAACTATACCTACACCGAGAACAAAATAAAATTCATCCCGAGACGCCCATTAATCTCTCTATGGATGATAGTATGGGTAGGAGGGAGAGGGGAGCGCTACAAACTGACTAAGTAGATGCACAGTGCCTGGGAACCTGTTTTATCAATGTCATGATCGGGTTGAAATCCGATACAGATGAAGTGATGACGAAGCATCGAGCAGGCAGACGTCCCATGAAGCCTTGCACGCCGTCAGAGGCGGGAGGATGGAGGTGCCGAAAATCTAGAAATACAGTCGCTAGCGAAATCGGCTTCCGCCCAAGTGCGAGTTGCAACAAAGTTCGATCTCGCTTGTTGAGCAAAAGTCTTGGCACCCCACCTTATGTATCTAGCAAGGCGCCATTCTTGTTGGCACGTGATTTGCCGCGGTACAAGAGAGTACTTCTCTATCAACAATATTTGAGCCCACAACCGTATGGCCAGAGCGGGTCGGCCAATCTCCCTGCTAGCGGTGGCGGCATCAGATGTTAAACTATCTGCTGCCGGATCACTTCAAGCACGCTTAATCATCCACACGTTGATTTGTTGGAGCTCAGCCACTTTGCACTGCCTCCTGCCCCGCTATCATCCCTTTCTCGTCCTTAGAAGTTATTCTTGCATGAATTCACCAGCGAACACAGTCGCAGTCCGTTGATATCCTAGGACTGGTACATGTTTTGCCAATATCTTTTCTCATGACTTCCTTAACTAGCGCTTTTGAACAGTCCCCTCCCTATGCGACTCTTGCGGATTGAAGACGGTGGCAACTTCAGCCTGGTCAAACGTGTAGGCAACAACATTCCGCGCTATGCCGTTCTTTCCCACACTTAAGGAGCAGATGAGGAGGAGGTTACTTTTAGGGACCTAGTAGACGGTACAGGCAAAGCAAAAGTTAGCTATCGTAAGATCCGCTTCTGCGGAAAGCAAGCTGCGAAAGACGACCTCCAATATTTCTAGGTAGACACCTGCTGTATTAACAAATCAAGCAGTGCTGAGCTTACAGAAGCCATTAACTCTATGTTTTGCTGGTATCAGGATGCGGTAAGATGCTACGTGTATTTGTCCGATGTTTTAGTTTGTGGTTCCGTTAGAGACGAGTTCTCCTAAAGATGGAAACCGGCATTTAGGAAAAGCAGATGGTTTACTCGTGGCTGGACGCTTTAAGAACTTATTGCTCCGGTATCAGCTGAATTCTTCTCCAAGGAGGAGCAGCGACTCGGTGACAAGCGATCACTGGAGCAAACTCTCCATGAGATAACTAGAATCGCTATCCAAGCCCTTTGAGGAAGCCCTTTGTCTCATTTCAGTGTGAAGGAGCGCATGTTGTGGGCAGCAAAACGCGAGACAAAACGCGAGGAAGACGAGGTATACTCTCTACTAGGCATTTTCGACATCCATATGCCGCTCATATATGGCGAAGAACGGAAAAAGGCGTTGGTTCGGCTTCAGAAGGAGATTAAAGAATTGCTGCCACTGAACGAGAAGCAAAAATGGACGCTGTTGAGCTCGTTGAACTTTAACCAAATTGACGTGCGCCAGATGACTATCAAGAACGCCCACGCCAAGACATGTAAATGGCTGTTGAACAACTCCGAATACCTAGACTGGCTTGATGGCAATAAACTGGGCGAACACCACGGCTTTTTATGGATCAATGGGAATCCCGGAACGGGAAAGTCAACATTAATGAAATTTGCCTCTGCTAATGCCCGCGAGACGATGAAGGACAAGGTTGTGATCTCATTCTTCTTCAATGCACGAGGCGAGGGTCTAGAGAAATCTACGATTGGGACATATCGGTCACTGCTACTGCAACTCCTCGAACGAATTCCAGCGCTTCAGTACGTCTTTAACTCTCTCGGTCTCTCAACGTTGAGCATCAGTACAAATCACCAATGGAGCCTTGAATCACTAAAAATGCTATTAGAACAAGCTATACAAAGCCTTGGAGAATCTTCTGTAGTATGCTTCATCGACGCCTTGGATGAATGTGAGGAACGCCAGATCCGGGACATGATATCATTCTTTAAACACGTTAGCGAACTCGCAGTATCAGCTGGTATCAAGTTCCAAGTCTGCTTTTCAAGCCGGCACTATCCGCACATCACGATCCAGAAAGGGCTGGATCTAGTCCTCGAAAGACAAGAGGTCACAATCAGGACATTACAAACTATCTCGACAGTGAGTTGAAGATTGGGTATAGTAGGGTTGCTGAGCAGGTCCGAAGAGAACTTCAAGAAAAGGCATCAGGAACTTTTATGTGGGTTATTCTTATGGTAGGGATATTGAATAAAGAACACGACGATGGCCGCGTGCACGCGCTTCGGTGAAGACTTTGGGAGATCCCTAGCGACCTGCACGAGCTATTCCGCGATATTTTGACACGCGACTCCCACAATAGAGACGAACTAATCCTGTGTATTCAGTGGGTGCTTTTCTCTAGGCGGCCGTTGAGTCCAGAGCAGTTATATTTTGCTATCCTTTCTGGAGTTGAGCCTGAGGCAATATCAAGGTGGGAACCCGGTGAGATCATAAAAGATGTAATTAAAAGGTTCATACTCAGTTCCTCTAAGGGGCTCGCTGAAGTCACGACATCCAATATTCAGAAAGTCCAGTTCATTTACGAATCGATAAAGGATTTTCTCCTGAAAGAAAATGGGCTCGGAAACATCTGGCCCAGTCTCGGAAGCAACCTTCAAGGTCAAAGTCACGAGCGGCTGAAGCATTGCTGTCTTAACTACTTAAGTATTGACGTTTTTACCCCTCTGGAGATCCCTTAGAGTCTTCCACAAGCTTCTTCGCAGAAAGCTGCAGACTTCCGCCAATTAGCTACTAGTGCATTTCCCTTCCTAGAGTATGCCGTATGTAATGTGCTACACCATGCAGATGTGGCTGCAGGATGTAGTATCGCTCAGGAAAATTTTCTCCAGAACTTCCCACTTGACGGTTGGGTTCAGTATGACAATCTGATCGAAGAACATGAAGCACGCAGGCATACAGAATATGTAAGTCTTCTGTATGTATTAGCGGAGGGCAATATGTCAAACCTCATCAGAGTCCATCCATCTATCTTCTCATGTCTTGAAGTGGAGAATGAGCTTTACGGGCCTCCCCTTTTCGCAGCCCTGGCGACCGGGAGTAAGGAAGCTGTCCGAACGTTTGTGGAAGTTTATACGGCGACCCAGTCTCCGGAGAGTTAGCTTTATAATTCATGTGGCCAGTACCGTCATAACGAAGGCAGCCGGAGTAAGTTTAGATATGGCTTTGAATTCTCAAACTGGAGGACCACGCTCTTATATTTAGCGGAGCTTGGCGACGAGGTAATATTTGCTCTTGGGCTTGAGATAGGAAATATCATGCCAGACTCTAAAGACCAGGACGGATGGACGGCGCTATTGTGGGCGGCAGCAAACGAGCACGATGCGGTAGTCAAGCTGCTGCTCGACACAGGCACGGTCGACGTCGACTCGAAGGATCGGTACGGACAGACGCTGCTATGGTGGGCGGCAAGGAACATGCACGAGGCGGCAGTCAAGCTGCTGCTCGATACAGGCACGGTCAACGTTGACTTGAAGGATCCTGACGGACGAACACCGCTATCGTGGGCGGCAGCGAACGGGCACGAGGCAGTAGTCAAGCTGCTGCTCGACACAGGCAAGGTCGACGTCGACTTGAAGGATCTGTACGGACAGACGCCGTTATGGTGGGCGGCAAGGAACAGGCACGAGGCGGTAGTCAAGCTGCTGCTCGATACAGGCAAGGTCGACGTCAACTCGAAAGATCGGTACGGACAGACACCGCTATGGTGGGCGGCAAGGAACATGCACGAGGCGGTAGTCAAGCTGCTGCTTGATACAGGCATGGTTGACGTCGACTTGAAAGATCGGTACGGACAGACGCCGCTATGGTGGGCGGCAGCGAACGGGCACGAGGTGGTAATCAAGCTGCTGCGGTCACACGTTAGCCTCCCTAATAACCCATATCTTCACTTAACCTCCTCCTCCCCGCCTAGCACCTCCTATTAGTCTCTCTATATATACTCTTTATAATGATATAAATACAGCTTATGCGTCTGTCTTAAAGATTGTCAAATAGTTTAGGCCGCTGTACCAAAAATCACCGGCGATCATCATACCGGCACTTAACGTCAAATCCTGTGGCAAGTGGCGTAAAAGGCGGGTACTGTACGCCAGTAGGGAGGACGGCCGACCCGCTCCGGCCACACCCTTGTGGGCTCAAACTGTGATATAGAGAAGTACTCTCTTGTGCCGTGGCAAATCACGTGCCTACAAGAATGGCGCCTTACTAGATACGTAATGTGGTGTGCCAAGACTTTTGCTCGCGAGATCCAACCTCGCACTTGGGCGGAAGCCGATTTCGCTAGCGACAGTACAACAAACCAAAATACTTGTGAAAAAAGTTCTCCAGAAAATCAACGTCCGTCCGTTTCGGATAAACAACCACTCCCCACTGCCCAGACCTATCAAAACGTCAGCATTCAAAATCCCACATGACCAGCCGTTGAGCCACGATCAAGGCTCAAGGTTCTCGCGAAGAAAAAGTTCTAGACAATAAGGCACCCTGGTGTTGAGCGCATGAAGGATTCCACAACCCGACCCACATCCAAGAAACGCATGAACTCAGGCTCCGAAAAACTAGGCTGAGAGCTGCGCCAGCGGTGAGGCATAGCCTCTCATCCTTTGAAGCGGGGCGGGGACGATAAGGGGGGTTGAGCGACGGAAAGATCAAGCGATGCACCATGAAGGATGAAACAAATAAGTGGCGATGTTATTTGACAGGATCTCGCGATGGACGAGTGGTGTTGAGGGAAGACTATTGATCCGAGAAGGTTCCATAACCGTGGGAATGAAGGACGCGCTCGGAGCTATGCTATTTGCAGGAAGGTGCCTAACTGTATGGGCCCTGGAGGGGTTGGTCTGTTGAGGTGTCACGTGAATCTAATCGCTCGGTCTTCACCATTGGATAGCAAGGCACAGTGAAAGCTATCTTGAATAGTTACTCAAATTCATCTGAAAGTGTGGTTTAATCTTCGTGAAGTCTACTACTATAGTAACACAAACGCGCGCACTAGAAACGCTTATAGACACAACAAATTATTGCCCGCCCGATCATGGGTTCATTCAATCATTTCTTCTTCGCCACCGTCATCATCACCTCCCTATTAACCTGCTGCTGTGTCGTTGGTCTCCACACAGATTCCGCTTTCTTCTGCGCAGCATGTGCCTGAAGTCCCGCGGTAAGGGTCTGGCATACAGGGGCCATGTTTTTGTTGCGGGGACTCTGGAGAATGATTAGATGAAAGTTCAATTCGAGATTGCAGTGGTTGGAAGGTGTGCAAAGGGGAATCAAGCGGTTATCCTGCTTAAAGCGTTCGAAGACGTGTTAACGATGAGATTAGCTGGCTGGTTGGGTGGATGATGGTTGGTGTGGGATGAGTTTGAGGATTACTGGATTGGGGAAATTGGCTTTGACACTCGATTTGTGGGCTGCGGTAATGGCTTTATACGGCTATAAAGTTGCGAAGCGCGATGCCCTGTGCCCTATTGCCGTTGTCATTGAGTTGCTGCCTTCAAACATCGCAAGGCTCAACTTGGGAGTCGTGCGTGATTGGATAGCCTTGCATCCTCTTTTGGGAATTTTTCTCGTCCTTACCATGGCGACGCCGGAGTAATCGTGGATCTACTTGATTAGACTTCTGGTGAGCAGCTGATAGACCCATAGCCTTCCTCATACTCCAAAAGAAATGGGGAAGCAGGCCAATAGTTTGACGTGAGAGGTGTCTTGGAGACATCCGCGTGATGCAAACCAGTTTATTCCAAAGCTGGAGTATTCTTGGGGATATCTAATTAGTTTCTCGAAACGCCTTTGACCTTTTCGTGGCGTCGACGTACTTCCTCAAGGAAAATGGGGTAATTGGTTGCAGGCCGGGCATAAGAGAGTTTATCGGGAATCCGCATGACTTGAAGCGGCCAAACCAAGAGAACGGTATGACATTGCAGACATGATGAAGGGAGAGCAACGGAAATGTGGGGGGGAGTGGGGATTGGGATGCGCATCGTGGTGGGAATGCTGAGGGGTGTTGGAGGTGAGGAGTTCCTTGGGGTAAACCAACACGTTGAAAGAAGCAATGCAAATTGCAAGGTTTAACTGTAGAGGGAAGGTGAAAAAGTGCTTGATTTAGAGCAAGCAACGTAGGCGAGCTCTAGGAATATAGAGCAATAAATTTCTTGCATCGAGTTACATCCACAATAGATTGTTTGGCTCTAGAGGGCGATGCGAGTGTGAAGTGCGACTAAATTAGGGAGATAGAAACACCCATCATTGATATCATACTATCGTAAACTGCGTCACTCCACAGTGAGAACTACTTCCTCACTCTTGAATCCACCAACAGTAATTGCCTTACCAACGGGACCTGCGAACCCCTCGAGCTCAACATCGCTAATCTCACTAGCAGCCTTCTCCCACACTGCTCTGAATGTCCCTTGAACCTTGATCTTGTATTTTGCCGGCTTCTTCTCGGGCATCCAGGGCTTATCGAATACCACCTCGATCGCATGCTCGGTGCCTGCCGCTACTTCTTGCAGCGCATCTCGCGGGGGAGGCAGCATTCGGTTTACCATAATCCGGGGAATGCCAATCTCCTCCCCGGTGTCTGCGTCCACCATCTTGAAAACCCCAAGCTGAGGCGCAATAGGGTCCAGCGGTGTATCCCATTTCAATACTGTGTACGTCGACTTCCAATGGGTGTTCTTGAGGGTAACGAGAAGCGATGGCGGGCTCTTCGAGATTTGGGATAGCTTGAACTCGAGGCCTGAGATGGGGTAGTGGGAGGCGGGCTGCTCCTCAGCGGGCTTTGAGTCTGACATTTGGAAAGTGCTTGATGAGGGGCTGTAGATGAGATAGAGGGAGCCGAGGATGGTGACGGCTAGCGCGGTGATGATTGCTGTTCGGCCGTTCATCGGGAAATTTTAATCGCGTGGAGATCGGTCGAAAGCTTCGTTTCTCGTTTCTTTAGGAGAGGAAATTCTCCTGATGCGCTTTAACAGTGAGCGAGAGGTTTGAGGGGAGTGTGACAGAAAATTCTCCGTCGAGGTGACGGTCGTATTCGCTTGGCTGATTGAATGTCCAGGACAGGGAGGTCAGATTCGTCCAGAGTTACCTTCGGGTTGCTCGATGGATTGGGAAATCGACAAAAGGCCGGAATTTGGATGTCGCGTAGAAGGATACAGAACTCTTGGGCAGTTTTTCAGAGTAATTCATCGGTAGTATCTAGTTGTCAGTGATTTGATGAAGAGGGACGTGAACGGGGCGATTTGAGCTGCCACTTGAGGGGGCAATCACCGAAGCGTGCCAGGTATACCGAAACCCTCTCCCTATAACAGCCAAGATTCAGGTGATGCATGCCCGTTGAGTGTTGGACCGCCAAATCACAGCAATGCAGATTCGACGTGCGATGCGGTGGAGCTCTATCTGATTCGGCTGATGTGTTGTGCAGCTGTTTACGTGCTGCGGAGGCGTGAAACAAGCTAAACGTGATGTGGGCTGTGGCGCCAAAATTGATTAACTCGGCGAAAATGAACTTCTCCAGCGCGGCGCAAATCATATCGCTGAAGGGAAGGTGAAACGCATAATGGTGAGGCAGCAAAGCCCATTGGCAGCCCGGCGGCTGCACATGTCTGGCTGTCGTGACAAGCAAGCCGGCGTTTCTCGACTGCCACTCTCCGTGCCTCTCCCGCGCCTCATCCTTCGCGTGGTTTAGTACCTGGACTGTGCTCCGCCTTTTCCTCCTCTCCACCGATATTTCCGACAAACCTTCTTTCAACGCCTTCTTTTCAGACCACGCCCGCCTTGCCGTCCTGTAAGGAATCCTTCTCGCCGCCTCTCGGGGCGTGTTGAACCTTGAACCTGACCAGGCAATATGGCTGCCATCACGTTACATGTACGTCTGCGGATACTTCGCTCGGCACCGCACATCTACTCTGGATGATCTCCACGCCAGCCGATCAGACCCTGACCGACAGCAATATACACGATAAAGCCTTGGGTCTAAATCTGGAGTCGATGGCATCGCCGCAGGGGGCGAATGTCACAAGGGCATTAGCCTTTTAGACGGTGGTGGAGCGGTGGTGGACCGTCGATGGTAAGTAATCTAGATGCGATGCCTTACAGTAGCAGTGATTCTCGGTTGCTCGCTGGAGCCTTTTCGCCTGTTGGTGAGAATATCCAGGAATGCCGTTCTTGGTCGTATGCCAGAATTTGTGGTGGTGATTGGGAACTCGATGGAAGAGGCTGCATCCCTGCGCTGTCCGCCGCTCCAATCGGTTCGTTGAAACGCCTAGAGACCTATCAAGGCACGGCCTCCATTAAACAACGCAGCCTGCCAAGGCATGATTTAACATCCTTAATCTATCCGTTTGAGATCGCCGCAGCTCACATACCACACAGATTGTCGATAACTGTGGTGCTGCGCGGATGCCTTACACTTTGCGCCCCTTATCATCTGGCATGTATTAGCGAGATGGTCAGGACCTGCCGTTTCCCGCAACTATCACGTTGTCGTTGGAGTCGAGCAATTGAGAGCGGCCTTGATTTCCTACTTGCCTCCAATCATGTCTCCTGTTCATACATTTTGTCCGTCCTACTGGAAACATGCCGCAGAAAGGCCCCACACTCTTATAGAGCTGATCATTTAGAAACTCCCTGGTTTATGCTATCATACTTCCCTAACTGCCCAAATTGGACATGCTCCATAGCTCGGTTTATCCAGCACACGATGAACCCTGACACTTGGTGGCGGCGGACGCCGCGCATCCTTCTTGGAGGCAGTGTCTCGAAAGACTATAAAGTAACCAGAGGGTCCTCAGGAAAGAGTTCATCATCCACCGATCAACAGCTCTAACATCCTTGGGCCAGACCGTCCGGAAGATCTTGAACCCTCGTTCATCTCTCTATTCTCAACTTCACACTTCCACTATGAAGGTCATTTTTTCCATCGCCGCTTTGGCTGCTTATGCCAGCGCTACTGCCATCGATGTCAACAAGCGCGACTCTCCATTGAGCGTCAAGCTTACTCCTTCAGGTAACTCAGAGGTCAAGGTTGCCATCACGAACAATGGAGACAAGGCCCTCAACCTCCTGAGCAAGGGTACCTTCTTGGATGAGGTTAACCCAGTGCAGAAGGTCCGCATGTTCTCTGCAGGTGGAAGTAAGTTACCATTTCGCATAATATTGCAGCTTGTTTCAACACTGCCTATTTGGGCTGTGCCACGCCTAAAGAAGGCCCTGTGGCGGTGCAAGTCCTCCAAAAGAGCCTGTTTAGCGCAGCCAAGCACTATACCAGTGCTCGCTCGGCTGTCCGACACGGCCCGGCACTTGCATTCTCCCGAATCTCCCATATCTCCCATATAGCTGCCACTCTCCAATGCCACTTTCGAACAAAGCAATCTAACCTCTCGCAGGCAAAGAAGTCCCATTCGAGGGCATCAAGATCCGACTTTTGACCACCGGTCTGGCTGAGGATGCATTCACCCCCCTGGCCGCTGGCGAGACAAAGGAGATCACCGTGGAGACAGCCTCGCTCCACACACTCTCTGATGGCGGTGACTTCGATGTCTTCGCCCAGGGACTGCTCCCCTATGCCGAGGAGGGTTCAACCGAGCTTGTCGGCAATTTCGCATATGAGAGCAACAAGCTCTCCATGAACATCGATGGTGTCCAGGCCGCTACCGTCCACAAGGCCATCACTAAGCGCACCGTTGTCGGCTCCTCCTGCACCAGCAGCAAGCTCTCCTCCATCCGCACTGCGTTGTCTAACTGCCAAAAGCTCGCGACCGCTGCCGCTGATGCTGCCAAAGCCACCACCAAGTTGCAAGAGTACTTCAAGTCGACTTCCAGCAGCGTGTCCACCCAGGTTGCCAACCGCCTCACTGCTGTTGCCCGTGACTGCGGCGGCAGCGGCGATGCCACTTCGACAAACTGCAACGACCCGTACCAGGGCTGCTCATCCAACGTCCTCGCCTATACCGTCCCATCGCAAGATTTCATCACATACTGCAGCCTGTTCTTCAACGAGCTCCCAGATCTTGCCAGCCGATGCCACCAGCAGGATAAGGCCACCACTGTTCTACACGAGGAGACTCATGCTCCGGGTGTCTTCAGCCCTGGAACTGATGATCTCGGCTACGGATACGCTGCTGCTACTAGGCTCTCAACGCAACAGGCTCTGAACAATGCTGATTCTTACGCTCTTTACGCTAACGGTATGTCACACCCAATCAAGTTTACCCTTTTTGATCTCAAAGCTGATTAATATCGCAGCTATCAACCTCAACTGCTAGTTGTTCAGTTCGGGTTAATGATAAATATAATGGGTTGGGATAGCACCAGCGCGGTCTGGGGAGTTTGTA
Source organism: Zopfia rhizophila CBS 207.26 (assembly GCA_010093925.1). Classification (NCBI taxonomy): domain Eukaryota; kingdom Fungi; phylum Ascomycota; class Dothideomycetes; family Zopfiaceae; genus Zopfia; species Zopfia rhizophila. The sequence goes on along the minus strand of ML994655.1, from coordinate 784,669 downwards.
CATAGATGTTGATCAGAGATACCATTTCTTGAACATGAAGTTTTGAAATAAAGCTCATTTGTTTGCAAATCGATGCCATCCTCATTCAATACTCCCGATGATGTCTACCTTCTCTCACACGCCTTGCATCATAAGCGTCTCCTGGGAGTCAGGTTTGGGGAGCTAGATGTCGTATCGCTTTATCGACCCAAGATTCTGTCGCTCTGCAGTTGCATGGGAGTGTGGATGTAGTTGCTCTCAATATTATGAGTTAATGAATCATTCATTGATATTAAAATAAAGAGCACCATGATGGCCACTGTGCATCCCAGTCGCAATGCCATGGCATACCCGAGCTAATTGGAAGCTGCCCCATTCTAAACCTACGTACCATCTTATCTCCCTAACATTGAACCACTGCACACCTAACCCCACGTCACGTACCTTTGCTCCCCCCCTGGACATTTGCCTTTCACCTTTCGCCTCCAACCTTACATGAATATCAACACTACTCTGTCCTCATACCCCGAACAATGCCGGGCCTACAAAACAACGCCTCTCTCCTTCCACTGCATTGATCCTAGCACTAGTTTCAGTCATAGGTATGTGGGATACATGGACATGATACACGGACATTGTAGCCACGTACCAAACTTTGCAAATCCCGGGAAACGATCGCCAGAGCTCTATTCAGCCCTTCCCGGACTGCGCATCCAACATATTGCCGTATTAGTATTTCTAGTGTCCGTCACTTGGGCTGTAGCCACCATCAGAATCCCAAAACCGCCCCATAGTCCGCTTTCAGCGTTAAGCGCGCAAGATATTTGATCCCTGAATTTTAATTCAAAGAAGATTGGGATGCAATAGTCACCAGGTTTTCATTCGTCCCTATCAGACTCCAACTGCAGAATATGCCTAACCCTGCTCCGCAATCAAATTCTGTAGTCTTAAAGTAGGTAGTCGGCAACATCGCAGAGCGTCCTGTTCCGTCAATATCCTCCATACCACTTCCGGAATATCTACATTTCAAAAGAAAATCCCACCGACAATCATAACGCCCCTATCTGCAAAGAACTACCTATTCCCCACCCACTACAGGCCCCACCCCCAAAACACCAAAACTACCCGCAGCACCTGCCAAAATCTCTCGTCCTACGCGCCCCGTTGAGGCCTTATCCGAGCTCCTCGTTATTGTTGGGGCTTCGCTCTCCGGCCCTCTCAAACTCTACATTTTCTATCGGAAGGATCGAAGCTTGCTTTAGAAAAATTGATGAGTCTTCTATCCCAGACAGTCCGCTTCGTGATGCTGACTTTATTTAGTAGGCGATCTTTCTGAAATGCGGGATCGCCTATATCCTGTATGAGGATCATGGGATTCTTAACAGAGAATTGGACACGACGTTAGACATACATAAAGCTTCTAGATGACTTGGGTTTGTCGGGAGATTCTCATGCTTCATATTACAGTGACTGCAAAAGCCACCATTGCTACGATGACGGAACTTCGTTCAAGCGCTAACCTCGTGCCTGCATTCCCGCCTATTTTATGCAATGTAACTGTGGCGACAGGTCCGGCAATTGTTGGAGTCGCTCCAATATCCGTAAAAGAAACTAAAAGCCAAATCAGCCCATGGAATCCAAGACACAGGTAATTGTAGATGAATATCCCACTTACGTCCACTTGTACTCGCAGGTATGGTTCCCAGCTTCTCCAACCCTGCTGTAATCGTGACGTCCTGCCTCTTCAGTCCCATCATCCTATACCCATCACCACTACGCCTACTAGAGTATCCCCGTGCATAACAACTCAACAAGCCATCGTCATCATCTGAAGTCCTTGTCGTGGACAAAAATTCACAAAGCGTGAGTTGCGTCTGCGTCTGCGTTCCCGTCACTTTCATTCGTGTAACTGACCAACTACTTTTCCCTTGCGTAAATGTCTGACTTGAATTGCCGAACTCGTTGGTCATGCATGGGTCGCGCCCTCCAGGTTCGGGGGTTGGGAAGGTTGTGGGCGGGAGGCAAGTGATCGCGTAGACCGTACCTGCTGGTTCATCGCCGATTACAGAGGCATAATAAGTTGCCGGTCCAGCTCCATATGGTGGAATGAGGTCGTGAACGGCTGTTGTTTGTGACGGAGCGGTATTGGAAGATTGGGCGCGAATCAGAGGAGCGAGGAAGAGGAGAGTTGTGAAAGGTAGCATATCGAGACGCCAATTCAAATCGTTAGGAGGGTGATCGATCAGACATAAATGTTTATGTGGGGTAAAATTGTGAAAAGAAGATATGTGTGGAGGACCGGAGAAGAAACAGATCTGAAGATCAGATCTGGACACGCGGAATGCAAGGCTTAAGAACCGCGATCGGAATCCTTACGGTAACTTGTAGCATTTCTGAAATTAATCGGGGCGCAGCGTGACCTATCGATGTCATAATGCCCCAATCAGAAGCTTGTGTTTCGTCCCCCAAGGATTTGGGGGCTGTCGAGACGAAACATTTTCCGATCGTGAGGGTGCATCGCAAATTACACAAAGCGTTTTAAGGCGCCAGGTACAGCCTCAGGCCCCCAAGATCGCGACTTCAATGCTTGACAGAAAGGTTGGCTATGCGATGGAGGGACAGGTGTTATCGTTCACAAAGATGAGTATCCTCAGATTGTAACGCTAGACGTTTCCCGAAGAATTGTCGCGAGGCATTGCGGGTGGAGAGATGCAGTTACTGCGCGGTGGACGCGGACTCTGGATGATGCAACGGGATGATCACGGCGGGTCTCCCGGAAATGAAGCATATGTGTTAGCAAACGAGACGAGGATGAAGTTGATGGAGAGCTGAGAGGCGAGAAGTAAAATGGTCGGGATGCCAATGCCCACGAGATGACCTCATCATCCAACAAGAGCACGTGATATCACTGCATTCCTAGTTATATACGTATCCACCAGTCTTACTGTTACACTCTTCCCGTATGGAGAGGTCCTAAAAGATTATTCAGAGGCAGTATAGTCAATGACTTCGCTCGTCACTGCAACGCAAGGATTCCTCCAATCTCTTCTTCGATTCGCCTTAGCGGAAACGGTATGCATCTACATAAACTGGACTAAACACATGGCATCGTAGAACTCCATTTTTAAGCAGGAAACCTCTATCCTACATTACGAAGACTAATTCTCGTCCTCATGCTTACACTTCCGCCCCAGACTCAGCAACCCAACTCCTCTCGCAAAAGTAGACAGGGGCCAAAAGGACCCGCTGAAGTCAAGATCGTACCAGTAGTTTACGGCGCAGCAGATCCCTTCGGTGGAACAGGATTGAGATACTTTGTGGTACCACAATGCTGGAAGATAGAGCATGTCTCCTTCATCCAGCGTAACTCTCAATGGCCTCGAATGAGTAGAGAAAGGCGTCGGTCTGGTGTTCGGGTCATCGGGATCCCATGTGGCAAATGGAACGTATTCTTCAGGCTCATCCACACTTATTACCAAGTCTCTCAGTGCCTCATTATGGAGTATCTCCAGTTTCGGTGCTCCTTTTGATTCGGAGATCTCGTTCGTTGGGCTTGCACTCCCATTCTCAGACAAAGGTGTGGAGGCTCTTGGTGCATACGTGGCACCTAACAAGCTCTTTTCATTGACACAAGCACTCTCAACTGGCGGTATGAGGACGAAACGTTTCTGTCCAAGTACTTGCACGTAGATATTTTCGTAGTTGTCTTTGTGAAGCGCTGTGGTTGAATGTGAATTACCGAGCCAGAAGTTGATTGCATCTGGGGACGTTTGGAGTGCAACACGCGCGAATGGAACATCCCTGGGAACGTCAGCGAACAAGGAGATGTATTCGTTCCGGAGGTTGTCGTTTTGGGTTTGTGCATAGCGGGTGGGCTCGTTTCCACCTTCTGGATGCAACTCTTGTGCCTGAATCTTCTCGATGACGAGTTTGAATGGCTCCTCAGTTTCGTGGGGTTTGACGAACAGAAGATCATCGCCTTCGAGCTCGACTATTGAGTCTGCGTTCCTATACAGATCATCAGCAGGGAACCTCAGGTAAGTCCATCATAAACTAGACCCACCCCAACACCTTTAATCTGGCCGCACTTAGCCGGTAATGGTTATAGATGTCCTTGTCTGGCTAGAGGTGGTTGGCGAAATAGAGGGTTATAAATTCAGCAGGAAAAGTCGATGGGGCGTCGGATAGAGTCTAATGCGCGCCTTACCGTACCCTACATGCGCCTCTCTAGTGTCTACTTACCCGTGAGGTGTGATAGCAACATTCACCAGCTGCTGTCCCATGACATCGACGAGGTACTTTACATTCCACAATTTCCTTGCTTTCCAATCCTCGGCCCCTTTCCGGACAACAAAAGGCCGATTTCTGGCAACATAGCGCATGAACTCCAAAGGAGAGGGTTCTTCATGGAGTTCGTCGATGGTAGTGGAATTGAGATCGTGGTATGAGGTGATGAGTTCTAGGACAGAAGATTCAGAACGAAATTCACATGTTCATGACAGACAACATGATGGAAAAAGAAATATCAGAGATAATGGATTTAGAACTAGGAAAGGTTAATACACCTCTTACGGCTTCATCCAGTCTTCCTTTTTCAAAGCATGCTGCTGGCCTAAGCACCAGGTCTTCAGCTTTTGCGTTCATTTCTCAAGCTCAGATGGTATCAAGTTTCTAACCCTACAGTCTCTCGTGGGGAATTCAGCCCACATATAAGATCATTGTCCATGATTTCCCCACTCGGAGGATGATGGTTCGTGGTGGAGTGACCTCTCTCTCACACACCGGATTTAAATATCTTGGCACTCCGAACGTTTTCAAAGCGTGAGCTCACCACTTTCGCACCACCACAATCACATCCTCACGACCAACACATCCGCCAATCAATTGCGCCCAAACAGTGCCAATTCACGAAATGCATATACGATAACAGATGCCCTGACAGCACACCCCACGAATATGCCTCGCCTAATTCCACCGCAATCGCTGCTCTCACGCCTCCGTAACCTCCGCGAAAGCATTCCGCCGTGGTTGCGCATATATGAGATGTCTGATCCTCGAAATGCGTACTCTAGACGACGCACACCCTTCGGTGCAGTCCTCCCGTTTAACTCTCAGCCTCTCGCACGATCCCTCTCTTAAGTCTCCACCTAACAACCTCCCAGGCAACTTAGTCCTAATCTCCCAATGCGCCCTCGCCTTGCACCTAACTACCCGCTACCTCTTCACAATAACCAGCACACGTGGCATATCCATGATGCCCACAATACCACACTCCTACAACTCCAACCCCGTCATCCTAATCTCATCGCTCCATCGACACGGCAAAGGAATCCAGGTCGGCGACATAATATCCTTCTCGCATCCCATTCTCCCAAACATGTATGCCGCAAAACGCGTTATCGGAATGCCAGGCGACTATGTTAGTGTAGTGACGCCCGGGAAACGGGAACCGGATGATGAGGATGCGAGTGAGGTGAGGGAGATGATGGTGCAAGTGCCGGAAGGACATTGCTGGGTGGCGGGCGATAATCTGGATTGGAGTAGGGATAGTCGGATGTTTGGGCCGCTGCCGTTGGCGTTGGTGAGGGGGAAGGTGGTGAGGATGTTAGGTCCATGGGAAGTGGCGGGGAAGTTTAAGAATGGGCTAGTTGAGGCTGGGGATGTGGAGCATGAGATAAGAATCGAGAGATGAGAGGGATGATGGATATTAGGCAGGATATGATGCGTTGCATATGCCCTTCCTGTCAACCAGATAGAAGGTCGGGAAGAGAAGTAAGCTATTGGGAGCGTAATAGGCCGCGATGAAGTGAAAGTAGAAGAGGCGTGAGTGTACATATAAAGATGGATGATGCCAAAGGCCAACTCAAGGGCTGCACAGATTGGAGACTGTTGAAACAGTCCTAATCGACATACCACGGTTCAAGGTGTGCAGTCTTCGTCCTCTAGACTGATTTCACCATGCTACCTAGATAGGCACCAACCATCTGTCATCGTAAATTACGTCGAAGCCAGCTAACGGTATAATTACGGCAACTGAGCTTCACGGCCTTCTGAGAAGATCCAACAAATGGGTCTGCAGACTTTCAAGAATCACAAAAGACAATTCCCGATGTATCGTCCGATGAATCAATGGAGACTAGGAGCATATCACATCATGTCATTCACTCGCACCGAATTTTTACCACGAACTGCTCATCAAGAGCCCAATAAATATTAGGGTATCAAACACCATATCTTATGCCATGTTTCCATTTTCATTCCCATTCCCTAGCCCCGAATCTGCCTAGCCAAGCATCATCCGTCTTAAAAACCCACGTTCCTTTCAACTCTTAGGCTTAACAACAACCCTAACCCCAACCCCCCGCACACTCCCCCAAACACTCTCAGAAACCTTAACCGGCAACTTCCTCCCCTTCAACCTCTGATCGATCAACCACATCCCCACTACAAACTCTTCTCTCCTGAGCCTGCCAACACCCTTTCCATCCACCAACGCCCATACCTCTTCCAATACATGCTCCGGTAATCTACTCCTACCCCAAAGTTCCTTGACCACCAAGTTAAGAACCTCGAGCATTGGATCGGAGGAGTCTGGAGATGGCGGGGAGAGACTAGATGGTTGAGCGATGTGCAACCCTTTATTAGCAGCCCACACACCCTCATACCGTTTCCGTTCCCTCTCGGTGATGGTGTCGCGCCAGCGTTTGCGGGCGCCTTCATGATGCTTATTTGGATGCTTTCTTCCCATTCCTAATACCCTCGTTCCTTTTCGTTTATACTTCTCACTTTCATCTTCATCACTACTCGACGACGGCTCCTTGCGCATGGTGCTGCGCAACTTTCCACTTGATTTCGGAGGCGAGGGCGAGCGGCTGTGATGGAAGGGGTGATGATGGTGATGCTGTTTGCGAATGGGTAACGGGGGTGCTGCGGTGGAGGATGGGGCGGGAGAAGGATTGCGGGAGGAAGCGAGAGCTGCGCCGACGATAGCGTTCGAGAGCAATTCCCCGGTCATGTGTTTTGCGATTGCTTTGGAGGATTCGCGTTGGTAGGGGGAGTGGTAGGTGGTGTCGGATTGAGGGGAACTGCCGTAGGCAGAGGCAGGCGGACGAAGGGTGAATGTCTCGGGGGGTGTGGTTGCCGAGGGGATCTTGTTTGGGGATCGTGGTTTTGGTGGCAGTGGAGAGGGCCTTGGATTTCCTTCTGGTGCCTTTAGATGATTACTTTCAGACTTGGCTTTCATAGATCGACGCGGTGGAGGGAGGTTTGGCTTGGGTTTCTCTTCCACTTGCTCTTCAGGAGCTGAGGCGTAAGATGATGGGGACGATACGTTATCATTGCTGTCCATTGATGTAGAAAACCGTTCGTGGAGGAATGGAGAGCGCGTTAGATCGTGCGATTTTGGCCGAGATCCTCTTGACCGCGGGGGCTTTGAATGTGGAGCGGTTGTCTTGACCGCGGTCAATTGGCTTGGCTTCCGCTTGATTGGAGGTGTACCAAGGGAGTCCTTCCGAAGATTACTGAAGCCCGTATTAGCCTTCAGTTCTTGTGTAGGAAGTGTGAGTTCGCGCTTTGGTTTCGGTTTGACTCGCGGGACGCTTTTAGTTTCTTCTTGGGAACCATCCAAGATGTCGATTTCTTTTGGCTCTTGTAATGGTAGCATAACCTTGCGTTGCGGTTTGGGTGACCTCACCGGAGGCGGGGTTCTCTGTGATACAACGGATTCTGTTCGCGGCTTCATAGAGGTCGTCGGCCGGTTCTGCTCAAACATATTTACCAACGAGGTTGTAGGAGGGATGGGAGTATCATCCGTCCCCTTCGTCTCTCCACGCGAGTCCCTCAGAGTGCTTACGCTCGATTGTGACCCAATACTTGTCCTCCTTTTCAATGGTTGCTGATGGGCAATATTCAGCCTTGCCATGGCACTGCCTACGCTCCCAGCTGGAGGCAATATATCCCTCTCATCCAAATCTCGCTCATTCGTAATAGACATCGGAGTTAGCTGCGGGACCGGTTTCATAGGGCTATACCTCGAAGCAGCTAATTTAGCAGCTATATTCGAAGGTGAAGGGGTCCTGTCGGAGAGGGCATCCACCGGCACATCCAAGGTACTGGAGCTCGATTTACTCAAAAGCTGCATAGGTGGTGGAGTTGGTCGATTGGAAACACTTCCACCAGTCCAATCCCTCCTTAAAGGCGAGGTGCTACTTTGAGGGATGGTGGTACGCGGCGCTCCGGTGCCTACTTTCGTGGCGGCGAGCAATGCCCCATTATTTCCCCCAGTGTAGGTATTAACTTGCGGTATAGGCTTCACCACAGGCTTAGAGAAGGCGGATGACGCCCCCAGAAGAGCAGCATCACGAACATTGTACTGTGTGTCGCCAGTTGTCTGAGTGGGCAGGGGGTTATTGCGGGAGCTGTTTGCGGAGGTCATCGAGGACCCATCGGACTTGTGCGGATATCGGGGAAGCGGAAATTGAGGTTCTCGAGGGGGTCATATGGGTGATGAGAAGACTCTACCGGTAATAGGAGCAGAATAATGAGAAATGGGGCTGCACGGGTAGTAGAAGTGTGAATGTGTGTTGTCTTATTCTCAGCTCTCACAGCCTGGGCTTGCTTCATAAGGCGGCCGCCATTCCACATGCGGCGCTACAGGTCAGGTGAGAGCGCGTTACTCAGCGCGCGAAACCCCACATTGCTGCCTCCATCACCATCTTCACTCTTCACTTCAACAAACTTCGCTATAAGAAGTTAACTGTATTACAATGGCTGAAGACACAGACATGCCCGATGCGGACGCCATCAGAGAACAACAGCTCCAGTACGGCTCCGGCAACATGAGCGAGCAAGAACTCGACGCCAAGTATCCCAATCGGCCCAAGAATCTACACAAAACGCTTCCATTTCACTCATTATTTGAAGAATTATTCAATCCATTACTCGACAGCACTAAGAAGAATCGGCCGCCAGCTGCGCGTCGAAAACAAGGTCCCCATAGCCAAGCATCTTTATCACCCCATGAAGCCCGTCGCAACATCATCGAAAGATTCATCGCAAAATGGCGAAAAGAAGTTGGTAATGATATCTATCCAGCAATGCGACTCATCATTCCGGAGAAGGATCGCGATCGGCCCATGTATGGTCTGAAAGAGAAGGCAATCGCGAAAGTGTTGATTCGAATTATGAAGATCAACAAGGACTCAGAAGATGCAAAGAGTATGACCAACTGGAAACTACCGGGCCAACTCAATAAAGCGTCTTTTGGCACAGCTGGAGATTTTGCTGGCCGGTGTTATGAAGTGCTGTCGAAGCGGCCGATGAAAACGCAACCTGGAGATCTAACCATCGGAGAGGTGAACGATATGCTCGACAAATTGTCTCTTGCTTCGAAAGAGGAGGAGCAAGCTTCATTGTTCATGCGATTCTACCGAAGAATGAACCCCGAGGAGATGACTTGGCTGATTCGAATGATACTACGGCAAATGAAAATCGGTGCGACAGAGAAGACCATCCTTGATATCTGGCATCCAGACGCAGAAACTCTCTTTAACGTCTCTTCAAACCTGCGCCGTGTGTGCTGGGAACTTTACGATCCCAAGATTCGCTTGGATGGTGGCGATACGGGTATCACTTTAATGCAGTGCTTCCAACCACAACTAGCGGCCTTCCAAAAGCAGGTGGGATCGTTCGAGCGGATGGTCGCCAAATTGAAGCCTACCCCGGAGGACGACTCCTTTTGGATCGAAGAGAAGCTAGACGGCGAACGGATGCAACTCCACATGGTCGAAGACCCCGACCTTCCAGGTGGCAAACGTTTCGGCTTTTGGTCCCGAAAAGCCAAAGACTATGCCTACCTCTATGGCGACAGTTTCGACAAAAAATGTGACAGCGCTCTCACTCGCTTCATCAAAGACGCGTTCCAACCAAACGTAAAGAACATAATTCTTGACGGCGAGATGATAACCTGGGACATGGATATCGACCATATCGTTGGTTTTGGAACCTTGAAGACAGCCGCCATATCGGAAAAAGAGAATCGCAACGCAGCGAACACCGGTCAACGCCCACTGTATCGTGTGTTCGATTGCCTATACTTAAATGACAAGCTATTGGCTCCATATACACTTCGAGACCGCCGTAATGCTTTGGCTGCAGCCGTCAAGGATGTGCATCGCCGTCTGGAGATTCATCCTTATATTGAAGCACATGATTATAAAGAAATTGAGCCTGAGTTACGCAAAGTTGTTGCCAATGCATCTGAAGGTCTTGTACTCAAGAATCCCCGTTCTATGTATCGTCTCAACGACCGAAACGACGACTGGATCAAAGTAAAACCTGAGTATATGAGCGAGTTCGGCGAGTCACTCGACTGTATCATTATCGGTGGATACTTTGGCTCCGGGCATCGCGGCGGCGCGCACTCCAGTTTCCTCTGTGGTTTACTGGTGAATAAGCATGCTCAGCCAGATGACCCAGACTATGAAAAATGCTACTCCTTCTTCAAAGTTGGAGGTGGGTTCAGCAGAGAAGACTACGCAGCGATCCGAGGACGCACCGAAGGGAAATGGAAGAACTGGGACGCGAAACGTCCACCGTCTATCATTGAGCTTGGTGGCCATGCCGATAATCGCCAGCATGAGCGACCGGATCAGTGGATCCGACCTAGCGACTCCATTGTCCTGGAATGCAAAGCTGCAAGAGTTGAGAGCAGTGATAAGTTCAGGATGAGTATCACGCTCAGATTTCCACGCTTCAAGCAGTTGCGAACGGACAAGGGGTGGCGAGACGCACTCTCGATTTCCGAGTTTATGGAACTGAAAGATGACGCAGAGAGACAACATAACGAGAAGGAGAAGGAGTTTAAGATCGAGCAGTCGAAGAGGAAGAAGGCCCGGACCTCTAAGAAGCCTCTCGTTGTCGCAGGTAATGAGACTGTCTCGACTACGTATGCCGGCCCGCATTCGAAAGTTTTCGAGGGTCTCAATTTCTTCATTATGACGGATGCTTTGGCTCCTGAGAAGAAGAGTAAAGCGGAGCTTGAGGCGTTAATTAAAGCACATGGAGGAAAGATTGTGCAGAGAGAGTCCAATGACACAGCGTTAGTCATCATCGCGGACAAACGTAAGATTTTCTTCCCTTGGGTGCCCTCCCCTTTTGCCCAGAAGGTTAACAAGTGAAATCTAGGTCTGGTCAAAGTTTCGTCTCTCGAAAAACGCGAAACAAACAACATCATTCGCCCTATCTGGATCTTCGACTGCATAAAGCAATCCGAAACTGACATCGGCTCCCCAAGCTTCGTACTCCCTTTCGAACCAAAGTACACTTTCTCCTTCCCCTTATTTCTCGTCATGCTAATGCGTTCAATAGTCGCCACATGTTCTACCTGAAAGCCGACGACCAAGACGAAATTGAAGCACATGTTGATGACTACGGCGACAGCCACACGCGTGACATTACTGATGTCGAGGAACTGCGCTCCATCTTCGCGAGGATGCCCAACAAATTCGAGAACGGAGTTTTCAATCGCCAGCTCTACCTAAAACAATCAGAAGATCACGGTCAGGGACTTTCAAACCTAAAGAATTACATGTTCACAGGTGTCACTGCGTACTTCGATAATCCTGCCTCTGAACGGGACGTCGACATGGACAGTGTAGATACCCACTTCGGAACAAATAAACTCCGGTTAAAGTCTCGGCTTGCGGTCAATTATCTGAGATTCGGAGGCGGCAATGTAGTAGATAGCTTAGAGGAGAATGATATCACACATGTAGTCGTTGCGGAGGAAGAACGGGACGAGAGACGGAAGTGGTTAAGGGTAAATGCGCATCAGCATCCGCTGCCCAGGATTGTAGGGACGGAATGGGTGGAACGGTGTTGGGATGAAGGGACTAGGCTTGATGAGGAGAGGTTTGGTTGGGGTTGATGAAAGTGGGAAGATAGTAGCGTCAAGTTTACTTCTTGGATAGTGTCCACACCGTTCAGATGACCACTTGTGAATACACCAACCGCGTTCACTGCTCTACATTCAATGGTTGAAACATTTCCTCGGCCGCAAAGCATTCTACTAATGCAAAATCTCATGGATTTGCAACATAGAACAGCCTTACCCGGCGAAGCGCCCGAGGTGCTTACCCGACATATAACCCCTTCACAATGTTTCAACATCGCATACTCAAAAGCACGCCCTCCACCAAGCAGTACCGGCTTCCACATCAAGCGTTCCCAGAAGCATTCTATCCTATCGAGATTTTACATCTTCTATGCATTTTGAAGGAGAACACTACCGTTAATCGATACAAAGTTCCTCCGCCACAAAACAAACTATGAACCCATGAGAAACAAACACACGACTTCTGAACGAGTTACCGCGTCTTCGACTTCACCCATTTGTCCATTCCAACCTCAACCGATACCTACCACCAATCCTTCTACCCATACCCAACTCTCTAAATCCACCATCCACCAGACCAATCCCTCTTACCAAAACACCGTACACCAAGCGCTAGAAGTCCGCATTTTCCCAATCCAGGTTTTAGCATTCCCAGAAAGCCCCTCCGCACTTAACTTCACTTTCAAAACACGCACAGCACTCCACAACCATCTCGAATCTCAAAGTATATATATATACCACTACACACTCCTCCCCCCGCGTCCTCCAACGAGGTATCTCAAAATCAACACCACGACCAAAAAAATTCACAATAGACCACTCGAACGCCTCCTCTAGCGAGGTTATGAAATGCGGCAATGAAACGATAGACAACCGCATAGACCCCATACTAATAAAACATATCTAGACGCAAGGAATGGAGCTACATATTGTACAAAAAAGGAAAACTCAGTGCTTAAGCTCCGAAAACGCCTGGAAATGCAACGATAGTACTCATACCACCAACGACAATGCAGTGTTGTGTCTTCTGCAACAATGAAGGATGATCGAATGAGATGGTGTTAGGGGATGAATGATGTTATGGATTCGGATTCCGTGAACTCGGCACAGGCAAGGAAGAGAGGAATTTTTTGCCACCAAGGAGGAGCTTAGTCTTTCTTCTCGACCTGAGAACCCGTCAGCACAGCATAAACATCTCCAGATAAAATAAACTTACGTGTCTTCAGATTCCTCACCCGCTGCACTGCCTCCATCCTTGATACTCCGGGGCCGATGACCGAGTTGAGTGACTTGCGTGAGATGGCGACTCAGACTTGACCGGATGGTTGCATGGTCGGGCTGTCCAATAGTCAGCCCTTGTTTCATTACTCCGATGTCTGCATGGGGTTGTGAGCCTACCTCAGTCTGATCAACTCTACTAATCTCATCCGCAAAACCCCTCCCATCCTCCAACATACTACTCTCATCCGTCCAACTCCCCGCCACTCCCAAACCCGATGCCTCCGTCCCACTCAACCCACTCCTCATGCTACTCTCCTCAGACACGGTGCTAAACATGCTCCCCCTGCCACTCGCAAAGCTCCTTCTCGGCATGTCCCCAGACGCATCGCTAGCGTCCCCACCAGGACTATGGTCGCGCAGGCTATTGGAGTCAGAAGTGCCCGAAAGGTCAGGTGACGTATTCAGCATCGCAGATGAATTCGCAATCTGCCTCAGCCTGGACTGCTGATGTTTCGATGATCGGTGTGTGAATTTATTTCCTACGATAGCGCCAGCATGAGAAATCAAGGCGCGAATAACATCTTTCTTGAGCTGGAGCGCCAAGTCCAGATTACTCCATGTCTTATTACGATATTCGAGCGTCGGCATGCGGAATACGAGATCGTGCACGTCTTCGAAGTTGCGCTGGCCTTTGCCTTTGTACGATAGGCAGAGCACCATGGAAGGGATCTTGACGTAGGCGAGGGTCATGTAGTTGGAGGCGCGCGTCATCATTTGCGTTAGATCATCGCTGCGGACGTTCTTCCGTTTTTCGCTGCTGCTGGAGCGATACAGGAAGGATCTCTTAGCCGTCTTGTCCGAATCGGCTGTGGCCACAGAGACGTTGGAACTAGAGCGGAAGCTGCCATGGCGAGAAGAGACAGAAAGAATTTCAGAGGCAGCTTGACTAGGGTGCACTGTCTTACGGAAATCGTTGCCGGAGCGGGATTGGAACTCGCGGAAAAGGCGAAGGTGGTGGATGTTGGGACGTTTGTCCGATATCGATTTCGGTTTGTTGGCGGACTTGGTTTGGGGGTCAAGAGGGTGGAGGGTTGGTGTGAGACGCAGTTTGAGGGCTTCGGCGTCGGCATCGCTTTCCGGTAGGGAAGAATTGAGGCTTTGGGCTTCGCTTGATTGAAGGCTACGCTGATCTTCTTCTTTGTCTTCTTCGTGGGCTGGGAGCATATGTTTGACTAGGAATGGAGAAAAGCCTCCATTCTCCATGGTGCTGTCTTTGATGCCGGGGAAGATGTATTCAAATAGCTTCTTCCCAATCTCATGCTCCAATTGCACCTTGAGCGGGAAAAGATTGACTTCAAAGTGGTCCATGACAGGGATTCCCGCAATGGCTTCGAGCATGACCCAGTGCACCCTTAACATCTTAGTATTCCGGCCTTCAGTAAAGGGCCTATTGTTATCGATGTACGGAGCAATCATCTCAGGATAAAGGGCGTTCGGAAGGAGATTCAGTCCGCTGATTTGTTCAATCTCCATGGAGTTCAGATTCGAGCCGTCATTATTGTCAGTACGGTCATACAGCGCTTTCTTCAATTGGAACTCGGCGAGAGGTTCCTGGCCCTCACGCAAAAGATGCCAGACAATTTCTGACGCAGAGATATACCATCGAAGATGTCCGTTTGATTGCTTCGTTTGAGCACGATCGTCGGCTTTGCGCTGCGAAGTGGTGATAGCCTTCATAACGAAAAAGAGCTCGTCCTCATAGACGGTAAGGTCTTTCTCAACCTCAATGCGGTCATTCCAGCCTTGTTTGTCGAGATATTTCTCATTGATCTGGAACTGAGTCTTGATTTCCTCCAGCTGTCGAATCCGTTCTTGCAGACCGATCACCAAGTCCGGCGCGCCTGTAAGATCGCTAAAGTCGGAAGCAAGCATGATCTTCTCCAAGCGTTCGCTTCGAGTCTTCTCCAACGGCTCATTATAAAGCAGTAAATCAAGGACAATGACATACATGGCGTAGTATTGCCTCGAATTACACAACGCTCGGACATGAGGGAAGTCAACCCAAAGATGATCAATGCGGCTTTCTAGATTGTCTGGACTCCTCGTAGATCCAGAATCGCCGCCAGACACGTCATCATTATACTTCAGACGGAGAGTGTTGTACTTATCGTATCTCATACTTGCAGACGTCCTTTGCACCACTCTTTGAAAGCCATACGGATTGGTGTGGAACTCGAACATGACCTCAAATGGGACCCACGGGGGCCATGCTGATCCAGCAGGCGTCCCATAGGTGCTTCCGGAATACATGTGGATGTCTTCTGGACTGAAGCCCTTCGAGTTGGTGACAAATATCTGCAGACTATCCATCGCAGCAGAGAATCGTCGTTGAACCAGGCCACTCACCTCGTCCATGACTCGGTCTTTGTCCATGATCTGGATGACCTTCAACTGCATTCCTTTGGCGGTAACCAGAACGGCAGCCTTGGTGTTCTTTTCGCTCTGCAGCTGAATCTGAGGTGCGATAAGTCGAACTATATAAGTATTCTGCGCGATATAATCGACGGCAATGTCATCTCCCATATTGTTGGCAGAAGGCTTGCTGCCCTCCGCATTGGCGGGATCATCCGCATTGACGAACTTCTTACCGTCTTGGAGCAGTTGCTGGACACGTTCATGTACGCTCAACTCATCGTCCTCCTGGGGGGATAGTGGAGTGGTTGCAAACGGACCATCTGGACCTGAAGTTGAAGGCAGTCTAGACTTGTTCTGCTCCTCTACGATGTCGAGAATAAATTTGACCGCCCTTCTGGACATGTAGTACACGAAACCACGGCGTTGGCTGACCTGATGTATGTATCGGAGAATAATGTTTCGCAAGGAGTTACTCCATTTGAGATGAACGTTGTGGATGATGAAGCGGTTATTAAAATCACTGATATAGTCAGCAATCGGTGCTGAGTCCATACCTTTAGTGTCGGAATCCGTTGGATCGTACTCCTCTCGCGCTTCAAAATATTCATCATCTTCATCCTTCTCTCCATCCGGTACAGCTGAGGGATCATTCGAATCCAGGCGGTCAACCAAGCTCTGATGCATGGATGTCAGAAATTCTTTCTTTCTGTGCAGAAAGCCAGCATGATTGCGAAGCAGCTCAAGACGGCGTAGTAACTCGTCCTGCTTCTCCTCATCTCGAATGATTCTCAGCTCTTGCTCACCGATTGCTCGCTGATTCTGAGATATCTGCTCGCGGACCCTTTGGAGTCGCTGTTCAATGAGATGACACTGCACTCTCCTGGGATCGTTCCGGGCAGACATAACACAGTGATGAGTCGGTTCATTGCCAAACGGACTAGAGCGGTGGCTGTCACCTGAAACGTTGTCTTGATGGTCAGTCTGACGGAAATAAGTGAAGCGTGGAGCAAACGCCAATGGAAGAATCTTCGTCTCAGGATTGCGATCAGAGGGGAGAATCCAGCCTAGCTCAACAAAGTCATCCATATCAACCCATCCCCAGTCATTGTCTGGGATTGTGAACTTCGAGAGATCGGCGGTGATGTGGTTTTGATCGTACTCAGCAACCGTCTCCGCCGATGCCTCATTTACATCATCTGGATTTGTACCTCCGATGCTTGCGGACACGGCTCGGACATCGGTCCTGATCAAATCCAGCTGAACCTGGTTGATTCGCATGCCAGTGGTTTGATTCTGTTTGCTATCCTCCTGGCTCTTAGGCGCTTGCACCAGCGTTCGGAACTCTTCTCGTCTCTGATGGAGATCCAGCATGAAGCTATCAAGACGGGCCTTCAAGCCAGTGGCAGAAACAATACCTTGGCCATAGTCTTCTGCGTCCTTGTGTTTGTATACGTGGCTCATGTACAAGGGTGACAGTAGAAGGTTGTATTTGATGGTAGCAAGATGTCGGCCGAATTTCTTGCTGGATTTTTCGACGCCGGGCCAGAGTTTGCCTTGCCGAACAGGAAGTGACATGGCTCCAGAGAACATTGACCACCAGCTGAAGAAATGTGTAAAGAATCGAGGAGTAAGGTGGACGCTGTTGTACGTCTTGGAAGGTTCGAGATTGGACACCGACCATTCGCGATCTTCAGGAGCAGCGACAGCTAGAGACATGTGGATGTGGTGACTGCGGAAACCTTGGAATGCGTCATACACCTATCTCAAATCAGTATACGGGCTTCAAGCAAGATTCCTGAGCTTACCTTTCCATCTTTTGATTTGGCGTACTTTGGATGCCTGAGCACCACTTCGTAGTGAGGAATAAAGTTGAACGATCGGCCTCCATCATCAAGGTTCCTTTCGAAGACCAGTCCAGCCATCCATTGAACGTTTCCATTCAGCTTCATGATGGTCTTCTTGAACACTGCTAGCTGCTTGTAACTTGAAATGCTTGATGAGCTCTCAGCATGACCAGTCGCCTCCACATCGGCCTCTTGGCGGGCGTAATGGCCAAGGTCCGGAATGGCGAGTACATAGCTTCCACTTTTGACCACCATGAAATTCCTTGGGTCTTGATCCTGTGCTATGTTCAGCTTAACATCACTCTGCCAGCACATAACGAAGCCTGCACCGTGACCAGTGACCATGTATGGGTCCCGAGAACCTGTTCCAATGTTAGGCGGAGAGTAGTATTTGCTGAAATATGATGGAATCACCTTTCAATATGAGATGGACGTCACCATCACCCTTCCATGCAACGTTGAAGCGGGAGTGGAAAGTGAGTCTAATCTTGTCCCAAAAGCCAACTCGCTCAGACGGATCAATAGCAGGCTTGGTGAAGCTCTCAATGACCTGCATCATGTCCTGTATCGCAGGTTGGTACGATGTGCCCCAAGTAATTCTTGTTGGATACGCCGAGTTGATCTCGATGTTCATATCGGAATATGTTTTGACGGGTGCGACGGTTCGACGAACATCTACAGCGAATCCACCGGTAGATTCACCTGCATCTGTTGTCTCCTGAGGAAGCACAACGACCCTACTGATCCGTGAAGATTCGACATCTCTAAACTCCTCCGCGATCACGAAGTCCGTCTTCAATGATAGACTTGGCAGTCGAGCAGATTGATTAGACCGTATTGAAGGGACGTGGATCAAGGGTAGAGGATAGTCCCGTAGCTGGATTCTGGCCTCGCCCATGTTGATTTGAACATGTGTTGGAATGAGAAGGGCATATTGCATGTCGAATGGCATTCCTTTTCCGACGCGGTGGAGAAACTTTGGGTACTCTGAGAGTGGGAAAGATGGCTTATCAAGGAGAATGTCAAGATCGCTGATTACCATTCCCAGAAGCGCAGGTCGCTGTGGAATCGCAAGGATAGTTTCCTTGTGGTCGACCTCGTCGGGAATCTCGTCCAGACCCCAGAATATTGATCGAACGTCGTCCATGCCATGCGACTGGCAATGTAAGGCGTGATCGATTCGTTTCCTCCATGTCTGGGCGTTCAGCCGATTCAGCTTGTCGCGAGCTTCGTCGACTGACGTTCGAGAGACACCGCTGAGACCTGTAAACCCTTCCTTGTCGTATCGCAAGGGGTGATCATGTTTATGCCGACCAGGGGATTCCCGAT
Source organism: Zopfia rhizophila CBS 207.26 (assembly GCA_010093925.1). Lineage (NCBI taxonomy): Eukaryota > Fungi > Ascomycota > Dothideomycetes > Zopfiaceae > Zopfia > Zopfia rhizophila. The sequence goes on along the minus strand of ML994655.1, from coordinate 765,988 downwards.
CACTGTGGTCCTCGGTTTTACTGCGGAACTTCAGCTCTTTGTCTTTTTTAGACTTGCTTCGTCCTCGATGCGCATGAGCTGACTTGGCGCGATGCCGAGAAGTACCTCGACGATCGTCTTCTTGTTGCAACTTCTTAATCTTCAAGTCGAAAGCTTGCTCTCGTGCAAGTCTCTGCTTCTGCTCCATGAGACCATAGCGATAGATGAGTCCCAGTTTCCATTCAAAAGACCCATCCTCGATTTCAAATAGAACAGCTCGGCTACGCAAAGATATCTTCGGTACCTGCTTAGGCCCCTCCGGTTCCTTGTCCAGAACATATTCATTAGTGCCCGTCTTGAAGCGATGGTGCAGCTGTTTGACTGTCTTGGTGACGTTGGTAACGTTATCAAATATTTTGTGCATCACCAACTGATGAGGAACCGCGAGGCGGATGGCATCGGTAACTATATCGAACGATTTGTCTTCCGTGATGGTATTGCCGTATCTCCTCCGTGAATGCCTGTAGTCCATTCGAAGAGATTTCACGCTAACTACTCGAGCCCAGACACGTTTTAGATGAGGGCTCTCAGCATAGAGTCGCACAAGTCGAGATCGTAAAAACGGGCTCGTCCATCGGTGCCGCCCAGCTTCTAGGCCGTGTACGTGAAGCATAAGGGGAGGGTCAGAAGGCATATCAGCCTTGATCTGAATAAACTGCGCTTTGATGTCGACTGTGACAATTTCGCGCTGAGAGCCTGTTGCCGGGTCGATGTCCTCGCTATCCATTGAGGGTACAGCAAGATGGCGGGGGGTTCTCGGTTGAGGCACGGATTCCTTCTGCCTGTCATGTCCCCAATTGAACGATTGCTGCAGGACTTTCGTCGCGATTCCAATAGCGAAATGGCGATAAAGAGAATAATGGAGAAACAAGCTTTGGGAGAAGGAGTGAATGTGAAAGATTGGACCTTGCTTATCTGTAGATGTGGTAAAGGCTACTTCCATGCGAGGTAGAGATATGAATGGCTCCTGTTCCCATGCATCCGCAGCTTCGAGGACAAAACCTTCAAGACCTTGCCAGTGAAGTGCTAGCCGTCTTCCATTAGTACCATCACCAAGTTGTTTCCTGGGAGACGACGGAGTCGAAGGTCTCAGCAGGTATTCGTCCCGGTTGATGGTTCTGCTTGGTGCTCGTCTTCGAGCAGGCCGTGACTCAGCCTCATCGCTCTTTCTTTGTCGATACTCCGCAGTCCAGGATTCAAGGTGCAACCCAAGACCACGAGCATGCTTAGAGACATCAGCGTCAATACCAGCAACCTCGATATTAAAGTCGGAGCCTTGCAGGTGAACCTGCACGAGCCAAGAGGGCAACTTCCGCAGGAAACTTAATCCATTTCCTTTCGGTAAACCACGTCGTCTCCTGACGTCGCTTTGCAGCTGAGCAACAATTTGGCGCAGGCCTTCGCTAATCTCTTGCCGAACTAGGTAGACGGAAAATGTTTGCGCGATTCCATTCGCAACTACAACCACTTCAGGCGATGCACTAAGCTGTAACTTCAACTCAAGATGATCAGTCAAGAGCAGGTTGTGCTTTTCGCTAGATGCGGTCTGATAGTACAGTTGTTGCGAATTCATCCGGAATGTAGAAAGTAGAGAATAGTGGAGGTCGCCGTCAGAGGCGTGAGAGGATTCAACATCAAGAGAGATAGATGAAGAGGCTGAGATTAGCAGGTCGAATTCGTCCGTATCCTTCTTCTCAGGTTCCATTGGCGGTAGTGTAACGCGAATAACGGGTTCATGGATAGAAATCTTGATGCTGGCTTTGGGCAAGAGTCTCCGCAGTAAATAGCGTTTCTGATGTCGCATCTTAGGAGGCTTGCGCTGCGATTCGTAGCTTCGGAACATCGCGAGTACCAGGGGTAGATGCTTAGGGTCAAGATCGAGGGAAGGAGATGTTACAACAAAGTTGGCGAAGAGAATGTTGGTGTTCCTCTCCGCAACATTCTTGTCTTTGGAGAATTGGATTGTCTTGGAAGGGAGCGTGGTATTAAGCGTAGTGGTTGCCATAGGAATGTAGAGCAGTCGTTCAGGATGCTCGTGTCCATCATCAATACCAACTGAGACGGATATAGCTGCGAGCAGTGCTTGATGCGCTATGTCGTTGGGCGAGAAGTACATGAGATGGGCCGGGCTTCGAGGATCCAGCCGTAAAAGGTCCATCCCTACCTCTTTCATGGACACATTCAGAAACACTGGAGGATTAGATGGATGACCAGACTGAATTTGCTTCGTCAGGCCGAAAAAGCTCACAGCAAACTGGAATTCTTGAATGCCACGAAGGATAGAGCTGGCAAATTCCTTTGAGTCGGAAACTGTTCGCACGATATTTTCCTCGCGACTTCCTGGCTGGTCAAGCTCTTCCATCACATCAGTAAATGATATCTCCGATTCGCTGAGGTTGCTTTTCCGTGTGGAAGCTGCACGGCATTTCTTGGCGCGCTCCATGCATATTCTAACATCGTCGTACGGAACACTTAGTCGACCAAGCTTCAGCGCGATTGATGCGTCGCGGAGACCGTCAAGTTCCTTATACAACATTCCGTGAACGTTGAGCGTACAATGGTCCAGGATCTCAGTAGAGTCTTTCCCTTCTGGTGTGAATAGAACGCTCCGAACAGTGAATATCCATTCTGCAGGTCGTTGTTCCTTGCTTGTACTCGATCTCCGATGGTTGAACAGCCTACTACGATCCACAGTCTTGCGTCTCGTATCTACTGCCATTGTAAAGTTGCCAACCTGCAGTGACCCAGCGTCAACGACGACAAGCGTCGTGGTCGAAGCTACCAGGTCCACCAGCTGTATCCAATTTATTTTCCGGTGCAGACGCTTGATCTTCTCTTTCGCCTTCGTCAGTCGTTCCCAAGTTCTGCTCCTTTGGTTATCCTCATTTATGATATCTTCTTGTGCGTCTTCCTCCGGCGACGACTTCTTGCCAACGAGCTTCTCCGTCGAGCCATTTGCCCAGTGTCCCCACGCAGCCCTCTTACGCGGCTTATCACCCAGCTTCTTCAGATCTACTGTGACCTTTAGCTCAGTCAGAGCCACGCTGACCCATGTTGGCTGCGCGAACGTCGGGCGATGTAGGTTGAGGCCGAGACCGCGGATGTCAATTCGAAGGCCATCTTTGGGCGTGAAGGCTATGCGGCGCAAGCCAGAGAAACCTAGTCGTTGAATAGAGACACCGGTGACAACGCGAATGAAGGCGAAGAGGACGAAGGATGACAGGTAGGCTAGCAGGACAAGCCCCGCCATGAACGAAAAGGTTGGGAGCGCCATGGTCGTTCATCCGCTGTCCATTGAAATTGCGAGGGTCACGGAAGGTGTTGAAGGGGTCTGCACCCAATGTGCGTGCAGAGAACGAAGGTTGGCGTGCAGGACATACTCGCACGGCGAATACTAGTTGTGTATAAGCATGAGGCAATTGATAAAGCGGTTGACGGTTATAGGTGTGCGTTGCTAGAGCTGCGGCAACGGTGTCGGAGTTACCGGAGCTCAGTGCGCTCCCGTAAACGATAGGGATTGCACAGGGCGAGTGAATGCGACAGATGGTATTAAGAATTAGGGGAATGAATGCCGTTGGTGGATAAACGTGAATGTGGGTGCTGTGTCTTGTCCTGCTTCTACCCTCTCTGCACATCAGCGCTAGGTTCCCAAGATTGCGGGTGGAAGCTGCATCCATGGCCATGTCTGCCACAATACCTGCTTATGTCATCAAGACAGTTCAACACCACAATTCTATCCATATGCGTTCGCACATTCACAATTCGCATTCACTGCGCGAACCACCAAGGAAATGTAGCGCACACCGAGTTTTCCATCTGATATGAGACGAAATAATATTTGTTAGTTTTGTCTCAAAGATGTCATGCTCCTGCTATCTACATTCTAAGCGGGACGCCGTCCGCTTTCGGCAGTCCTTAATGAACCTCTGCCACCGATCGCAGCCTGTGCCTGTTCATCCACTTCCTCCACTATGCGCCCGAGCACGGAGTACCTCGATGCTGACAGCCCGGCTGCCGGTGATCTGCTGGATGCTACCCCATCATCACCAACTTCTCCCAGGTCACAGCTGTCTTAATAGACTAACTACGCGATGTATTCCCGAACGGTCCGCCCTCCTTCCTCCACTTCAGTTGTCCTAAGTCCAAAACCCATACATCGTCCTCTTGATATTTGATACATTCCTGATCACCATTTTCCTCTACCCACCGCTCCCCGCCACTCACCCAAATCTCCTCACCACACAACTCCGCTTTATGCCTACAGATCCAGCCCGGCCCATCTCCGCTTGAGTTCAATCGCTCCATTTCCCAGCTCCCGACCTTCAACCTGAAACCCTGCGTTTCACCCTTCTTCTGCCTCACCTCAATGTCTCCATCGCGGTGACCCAGGTTGCCAATAACGATGATGGAGTTTGAAGGCGCATGGTAAGTGGCGGTGTGGAAATCCGTCCGCGGGAACACTTCCTCTGGATAGCCGTAGATTTCAAACTTCGGTTCACCAGGCGCGGCATGAGGGTAGTGTACAAAAACGTCGTTGTAGATCATGAAATCTGGGTCGTATGAATCCTCGTGTTCACCTGCGATTTGCACAATCCTGCCATCGGGAAGACGAGTGAGGGATTGGCCCCAGCGGTCGGCGCACCAGATAGCAACACCCCAGTAGGTTGCTGGGGAGGTATAATCTTTCTCCGCATCATCAACAACTTCAGTATCCCTAGGAGTGAACTTTCTGCGGGCGTCCCATGCCTGGCAACCTGTTTCCACCATCGCATTCCAAAATGGGATATCCATTTTTCCGGGGTTAGAGGTTCCATAATGTCGACTCCGCCCTTCCCTAAATTGCTCGAAAGTGACGGAAGCCAAGGCATTCTCGTCATACTGGTCATTTGTAGGGAAGCCGAGAAGGAGGCGCCGAGTTGGGTCAGACATTTTGTATTTGCTCGCATCGACGCCGTTTTTGACGAGGAGTGTTATCACGGCCGTGGATTTGGCGTATGTGGAAATTGGTTCAAAATCGTACTTCCTACGGTTCACTCAGGTTCCTTTCATTGGTAAAGGGAAGCTCAAAGGCACCGGAAGAGGTCGGAGGCGAGTCAGGTAGCGCATAGGAAACAGAAATGACGAAGCATAGAAAAGGGAGCTAAGACCGTGGAAGAAGCGGAGGGAAGATCCGTGACTCACCTATTGGGATTTGCTCCAGAAGCCAGGGCAGCTCGAGCGGCATCCAGGTCGTCCGCTTCAACCGCCTCGTAAAGACGGCGGTCTGGGGAGTTTTCTTCGTCCTGGAGATCAGGTGTTTTGGGTTCGTCATCGACATCGGGCGTGTAATCTTGGTCCTCCATATCGGCCAGGAGATCGTCATATTTACGGGAGCTCATTTTTGATGGCGGATTCTTGAGAGAGTGCAACGTTAAGAGACGTCTCAGTCTCTCTCGCTGAGATTCGACAATAAGTCTTTCGTTGATCCAATACCGCAGGCACACTTTATGCCCGGCTTGAGATAAGGATTTCTGTCTCAGAACAAAAAGAAGCGAACTACGAAGATTAAGAGGTCGAATCCGAGTCAGAACGACAAGTGTGAGAAAGAGTGTGAGAAGATTGAAGGTCTCAGAATCGGCTGAGTAAGCTGATGATAGATCAGAGTGCGGGGGCAGGGGGAGGAGGGAAAACTCACTCTACGGGCTTCTCAGTTGGAATGTCGGCCAAGAATATATACGTGTTTTTGTAGTATGGAATGCTAATTTTCGAATCACGGTAAACTTGTATACTGGGCGGGAGACTCTGTAAGGCACCAATTTGCCCAACTTGGTGAAGCGTGGTGCCATGTTTGAATGTGGTGGGGCTTTCAGCCGCCTCTCAAACCCTCTCTTCCATTCTCATTATTGCCAATCCCATCCCTCAGCCTCTCAAATCCATCATGCGTGATGACGAAAGCAGATGTCTTCGTACCAGAAGAGCCCCAAGGAATCAATAAATAAGGAAAGGACGCAAAGAGATATGAAGGACGGTGAATCTGCCGCCCAAGCGTCTACTATCGCCTCTCTGTCGTAAACAACCCGTGAAGCCATAAAACCTAATGGATCATGTCACTAAACTGGTACCTGGATATTTTATTTGCGATCCCCGTTTTTAGATGCGATCGATGAGCGCGACAACGGGCCGAGACGCTCATTTCAGCAATGGGTTCTTGAAAGATTCCCGCCGGGACCTTGGACAGGATATCGAAGGAAAATCAAAAGGGCGTACATTATCTTAAGGGCTAATAGTAATTGGCATGCCAAACCGAATGAGCCATAAAGCTTTCTTTGCAAGCGCTATAATCACTGCTCACAACCGTTCGCGTCGAAGTTAACAAGGATAGTTGTCATTGTTACCCACACTACTACCGCACACGTCTCTCTTCCACCATCATAATCCATGCCCTCGGAAGCTCACCATTAATGCTGAGAGAATGGAATGCAGTGGCTTGCAAAATCGGCTTCCACCTAAACACACTGTTAGACTTTACCCCGCTTGTCGCACAAGGAATCTAGTTGGGGGGAAGCACTATAAGCTAAGAACATACCACTGGAAGGGTCTTATCAGGCATGCTGAGCGAGGTGGTAAACTGCAGATTTATGATAATGTCCTTAAGGACATTCGTCAGCAACTTTATGCAGAAGAGCAGCAGCGACTCGAGAGGTATCAAAGTTGATCGTCGTCTAGCCTCCCTCTTATTAATAGTATGAACGTGCTACCTGCACCGTCTAATTAATCCTTTCCACCAACTGTATCAGCACCAATCTCTGATCCGGTAGAGCTATCTTCTTCGGATAAAGTTACTCGTCTCGTTGTTCCTGGCGCCCAGGACGCCGCTGAAAAGGAATATAGTTACTGGCAGCAGTTGCTGTCACCGAGTAACGCCTCGTCATGTCTCTACAATCAGGCCCTCTGTCACATTTAGGCCCTCATCACATGAGGCCCTTATCACATCAAGCCTCCAACACATCAGGCCCTCCCTGCGTCAGCAGGTTGTTCTCTCTTACATACAATCCACCTCGATTGTGTATATAGGTCGAGTCTTCCACTCATTCAATTGATTATGGGCTGCTACATTGATTCCCTGCACTTGGTTACAGTTGCAAGTTATCAAAGAGTCGTTAAAGGTTGAGTACTAAAGGGCTTGTAAGATAGCCTTAGCGGGCGTGTTGAATCTTGAGTAAATCTATCTGAACCAAGATTTTAAGCTCTTTAGTAACAGAGGCGTAAAGATAGGTGTTGCTTGGTGGTATGTAGGTGATATTAAACACTGGGTTAAACAATACAAGTGCAGTAGTAGGGTAGAGACACTGGATTGATGGCCACCCTGGGTACTATACAATTTCCTTAACACAGTTCAGAATGTGTTTAGCCAGTCACAGCTTTCACTGTACGTAAATTCCAGGCTTCCCGTGTTGACAGGACTACTTAAGACGTCTGCAGATGTCACTTACTGCTCTTTAATAACCAAGCGAGCGTGTCTGAAGTGGCCTTTGGCGCTCTATTCCCAGCTGCCTACCGCATCAATACACCATTCTGTAACCGAGTGCTGGCCTCTCAGGTAGCACCATTGCTTGTATACTGAGTTCTCCTGTTGACCCTCCTGATGATCCTCCTGTTGATCCTCTCCTGACGATCTTCTCCTGTCGATCGTCTCCTGTCGATCCCCCCTATTCTTGTTTACAAAGCACATATTTAAGTAGGATAGCCATCCATAGTTGTCAATTCATGAGATTGCTACATCTTTTCCCTGCGACCGGTCAGAGTTATGAGCCCGGATCGCGCTACTGAGGCAATCTTCAATCCTCTGCGCCAATAGCTCACCGACGCTTTGGCACCTCATCGCTATTGTCAATCTTTTGCATCCTTTCTCAGCACTTCTTTTGATTTATCTCTCATCACAGCCATGGCTTCATCTCTTTTATCTGATGATCAGGTGATCCACAAGACAACTATAATTCTTGCCACCTCGAAAGACTTCCACAATTGGTTGTTTCTTGTTAAGGTTGCGGCACTGAACACTGGAGTATGGTCTTACATTAATCCTGATCCTACTAGAGATAAGCTGTCAAAGAACGATCCCCCAAAGAAGCCTTTACCTAGGGAGATCCAGCCAGCACAGCTAGATGCCGATGGGACGGTCCAACGTAATGCAACCGCATCAGTAAGGAACCTGGACAGAGATCGCCTAGCTGTTTACAGCACAGAGTTTTCGATCTATCGTGATGATTTACAGGAGTTCAATCGAATCAGGAAAGCCCTTGCAGAGATTACCATGTACAATAGCAGGACAATTGATAAACGCCATATATCAATTATCCAGGACCTCACTGAGCCGTACGGCCAACTGAAGGCCCTCGTAAAGCAGCTCTGCCCAACAGATGCAAGTCGTAAACGGGAGGTTGCCGCTGAGTATAACTGAGTCAGGCTCTGGAAAGGAAGACAGAATGTAGATAAGTAGCTTGAAGAATGGCAAAACGCCTATGTGCTAGCAAAGAAGCTGGACCAGCCAGAGGTTCATGAGAGTCGAGCACAGGAAGACTTTGTACAGGCTATCAAGGCCATACACCCTGAGTTTGCTAGAGTTCTTGAAGTTCATCTATCAGAACTAGAGCTAAAGATGGAAGCCTTTCCTATAGTTGAAGACCTTCAGGCTCGCTTCATCAACTTCCGTTGCAAAACTAGAGGACCCAAGACAGTTAATTTCGGCTATTCAGCTCATGCCGCGCTGAACAGTCAATCGCCACCTGCACCTGGCAACAATTCAACCTCAAAGCCACACAAACCGTGTCTATGTGGCGACAACCATCGATTCTGAGATTGCCCATATCTCTTTGCTTGGAATCGATTAAAAGACTAGAAGCCAGACACTTAAAAAGAAAAGAAGGTAAAAGATAAGCTTTAGAAGAGCTAGAGACTAAAAGCGACTATTAATAACATTGAGAAGCAACAAGAATAGGAGAAAGAGAAGCAACGTAATTCTAACACGGTAACACTGCCATAGGGACCCATTAACATAGGCTTTTCTTTGAAGACGACTCTACTCACATTATTTGCAGCCTTGTACAAATCAAGTTTTTCTAGCACTCGTTCAAAAACAACATATTCTTTCAAAAACAGCTAGATTTTAGATCCTAGAGCAGACATACATGTTGTTACGGACTGTAACAATGAAGGAGCTGCAGCCGAGGAGGCGTCGCTCTGGAAGGCGCAGTACGAGGAAATGTGCAAGCGATGCCGAAGGGCAGAAGCAAACTGGCGAAGACAGAATTTGCGAATGGGACTGCTCCGAAGTAAGTTCAAGTTCTATAGGGAACAACACCCGGAGTAGGTAAGCAGATCAGGTGACCCGCTACGGCAAGGCACAAGGAAGATGAGTGCAGATGAAGAAGATGAGGACGGGCACGGACTCATCTTCCCTCATCTTCTCTGGCAGTATCCAACATACTTCCAATTGGTATACAATGTACGCACGGAGGATCTACTATAAGTATGGGACGTTGGACGGCTCACGGTCACTTTTGATTCTTCGTAGTTACTCTAAAATTGAGATTCATACCTCAAGTGAAATAGTTCAATACTATCCTGTTGAACCTCAACTTACCGTATCGCTTCTTTCTACCTCAACTGAGTTTAACCAACCTCCACTAAGTCTAACGAGCTATCCGATCCGGAAGTGAGGGAACTAATTGACGTTACACAGTCAGTTGGATGACTAGTTGCTAGTTTAACATTACGTTAGTAAGTTAGTAACCTGTAACATTATAACTACCATCTCAAGAGAGTAGGAGAAGCTGTTAGATAGATTCTAACACCACGTTATCTAAACAAGGTCTATAACGACCTACTATAAAGACGAATAAGAACTTTATTCGTCGGAAGAAAGTAGCAGTGAAGAAGAAGTTATGGCAGGACTTTTATCTACGACTGGAAGTACATCAGGAGGACAAAAGAGTACGTAATAAATTATCTAAGAATAAGGAGCAGCTATTATAGAGTTATGTAACACTCTAGTTAACCTGTAATAACAGGTAGCAGTAGGAAAGGCCATAAAAAGAGAAACAGCTAAAATACAGCCTTCTATAAAGTTTAACGGTAATAGGGATGAACTCAAGATCTTTATAGCAGCTATAGACCTTTATTATTAATTTAATTAAATATTATTTATGACTGACTAGGATCAGATCTTAGTGGTTAATATAAATATAATAGAAAGAGCTATAAGATAGTTTAAACTACTTACTAGGAATTATCTAGCTAATAAAGACCCTAATCTAGAAATAGTAGGACTTATAGACTGTAACAGCAACATGCAACAAGCCTTTAAAGACTATAAAAGCTTTAAAAAGGAAATAATTATAGTCTTTAGAGAAATTAATAAAGAAATGAAGGTAATTTAGAAGCTTTAATAACTTAAGTAGTAAATATTAGTAGCTAATTATATAGCAGAATTTAAGCAAATCTAATCACAACTTAATTAGGTAAACTAACTATTAGTTATAATATACTATAAAGGACTAAAAGATAGAATTAAAGATAAAATCTCTAAAGGCAAATAACTAAGTACACTACTTAGAATCATTAAATAAATAGTAATTATTAATAACTATTAGTACTAAAGAGTGTAGGAAAAGAAAGTACGTGGGAGACCTATAATTTATATACCTAGAAAAAATAGAAAGAATATCTAAACATATAATGAAATAGATATTAACTATAATAAGGTATTTATTAATAAATAGTAAGAAAAGTAAGTTAAAAAATAAATAGAACACTATATATAAAAAGCTTGCCTAGAATATAGAAAGCAGGGATATTTTATTAAAGATTATAAATAATAATAAGTAAATATTAAGAAAGCTTATATTTAGACTAAAGCGCTAAAAGAAATTAAAATAGCTATAGTCTAAGTAAAATAAGCATGAGACCAGATCACTAAAGAAACTATTATATAAAAACCTAAAAGAGAATAATATTAGATATATAGAAGTTATATATACCTTAGAATAAAATATAAAATACTATATTAGTAAGTAAAGAATTATCTAGTAGAACTAACTAGTAATATAATTTTTATAATATAAAAAGTAGTAATACAACAACATAATACTAAAAGCTATAAAGATATATAAAGATTTTATAAGATTATAGAATAAAAAGAAGGACCCTTTAAGAAAGAGAATTAGAAATTCAGATAATAAAAAAATTATAAAATAAAAAATAGAAAAGAACTTATATTTATAATAATTATACAGCGTGTATGCTGGGAATATTGTTAGATATATAAATTAAAATACCACTTAAGGGAATACTATATTACTAAATACTAAAAAATTACTTTAAGAAATGGAATATATAAGTGCTAATAAGTATTATAATTAGCAGAAAATAAATAATATAGAGAATTAACTAGATAAGAACTTACTATATAAATAAATAAGATTTATTAATAAATGCCTATATTAGTTATAACCTACATAACATACTATCACACCGTTAGATATCTAGAACTAGAATAGGACTAGAATAAAAAGAAAGAAGAAACTTTTTTACTAATTTTATAAGTACAAGACAACAATACTATAAATAAGATAATAAAAAAAGAATACTGGATATATATAGTATTAGATTATATGGGAATAAATTATAAATAGAATAAACATGCTATACGTGTTAAAGGACTAAAGATAAAGAAAGTATTATAATAACTTATAAATAAGAAAGAATTTAACTTACAATAAGAACTAGTTTATATGAACTTAGAGGATGAATTATAAGATCTAAATTTAAATAAATATAAATAGCTATTATAGGATAAATACTAGCTAGAATACTAATTATACTAAGCTAAATACTATTAAAAGAGATAGCTAGCTACAGAATTACATAAAAAACTCACATATTAAGAATATTTCTTAGAATAGAAATATTAGGATTATGAGGAACAGGCTAAGAATGTATATAAAATACTTAATAAAAAAGCATGCCAGCTCCAGAGATGCCTAATCTATAAATAAAAAAAAATACTAAAGAAATAACTACTACTTAGGAGTTAAGTATAGATAAAAAACTAAAAAGCTAGTAGAATGTAACCGAACTACTAGAGAGCTAAGAAAAAGTTAGAAAGAATATATTAATTATATACACATAACTAAACTAAAGGAAACACGAAAATAAGCTATATATAAATATATATATTAATAGTAATTAAACACTAGCGCTTATAGACAGTAAGGCTAGTAAAATACTAATATTAAATAAGTAAATATAAAGATACTAGATACTAACTAGAGTTTTAGATAAACCTATATAAGTAAAACGTATAGATAATAGTCTAATAATATTTAGAAAAAAATCTAATTAATTTTGAAATATAGAATATAACTATTTAGGTAGTAGATTATAGGGATAACTGCCGTATTAAAATTATAAATCTAGATAGTAAAGATTTTATCTTAGGATAGAACTAGCTAGCATGATAAAACTTAACTATTAATTAAAAAAAGAAAACTATAGAAACTAGAGACAACTACTATAGATAGTAATAATAAGTAATAATCTGAATAAAGAAAACAATACTTTATAAGACTAAATTCGTTATACTAAAAGAATACTAGAAAGAATTTAGAGAATAGTTCTTTAAAAAAGCTAAAAACTAATTACTAGAATACTAAAACTAGAACTATAAGATCACGCTTAAGAAGAAACAGATCTAAAGCTAGAACTATTATATTAAATACCTATTTATTAATAAGAGGAATTACGAAAGTTTCTGTAAGAAAATTAATAAAAAGAATATATATAAATAAGCTAAAGTAAGATAGCCTTACCTATACTCTTTATACTAAAAAAGAATAGAAAATTAAAGTTATGTATTAACTACAAATACCTTAATAAAGCTATAGTAAAAAATTATTACTTTATACTATTAATATTAGAACTTATAGATAAGCTTAGAGGAACTAAGTGGTTTAGCCATTTTAATATAAAAAATAAATATTATTAAATATAAATAGTTAAAGAACACGAGTAAATAATAGTATTTAAAATAAAATATAGATTATTTAAATACTTAGTTATACTAATAAGACTTACCAACGCACTAGTAACATTCTAAATAATTATTAACTATATACTAAGAAAATACCTAGACGTATTTATAATAGTATATCTTAATAACATGCTTATATACATAAATGGAATACTAGAGAAATATGTTAAGTATACTAAAAAGGTATTATAAAAGCTTAAAGAACACAAACTATATATTTAAACAGAAAAATATATGTTCTATAGAATAGAAATTAAGTTCTTAGGATACTTAGTATTCTAAGACAGAATAGTAATTAATTTTAATAAGGTAAAAGATATACTATCTTAGCTAATACTAATAAATATAAAAAGTTTATTCTTTTCTTAGATTCACGAGATTCTGCTGATAATTTATTAAGGACTATTTAAAAATCATATTACCCTTAACGGAATTACTTAAAAAAGATTAATAATTTAAGTAGGAATAATATAAGGAAAATGCTTTTATAATACTAAAAGAAATATTTTAATAACCACTAATATTAAAGATGTTTAATTTATAACTTTAAATAGAGATATATATAGATATATCAGACAGAGCTATAAGAACTATTCTATTATAAATATAAGATAATAAATAAAAACACCTAATAGACTTTTTATCTCATAAACTTATAACTACTAAGTTAAACTATAATATTTATAATAAAAAACTACTAGTAATAGTTTAAGTATTTATGAAATAGAGATATTACTTAGAAGGAGTTAAGTATTAGATTATTATTTATTTAGATTATAAGAATCTGACGGCATTTATAATAATAAAGAAGTTAAATTAATAATAAGTTAGATAATAGAAATTAGTTTCTACTTTCAACTTTTAAATACTTTATAAATTAGGAAAAGAAAATATAGTGGCTGATACACTTAGTTAATAAGCAGACTATATAAGAAATATATTAGAAATATATAATATAATATTTAGATAAAGACTAGACGGATTCCTGAGAAGCTTATAAATAGATATTAAAACAATAGTCATTATTAAAAACATATAGTAAAAATAATTAGAGAATATAATAATAGACAACTATAATAGCATGAAATAGGAACTATTTTTATACTAAATATATTATAAACGGAACTTATTTAGGACTAATATTCAGCTAAAATGTATAGACATTAAGGAATTAAGAAAACTATAGAATGAATTAACAGGCATTTCTGGATTCCCGGAATATAGAAAACGATTAGAGATATTCTTTTAAAATATATTAAGTATAAAAAGAATAAGGTATTAAGATATAAGAAATATGAACTTATATAACTAATTTCTTACTAGACTTACTATGGGAATTAGTTATAATAGACTTTATCACAGAAATACCGATAATAACTATTTTTTAAGGCTAATAGTATAATATGATACTAGTTATAGTAAATAAACTTATAAAGTATATATACTTTAAACTAATATATATAGAAATTAAAGTAAATGAATTAGTAACTATACTTATTAGGCTACTAATCACGTGACATGGATTACTATAAGAATTTATTATAAACAGAAACAAACTATTCACGTTAATATTCTGGAAAATGTTTATTAAGAAACTAGAGGCTAAACACCACCTCTTAACAGTATTTTACTTATAAACGGATAGATAAATAGAATAAGCAAACTAGACACTAGAACAATATCCATAAATATATGTTAATAAATAATAAAATAATTAGATTAACTTATTATTAATAGCTAAGTTTATATATAACTCTGTAAAGTTATTAATTATAGAAAAAATACTATTTTATATAAACTATAGTTATAAGCCTATAGCTTATTAAGAACTACAGAAACTAAATAAAATATCAGAATCTATAAGTAAAAAGGTTAAAGAACTATAATAACTTTATTAGAAAATCACATAAAAAATTACCTATAAAGATAATCTTAGTAAATAAGTTAAAGATAAGTCTAAAGTTAAGAGACTAATTTTTAGAGAAGGAAATAAAGTTTTCTTATTATAAAAAAATTTAAAAATCAAACAACCATTAAGAAAACTGGATTATATTAAATTAGGACTATTTAAGATTAAATAATAAATAAGACCTATAAATTATAAACTATAACTATTTAAGGATATAAGAATTTACTTAGTTTTTTATATTTTATTATTAGAACTAGCACTATAAAATGCTGAATTATAGATAAAACTTAAACTTAAGGAAGATACTACTAAGTATGAAGTCTAAAGAATTTTAAACTACTAGTAATTTAGGTGTTAGTAGAAGTATCTAGTTAAATAAAAAAATTACAGACCTAAAAATGATACATGGAAGCTAGTTAAGAACTTAAAGAATAGTTTAAAGCTAATTAACTAGTATTATTAGATAAAATAATAAATGCCTGCTCTAAGGCCGTATTTAATAAATACAAAAAATATAAAATATTTTATTTAAAACTAGAGAAGGAAGATAAAGTGATACTAGATACTATAAATAGTAGTATATTAAATTAATTCTAATAGTTTTACTCTTTTTTTTTTATTATATGAACTTTATTAATTAAGGTAAGCTCATGCTGGAATTTTTTTTTTCTAAGAATTTATTTAGGCTAGCTAATAATAAATTTGTCTCTTATAAACTTAAAGCTTTTTTTCTTACTGGTAATAAGCTAACAGATTATTTTAGACTTTCTTAAGCTATTAATATAGTTTCTTTTTATTACAATCTAACTAATCCTATTTAAATTATAAAATAATAAGATTATATTTTATGTTTTAATTAATATACTTAGAGCATCACCTAAAAGCTAGATTTACTAAATAATAATAGTTATTATTATAATAATAGGAATATAGAGACGGTATATAATAGTTATTTCTTAAAACTCTTTAAGTTAAATAGTAAGCTTGTTTTAAGAACAATTCCGCTTAAGTTATCCTTAGGAAATTAAAAGGATAAAAAAAGTATAAGAGAATCTTATAATCTTAGCTTTTATATAAAAAACTAGCTACTTTTATACTACTTATAAAAGAAAGAATAAAATAACCTTTAGGCTAAAGACTTAAAGGAAGGGGATAATATTATAAATTATAATAATAAAAAAGCTACAGCTAAGGAGACGTCGCTCTAAAAGATATAATATAAAAAAAATATATAAGTAATACTAAAAAATAGAAGTAAATTAATAAAGATAGAATTTATAAATAGGACTACTCTAAAGTAAGTTTAAGTTCTATAAAGAATAATATCTAGAGTAGATAAGCAGGTTAGGTAACCCACTATAGTAAAATATACAGAAAATAAGTATAAATAAAGAAAATAAAAATAAATATAAACTTATCTTCTTTTATTTTTTTTAGTAGTATTTAATATACTTTTAATTAATATATAATATACGTACGGAGGATTTATTATAAGTATAAAATATTAAATAGCTTATAATTACTTTTAATTTTTTATAATTACTCTAAAATTAAGATTTATATCTTAAGTAAAATAGTTTAATACTATCCTGTTAAATCTTAACTTACTATATTATTTTTTTCTATCTTAACTAAGTTTAATTAATTTCTACTAAGTTTAACAAGCTATCCGATCCAGAAGTAAGGGAACTAATTAACGTTATATAATTAGTTAAATAACTAGTTATTAGTTTAATATTACGTTAGTAAGTTAGCAACCTGTAATATATATATAATAATAATACTAATTTTAGAACTATAAAACCTACTATTCTTAATAAAAATGTTTTAATTACTAAAAACAATTAATTATAGATTAAAGTATAAAAAGATATTATAATTAAAGTTAACATATTAACTAGGCATTAAATAATAAACTTATATAATATTATACTTATTAGATTATTTTTTACTAATATTATAGCACTTTTAAAATAATTAAAAATAATATCTATTTTAATTTAAGTTGTAATTTACTTTATAATAATAGCTTAAGTACTATTACATATACTATTAAGTATATAAATAGATATTAGTATTTAATATATTACTTAATTACTTTTAAAATTTATAAAACATTAATTAATAACTTTTATAAAATATTTTAAATTTTTATATTTATATAATTTTACTTACTTTTATAAAAGCTATTAATTAACAAGTAATTAATTAGAAATACTTATTAGTATTTTTATAAAGTTTTTAGTTATTTTAGTAAATAAGCTACTAATTATTTACTTACTAAAACTTAAGGTATAGTTTTTACTAATAAAAAGCAAGTACTAGCTATAAATAAATATAGTATATAATATTTTTTATAAGTGAGTGGGCTATATAAGTGAGTAGACCACCTAAAGCAAGAATTATAATATATTAACTATTAATAACTATAGCTTAATAAATCACGACTAAATCTATTTACAGTAAAGGTAGACTATTACTAGCTAAGTTAACTATCTAGTAAGATTAAATCTAGACTATATAATATATAGTAGTAACCTATAAAGTCTCTAGGAATATACTTAAGTAATGAATTAATAGAATCAGTTCATAACATAATTATGAGCCTAATTTAAAGAAACTTATAAAGCAAGAAGAGAGGGCTATAGTCGTATATATTTTAGACCTAAATTTATAAGAATTCACGCCTTAGCTTATCTATGTAAGAGAGATAGCTAACTATTTACTAGCTAAGTAATTTAATTTAATAGTTAACATCTAATAACCACATAACTTTATTACAAGAACTAAGAAAATTAAAATTAAATATAATAAGAAATATGATTATTAGCGTGCTTGCTGTGAGAATCCTGTTATTATATAGCTATAATTTAATCTTATATATAACTATAAAGTAAAGCATAGTATTACTAATAAAAATATATATAACTTTAATAAGATAGACTTCTAGATAGGTATTTTATTAACTATTAAAGTTATTATAGGCTCTAAGTAACATAGTTAGTCTAAGACTATATAACTAAGTAATAGGAAATAGATTATAGTTATTTAAGGCGTGAATAGTTAAGGCTAGTTAATTCCATTATTTATTATCTTTACTAGTATTATCTACTTATTTTACTAGTATAAAAATAGTAACTTACTATTAGGCTTAAAGATTATACTAAGTAAGAATAGCTAAATAATAAATATAATAAATATTAAGTAGCTAGAGCACTTTAATAAGTACATAAAGAATAAGACTATAGGTATTAATTATCTATTAATTTTAGATAGCTATAAAAGCTACGAGTCTCTTAAATTTTAGCTATTCTATAAAAAAAAGAATATTTATATACTTTATATATTATCACACGTGTTATATTTATTATAGTTTCTTAATATAAGCTATTTTACATCTCTTAAGCTGGCCTACAGATAGAAGGTTAATAAGCTAGTTAGAAATTATATTTTCTATATTACTAAGCTTAACTTTCTACTACTCTTTAAAACAGTCTATCTAGCCTTAATTACTAAAAATAATATATATAGAGGATTTTAAGATATAGGCCTTATTCCATTTAATCTAGATATTATTCTATTTAGGCTAGATATTAGGCTATAGACTCTTAAGCTATTTATAGAGATAATTTTATAAAAACCTTAAATACCTAGTAATATTATTAAATTAGATAGTTAGTTTACTTATTTATATAGATATATAAAGCAGTACTAGAATAGCTTACTTATATTAATTCTAGAATTACTAGACTAGCTTATTAAAGGTGCGTTAATAATAGTATATACTAATATTCTAATACGCTTATAAATAACTATTTTATAATAAACTAATAATATTATATTAGAGCATAAGAAGTGTAAAAAGAAGTATATATAAAAACTAAAGACTTTATTATAAGCAGAAGGTGTAGTTATAGTAGCTTAAGCTAATATTAATATATAAATAAAAAATAGAAATAGCTTCTAGTAAAAGATATAAAGTTAATAGTTTATAATAACCTAAGTACTATAAACACTACAGGCAGACTAAGCATAATATAAGAAAATATCTATAAGTTAAAGCTAAGACTAGCTATTTATCTATTAATTCTAGTAATAATAGCTAATAATTATAGGTTATTATTAGCTATTAAAGTGATAGAAATTAGTTAAGATAGTCCACTCACTTATATAGTCTACTCGCTTATAAAAAACGTTATACTAAATAGTATTTTATAGTAAGAACTATAAGTTTTTTATAATTAAGTTATTTAAAAAAATTACTATTAATATTATAAAGCTTTTATATAAAGCTTATTATAAATACTATTATATTTTATATTAATATATGTAAATAAAGCTATTATTATACTAACTATTTATTTTTTAGTAGTTAAAATAAAGTATAAATTTAGTATTAACATTATTTAACTCTAAACTAATAATAAATAAAAATATAGTAAAATAAGTAACTAATGTTTTTTATAAGTAAGTAGGCTATATAAGTAAGTAAACTATTTCAACTAATCTCTACCACTTTAACAGCTAATAATAACCTATAACTATTAACTATTATTATTAAAATTAATAGGTAAATAGCTAGCTTTAGCTTTAACCTATAGATATTTTCTTATATTATATTTAGTCTACCTGCAGCGTTTATAGTGTCTGGGCTGTTATAAGCTATTAGCTTTATATTTTTTATTAGAAGCTATTTCTATTTTTATTTACGTATTAATATTAGCTTAAGCTATTATAATTATACTGTTATGAATAGTAATAGTAAAGCAGCTGCACCTAAAGAGCTGAGGGAACTAGTAATAATAGCTAATAAGACTTTAAAATAGAAATATATGTTTAAGCTAGAAAGGAAGAACTGTAAGTAGATATAAAATATCTTAGTATAAGCTAAGGTATAAGCTAAGAAGTAAGAATAGAAATATAAAACTATATTATAGAATTAGAAGCAGTCGCGCACGTGACTAAGACAGAGCCTTAGTAGATAAATAAAATAGAGATAATTAAGCTTTAAGCTCTTTTATTTTATCTAGCAGTATCTAATATACTGCTAATAAGTATATAATATACGTATAAGAAATTTCCTATAAATATAAGACATAAAACGGCTTAGGGATATTTTGAATTCTTTATAGTTACTCTAAAATCAAGATCTTCTCTCTAAGTTAAGACTTGACTTTAAGTGAATTAGTTTAATACTATTTTATTAAATTTATTATACACTCTCTTTCTACTTTGTGATAAAACTAAATTCTATTCTGTTAAACCTAAGGCTATCTATTCCAGATACGGAAAGAACTAAGAATTTATTAAATAATTAGTTAGGGTAGAGTTATTAATGTAAAACGTACTATTTAGTTAAAGCAACTCATAACATTATAACTACCTTTTTTTTTAAGTATAGAAGAGAATGTTGGATTGACTCTAATAAACAAATTTCTAATTACAGTTTATAATAACCTATTATAAGGATAAACAGGAACTTTACTTGTTAAATAATAGTAGCAGTAAAGAAGAAGTTATAACAGGATCTTTATTTACTACTAGAAGTACATCAGAAGAAACTAAAAGCATATAGTAAATTATCTAGAAATAAGAGATAACTATTATAAAGTTACGTAACACTATAATTAGTATACAGTAACAGGTTAAAGCAGTAAAGAATAAAAGAGAAGAAATTATAAAAATCTAACTACTCTTTAAATTTAACAGAACTTAGAATGATCTTAAGACGTTTATGGCCATAATAAACCTATACTATTAATTTAATTAATCTTTATTTATGACTAACTAAGATCAGATCCTGGTAATCGGTATGAATATAATAGGAAGAGCTATAAAATAGTTTAAACTACTTATAAAGAACTATCTAGTAAAAGGAGACCCTAATCTAGGATTAGTAGGACTTATAAAATATAATAATAATATTAAGAAAACCTTCAAAAATTATAAGAGCTTTAAAAAGGAATTAATTATAGTCTTTAGCAAGATTAATAAAGAAATAGAGGTAATTTAAAAGCTTTAATAACTTAAGTAATAAATATTAGCAGCTAACTATATAGCAGAGTTTAAGTAAATCTAATTATAACTAGATTAAGTAAACTAGCTATTAGTTATAATATACTATACGGGACTAAAGAACAGGATTAAGGATAAAATTTTAAAAGAAAAGTAACTTAGTATACTTCTAAAAGCTATTAAATAAGTAGTAACTATTAATAACTATTAGTACTAGAGAGAATAAGAAAGAAAAAATAACACTAGGCCGGTAATCCATGCACTATAAAGAAATAGAAAAGATACTTAAATTTATAATATAATAGAAATCAATCATGTCTTAATTAAGAACGTATGGATTAATAAAAAGAAATAAGATAAATATACTAAGGAATAAATAGACTAATATGCATGTAAGGTATACCTTAAATGCAAAAAACAGGAACACTTTATTAAAAAATATAAATAATAAACAGTGGATATTAAATAGGCTTATGTTTAGACTAAGGTACTAAAAGAAATTAAGATTACTATAGTTTAAGTAAAACTAGCTAAAGACTAGATAACTTAAGAAGCTATTATATAATAACTTTAGAAGAAATAATGTTAAATCTATAGAAGCTATATATATTTTAAATAAGAATACGAAATATCCTATTAGCAGGTTAAAGATTATCTAGAAGAATAAACTAGTAATATAATTACTATTATATAAGGAGCTGTTATCAGATAATATTAAGCCAACTTCTTAAAAAAAGCTAACTAATTCTATAAGATAATATAACAAAAAAAAAGACCCTTTAGAGCGGAGAATCAGAAATTTAGATAATAATAAAATTAAGAGATAATAAAAGGTAAAGAGCTAATGTCTATAATAATTAAATAATAAATAAGCTAGAGACACTACTAAATCTGTAGATTAGAATACTATATAAGAGAATATTATATTACTAAGCACTAAGAAGTTATCTTAGGAGATAGGATATATAAGTACTAATAAGCACTATAGATAGCTAGTAATAAGTAGTATAAAGAACTTAGTAGACAGAAACTAGCTATATAGATAAATAAAATTTATAGATAAGAGCTAATATTACTTATAAGTTATATAACTTACTACCACCCCGTAGAACACCCTAAACTAGAATGAGATTAAAATAAGAAATCTAATAAGAAACTTACCCTACTAATACTATAAATATAGAATAATAATACCGTTGAAAGATTTATGTAAAAGAAGTGCTGGATATGTGGAGAAAAAATATATACTAGGTAAGAATATAAATAAATAGCTTATACTATATAAGTTAAAGAACTAATAATAAGATAAGTACTAAAATAGATAGTATAGAAATAAGAACTTAACACACAGCAAGAACTAATCTACACGGATTCTAAAGAAGAACTTTAAGATTTAAAGATAAAGAAATATAAATAGTTAGACTAGGATAAGTGCTAACTGGAATACTAATATTACTAAATTAAATACTACTAGAATAGATAGTTAGCCACAGAACTACATGCTAAATTAATAATTAAGAAATGTTTCTTAGAATAGAAGTACTAAAATCATAAAAAGGAAGTAAAAAAAAAGTATAAGATACTATTATAAGAATAATATTAACTCTAACAATACCCTATTCACAGACTTAAGGAAGAAATACTAAGGAAATAACTACTACTTAAAAGTTAATAACTAATAAAAAACTAAAAGGCCAGTGAGTAATAACTATGTTGCTAGAGAACTAATTTAAAGTCAAAATATAAAAGTTAGCACTTAACTATATATGACTTAGACAAAAACATAAAAACAAGCTATATATAAATGTATATATTAATAGCTTTTAAATATAAGCACTTATAGACAGCGGGGCTAGTAAGACACTTATATTAAATAAGTAAGTATAAAGATATTATATTTTAACTAGAGTTTTAGAGAAACCTATAAGAGTAGTATACATAAATAATAATCCGGCAATATTTAGAGAAAATCTAATTAATCTTAAAATAGAGAATGTGACTATTAAGGCAGCAGGTTACACAAATAACTATCATATTAAGATTATAAATTTAGGTAGTAAGGATTTTATATTAGGATAGGACTAGCTAGCACGATAGAATCTACTAATTAACTAGAGAACAAAGTCTATAGAGATTAGAAAAAACTACCACGGATAAATAAAAGCTATAATATAAATAAAGAAAGTAACTTTTTATGATACCACGTTTATTATGCTGAACGAATACCAGGAGGAATTCAGAAAATAGTTTACAAAAGAACAAGAAAACTAAATACCAGAATATAAGGACTAGGACTGTAAGATTATACTTAAGGAAAAAGAGAAACCAAAACTAGCATTATTATATTAAATATCTATTAAATAATAAGAGGAGTTACGACAATATCTGAATAATAATATTAAAAAGAGATATCTATGAGAAAGCAAAAGCAAAGTTACGTCACTAGTATTATTTATACCAAAGAAAAACAGGAAACTACAACTCTGTATGGACTATTAATAATTGAATAAAGTAATAATTAAGAATTGCTATCTAATACCCTTAATATCGGAACTTATGTATAAACTTAGAGGGGCCAAATGGTTTAGTCTGTTTAACATTAAAGATAAATACTATTAAATATAAATAACTAAAGGACACGAATGGCTGACAGCTTTTAAGACAAGCTATAAATTATATAAATATATAGTTATGCCTATAGGACTCACCAACGCACTAGCAACATTCCAAGCCATTATTAATTATATTCTGAGGGAATATTTAGATGTCTTTGTACTAGCATATCTTGATAATGTCTTAGTATACATGAATGGGACACTAGAAGAATATATTAAGTATACTAAGAAAGTACTATAGAAGCTTAAGGAACACAATTTATATATATAAACAGGAAAATATATGTTCTACAGGAAAGAAGTCAAATTTCTAGGATACACTGTATCCTGAAATGGAATAGCAGTTAACCCGGATAAAGCTAGAGATATTCTATCATGGCTGATACTGATGAACACGAAAGAAGTTTATTCTTTCCTCAGATTTACGGGATTTTGCAGATAATTTATAGAGGGATATTCGAAAATTACAGCACCCTTAACGGAATTACTAAAAAAGAATCAATAATTTAAGTGGGAAGCTAAGGAAAACGAAGCTTTTATAAACCTAAAGAAGATGTTCCAGGAACCACTGATATTAAAGATGTTTAACCTAAGACTTTAAGTGGAGATACATGCAGACGTATCAGACAGAGCTATAGAGGCTATCCTCTTATAAACATAAGACAATAAATGGAAACACCTAATAGACTTCCTATCTCATAAACTCACAACTGCTAAGTTAAACTACGATATTTATAATAAAAAACTGTTGGTGATAGTTTAAGCATTTGAAAAATAGAAACATTACTTGGAAGAAGCTAAGCACCAAGTTATTATGTATTCAGATCACAAAAATCTAACGGCATTTATAATAATTAAGAAGTTGAATTAACGACAAGTCAGATAATGGGAATTACTATTAACTTTTAATTTCTAAATACTTTATAAATTTGGAAAAGAAAATACTGTGGCTGACGTACTTAGTTAATGAGCAGACCATATAAGAGACATACCAGAAATATATAACACGATACTTAAATAATAATAAGACGGATCCCTGGGAAGCTTACAGATAGATATTAAATCAGTAGTCATTATCGAAAACACTTAGGAAAAATAAATAAGGGAATTTAATAATAGACGACTACTCTGGAATCTGGACTAAGGAACAATCTATGTACTAGACGAACTATAAACGGAACTAATTAGAGACTAATATTCAGCCAAGATGCACGGACATTAAGGAATTAAGAAAACTATAGAACAAATTAACAGGCACTTCTGGATTCTAGGAATTTGAAATAAGGTTAGAAAAATTCTTTTTAAGTGTATTAAATACAGAAAGAATAAAGCATTAAGACACAAGGAGTACGGACTCATGCAATCTATATCTTTACTAAATAAACTATGGGAATCAGTTATAATAGACTTTATCACAGGAATACCGATAATTACTACCCAGAGGGGCTAATGGTATGATATGATACTGGTTATTATTAATAGACTAACAAAGTACGCTTACTTTGAACTAACTTATACGGAAATTAAGGTAGATGAATTGGCTACATTACTAATCAAAATTTTGATCACATGACATGGAATGCTATGAGAATTTATTATAGATAGAGACAAATTGTTTACATTAACATTCTGGAAAACGTTTATAGGGCAACTAGGGGCAGAACACCGCCTTTCGACAGCATTCTACCCACAAACAGACGGACAAACAGAACGGATGAATCAGACATTAGAATAATACTTACAAATGTACGTTAACGAACTATAAGACAACTAGATTAACTTACTACTAATAGCTGAGTTTGTATACAACTCTGTAAAGTCATTAACAACGGGAAAATTACTATTCTATGCGAACTATGGTTATGAGCCTATAGCTTATTAAGAACCATGAACATTAGACAAGGTATTAGAATTTGTAAGAAGAAAAGTTGAAGATTTACAGATACTTCACTAAGAAATCGCATAGAAAATTACCCATAAAGGCAATCTTAGCAAGTAAATTAAAGATAAAGCTAAGGTTAAGGGACTAACCTTTAAGAAGGGGGATAAGGTTTTCTTAAAAAAAGAAAATTTGGAAACAAAACGACCATCACGAAAACTGGATCACATAAAATTAGGACCATTCAAGGTTAAATGATAAATAGGACCTGTGAATTACGAACTATAACTACCTAAGGATATAAGAATCTATCTAGTTTTCTATGTCTCTAAATTAGAATCAGCACCACAGAATGCCAAACTACAGACAAAACTCAAACTCAAGGAAGATGTTACCGAGTATGAAGTTTAATAAGTCTTGGACTACCAACGGTTTGGGCGTTAGTGGAAATACTTGGTTAGATAGAGAGACTACAGACCTAAGGATAACACGTGGGAGCTAATTAGGAACTTAAAGAACAGTTTAAAGCTGATTAACTAGTACTATCAGAAGGAGTGGCAAAGGCTTGCTCTAAAGCAGGGTCTAAGGCATAGGGAGAATACAAAACGTTTCACTTAAAACCAGAGAAGGAAGGCGAAGCGATACTAGACACTACGGATTGCAGTGTGCCAGATTGAATCTGACGGTTTTGCTCTTCCTCCTCTATCGCGTGAACTTCGTTAATGGAGGCAAGCTCACGCTGGAACATTTCCTTTTTCTGAGAATCTATTTAGGCTAGCTGATGATGAAGACGTCGCTTACGGGCTTAAGCTTCCCGCTCAAGACGGTGAGCCTCAAATGCTTCGTCCTGGGCTTTTTCCAGCTAACAGCAAAGTTTCTCTTTATCACGATCTAGTCAATCCCACTTTGGAGGAGAAACCACGAGATCGCATTTTACGCTGCGAGAAATACACTCGGAACAGCGCCCAGAAGAGAGATTCACTAGGTATTAGCAACCGTTATCACGGCAGCGAGAGCAAGGCGACGGCATGTGACGGGGTTTAGTACGGATCCGGGAAGCTAAACGGCGAGCACGTATTAGAGACGACTTAAGGCGTGTCATCACTAGGAAGTTAGGCAGGCAGGAAAGGAAGCTGAGGGTCTTACAGTTTAGAATACCGAGCGGAAGACCTGCTGCCTTTATACTGCTTATGGAAGAGAGAAACTATCTTTCGGGACGAAGACTTAGAAGAGGGGGATAATGTTACGGACGGTAATAGTAAGGCAGCTGCACCTGAAAAGCTGAGGGAACTAGCAACGACAGCTAATAAGGCTTTAGAATGGAAACGTATGTTCGAGCTAGAAAGGAAGAACTGTAAGCAGGCACGGGACGTCTTGGCGCAAGCTAAGGTACGAGCTAAGAAATGAGGACAGAAATATAGAACCATGCCACAGGATTAGGAGCAGTCGCGTACGTGACCAAGGCGGAGCCTTAGTAGATAGACAAGATAGAGGTGATTAAGCTTCGAGCTCTTCCATCTTGTCTAGCAGTATCCAACATACTGCCAACAAGTATACAATGTACGCATGAGGGATTTCCTATAAATATGAGACGTGGAACGGCTCAGGGATATTTTGGATTCTTCATAGTTACTCTAAAATCGAGATCTTCTCTCTAAGTTGAGACTTGACCTTGAGTGAATTAGTTTGATACTATCTTGTTGAATTTATTATACACCCTCTTCCTACCTTATGATAAAACCAAACTCTATTCTGTTAAACCTAGGGCTATCTGTTCCAGATACGGAAAGGGCTAAGAATTTGTTGAATAATTAGTCAGGGCAGAGTTGCTAACGTAAAACGTACCGTTTAGTCGAGGCAACTCGTAACATTTACCTTCTATCTATAATAGAGTCCTTAGTTTTTATATATACTTCTTTTTATACTTTCTATACTCTAATATAATATTATTAGCCTATTATAGAGTAGTTACTTGTAAGTATATTAAGATATTAACATATATTATTATTAACGCACCCTTAATAAACTAGTCTAGTAATTCTAGAATTAATATAAGTGAGCTATTCTAGTGCTGCTTTATATATCTATATAAATAAATAAACTAACTATCTAATTTAGTAATATTATTAGGTGTTTAGGGTTTTTATAAAGTTATTTTTATAAATAGCTTAGAAGTCTATAGCCTAATATCTAGCCTAAATAGAATAATATCTAGATTAAATAGAATAAGGCCTGTATTTTAAAATCTTTTATATATATTACTCTTAGTAATTAAGGCTAGATAGACTGTCTTAAAGAGTAATAGAAAGTTAAGCTTAATAATATAAAAAATATAATTCCTAACTAGCTTATTAACTTTCTATTTATAGGCCAGCTTAAGAGGCGTAAAGTAGCCTATATTAAAAGACTATAATAGATATAACATATATAATAGTATATAGAGTATATAAATATTCTTCTTTTTATAAAGTAGCTGAAATTTAAGAGACTCATAGCTCTTATAGTTATTCAGAATTA
The DNA here is from genome assembly GCA_010093925.1 of Zopfia rhizophila CBS 207.26. NCBI lineage: Eukaryota > Fungi > Ascomycota > Dothideomycetes > Zopfiaceae > Zopfia > Zopfia rhizophila. The sequence goes on along the minus strand of ML994655.1, from coordinate 737,945 downwards.
ATAGATAATTAATGCCTATAGTTTTATTTTTTGTGTACTTATTAAAATACTCTAGTTACTTAATACCTATTATATTTATTATCTAGCTATTCTTACTTAGTGTAATCTTTAAGCCTGGTAGTAAGTTACTATTCTTATACCAGTAAAATAAGTAAATAATACTAGTAAAAATAATAAATAATAGAATTAACTAGTTTTAACTATTTATGCCTGTTATAATAACTACTTGTGATACCTTATAAAGGCCTTTTAAAAAAGCCTTTTTTATAAGTCTTTTTATTATATTATTTATTTATATATTGGCCTCGCGTTAGCGCATGAGCTTTTATCTAAATACTTTATTTATAGCCTATTTTATTTCCTCCTTTCTTCACGTAACGTCTTGAATTATTACTTGGTATTATATATAGTAATTAATTAATACTTTTTTTTAAGTTCTTAACCTTCTGTATGTAGCACTTTTATGATATTATATTATATTACTACTACTATTAATAAAATATCTAACTCTTTAAATACCCCTATTCTAACTGCAGAACTTATGTAGTTATTTAAGGAGTAGATAATTATAATACAGAACGTATTTACTAAAGCGCTAGAATAATAATAAGTATAGCTAGAATATTAGTAAGTATAATAATAGAAATCTATTAACACTTTCTAAAAAGAATTATAGAAAGTTTGAGAATAAACTACGTCTATCTCTTCTTACCCTACTGTTTAAGTAACTACTGCTAAAAAAGCCTTAATAGGTGCTACTAGTTTATCTAGAAGTAGCTTAAGTTCTATAATTCTAATTCTATCTATAACTATAATTAGTATCTATCTTTAAGTTTTTTAAATTATGGTTAGATAAGTGAAGTTAATCTCTACGCTAAGTCCTACTACCCTATTAGTAATAATAAAATCTAATTACCTATTTAACCCTTTAATGTTTACTAGAAAGTAAAGAGATTTATTTATTTTTATTAGAAAACTCTACTATAAACTTGAAGGTAATACTAACTAATATTCTACTAAATACTCCTAGTTTCTATATACACACTTAAGACTAGAGAAGGACCCAGTAACACTTATAGACTCTTTTATAAATTAGGATATATATATAATAGAGTAATTAATTACCTTTCTGCTAGCTATATATAGAGACCTAAATAAGAAACTTACTATTTTAAGTAAACTTAATTCGTTCTATTAAGGGCGAAAGAGTTTTACTGTTTACTTTATTAAATTCTACAAACTAGCCACTAATACTAGATTAAACGAAATTAGTCTAATTATATAGTTAAGGAGATCGTTAAATAACGAGCTTTATTAAATAATAGTAGATATTAAAATCTCTAATATATTAAATAACTACGCTAATTTAATATTTTTATATAATAATAACTTTTAGTACCTTCCTACGCCACGCTACTATAGGCTATAACCTATATTATAATAAGACTTTAATATTATAGAAATTAATATCTCTAACTATGCTCTCTTTAGGTTAGCTAAATAAGAAACCTAAAAGCATAATAGCTAATACTTTAAGTATAATAAATATAGTTACATTTCCTAAAACTACTCTATCCTTATACTAGAATTTTAATCTATAAGTTTATCTAAATCCTAATAATTAACCTGCTTCTGTTTTTTCTTTAGATTTAAATCTTTTTATAGATAAGAATGCTTTTAAGCTTTTAAAACTAGTTTACTAAAAGCTCTATCCTAAGGTTAAGTTACTTTCTAGGATGTTTTTAATATTAAATTTCTATTAACCTATAGACCTCCTACCTGATAACTAATTCTTAAGACTATTAAGTAAATATTTTATATACTATTTAATAAGATAGCTCTTTCTATTCTATTACTATTTTAATTAATACTAGAGCTACTAGTATAGGTTATATTAGTAGACCTTTAGTTTATATCTAGAAACTCTGTCTTTCGCCTCTTTTAAATATCTTTTATTCTATTAGTTTTAATAGTAAACGCCTTAAAGGGGGTTATATTTTATACACTACTAGCGTAACCCTCTACTACTTAAATTATATTAAAGATATCTGTCTTTTTAAAACAGCTACTAGAAATCACGAATTAATTTTTAGCTAACTATAAATAAAAAAGCATAAAGTTAACTTTGACTATAATTTATAAAAGTTGCTTTTTAATGCTCCTTATTACTAGGCTTACTGCTTATACTTATCTTAATTTCTAATCTACTTAAAAGAATATACTATCTATCTAAGGGATCTTTTGGTAAACTGTTTACTAAAAGACTCTTATCTTAATACTACTTATATACAGCGTACTTAAACCTGTTCTCTAAAGTTATTACTAACTACTTAATCCTAACACGACTACTAGTTAACTAAAATGAATTACTAGTTATAAGAATTAGATATCTACTTAGAGACCCCTTTAGTAAACCGTTCTTTAGAGAACTTTTATTTAGAGTCTAAATTTATATCTAAACACGTATCTGAATCTGACACTGAATTGAATAAGGACTTTATAAGAAAGTTTTTCTCTTAAGGTTTTAAAAACTCTTTAGTAAAGGCTTCGCTAGAAGGGCCTTATAAGAAACCTAAACTAAGTATAAACATTTACCTAATTAGAGCAGCTCCTTTTATATAAATAGCCTGAAAATATAAACACAAAATCTTTACTATTTTAATAGCTGATATTGATAAGACTCTAGTCCTAAAAACTTACATAGATTTAGCTATTAAGGTCCTAGAGAATTACCATGATATTCTTAGAATATTTTCATGTAAGAAGGCTAATAGACTACCTAGATATTATCTATATAACTATAAGATTATCCTTAAAGAAGAAAAGTAACCTGGATTTAGACCTCTCTACAGGATATCTTAAAATAAATTAAAAGTTCTTAGGAAGTATTTTAATAACTATTTTACTAAAGGATTTATTAGAGTAAGCACGTTTTCTATAGCTGTACTAGTTATCTTTATAAAGAAACCTAATAAAGGTTTCTAATTCTGTATAGACTACTAAGCTTTAAACGCTATTACTATTAAAAACTACTATTCTATTCTATTAATTTAAAAAACTCTATTTTGCTTTAGTAAGGTAAAGTACTTTATAAAGTTAGATATTATCTCAGCCTTTAACTACCTCTGTATAGTAGAAGGAGATAAATAGTTAACTATCTTCTAGACCTAATATAGTCTATTTAAATATCTTATTATGCCCTTTGGACTAGCTAATACACTAAGTATATTCTAACACTATGTAAATAATATCCTTTAACTATTTCTTAATATATTCTATACAGTCTATTTTAATGATATTCTAATCTATAATAACTCTTTACGTGAATATAGATAATATATAAAATAGATTCTAAAAGCCCTAGAGAAAGCTGGCCTCTAACTTGATATTAAAAAATGCGAATTCCATTAAGAATAAGTTACCTATCTTAGGTACGTGATTTCAATAAAAGGAATTAGCATAAATCTAAATAAGATAAAGAATATCCTTAACTAGGAATTCTCTAGAAACGTAAAGGATATAAGAGTATTCCTAGAGTTCACTAATTTCTACTAATAATTTATTAATAACTTCTTCTGTATTACGTCCCTGCTCACGGCTCTAACTAAAAAGAATATTTAATTTAAATTTAATAACACCTACTGGATAGTATTTGAATTCTTAAAGTATATATTTATAACTACTCTAATTCTCTGATACTTTAATTTAGAGTTACTAATTATTATAAAAGCTAATTCCTTAGACTACGTAATTACTAAAGTACTTTCTTAAAAGAATATATTAAGTAAACTAAAATCTATTACTTACTTCTTAAAAAGGTTAAGCCCTACTAAAGGTAACTATAAAATTTATAATAAAAAGCTATTAGCTATTATACACTGTTTTAAATAATAGAAACTTAAGCTAAAAGGTGTTACCTTTTTAATTCAGGTATTAAGTAACTATAAGAATTTATAGTATTTTACTACTATAAAATAACTAAGCTACTGACAGGCCTGTTGAACTAAATACTTATTTTAATTTAACTTTATAATCACGTACCGGCCTGGTAGGTAGAGTAAGAAACTAAATACTTTTACTTACTATATATAGAATACTTTAGCTTAAGAAGAAGTTTATAAAGCCTAATAATAAATACTTCTCCGCCCTGAACTGTTTAATAAGACACTAGAATTAAACTTAACCGAAATAGATAAGTCTATTCAACAGATTATTAATAATAAGTATTTTAATAATGAGTTTATTTAGGAAATTTTATTACTAAAATAGAATAGAATCCAACGCTCTAAGAAGCTTTCCCTAAGTAAATATAAAGACTAGAAAGATTAATTATACTATTATAGCTAATTAGTAATACTAAATAATAATAAACTTAAAATTAAGATTTTTTAGATTATATATAATTCCCCTGTTGGTAGCCACCCTAGTTATGGGAAGACTCTTAAAATCCTATAATATAAATACTATTAGCTTTAGATATTTAAGATAATATGCTAATATATTTCCTATTACTATACTTATTAAAGATCTAAGACCTTTTATAAGAAGTATTACGGCCTCTTAAAGCTCCTATCTGTTCCTAAGAGAAGGTAGAAGGATATTTCCGTAGACTTTATTATTAATCTCCTAAAATCTAAAGGCTATATTAATATTATGGTTGTAGTAAACCATCTTATAAAATACTAATACTTAATTTCTTATATTAATATAATTATTGTAGATATAGCCTATCTCTTTTATTAGCACATATAAATAGACTATAGTCTTCTAGAAATAATTATATTAGACTAAGGAACACAATTTATTTCTACTTTCTATAATAAACTTTATAAATAATTATAAATTGAATCCTAACTGTCTTCTGTATACTATCTAGAAACTAATAGCTAAATAGAAAGAGCTAATAACATAATAAAATAAGTTCTATGTGTATACATAAACTACTAATAAGATAACTAGGTAAACTAGCTTCTTTTAGCATAGTTTAAAGCTAATAATACTATATCTAAATTTATAAAGGTTTTATTATTTCTAGCTAATATAGGCTAATACCCCTAAATAGGTTTTAAATCTTCTATAAGAACTTAAAGACGGCCTTACTAGGCATTACAAGCCTTAGAAGCTAACTATATAATAGAGAAAATAGCTAATATTTAATAGCTAGTCTAAGAAGAGATAATCTGGGCCCAGGCCTTTTAAAAAGAATATATAAATTAGAAATAATTACTTGCACCTAACTACTAGATAGGAGACATAGTCTAGCTTAATATATAAAATATTAGAACTAAATAACTATCTAAGAAGCTAGACTTAAAGGCTTTAGGGAAATACCATATCTCCTATATAGTTTTCTTATATGTATACTAACTTAAACTTTCTAAATCCCTGAGTATATATCTAGTTTTTTATGTATCTTTACTTCAGCTAGCCGCGCCTGAATTTAAATACCTTTTAGGTTAATAAAACCCACTACTAGAACCCGTTGAAATTAATAGTGATACTAAATACTATATTAAGTGAATTAAGAAGCTACGTTTTAATTACAAATAGAAGTATTATAAATACCTTATTAAATAAACTAGATATAATAACCTAATATAGTAATCTATAAATAATCTTTAAGATATAATTACTATAGAAGAATTTTATTTCCGGAATCTAAACTAATTTGCTATTTAAGACTTAACATAAACACCTATTATAAAAGCTTAGATTTAAAAGAGGGGTACTATTATAGTAATTATCTATAATACCTTATAAAAGCCTTCTAAAGAAGTCTTTTTTATAAGCTTTTTTATTATACTATTTATTTATATATTAGTCTTACGCTAGCGCATGAGCTCTTGCCTAAATACTTTATTTATAACCTATTTTATTTCTTCCTTTCTTCACGCAACGTTTTGAATTATTACTTAGTACTATATATAGTAATTAATTAATACTTCTTTTTAAGTTCTTAATCTTCTGTATATAGTACTCTCGTAATAATGCCTTAGATAACTATAATTTATTCTCTATTACCTAGCTATATAGTTTTAAGTTAATTATATTACTTAGAGCTTATAATAACTTTAGTAGTTAATAAAACACCTATCTAGAAGCCTATTTTATTAAAGTTATACATATTTTTATTAGTAATACTATACTTTATCTTATAGTTATATATAAGATTAAATTATAGCTATATAATAGCAGAATTCTTACAGCAAGTATACTAATAGTTATATTTCTTATTATATTTTATCTTAATTTCCTTAGTCCTTATAATAAAGTTGTATGGCTATTTAATGTTAATTATTAGATTAGATTACTTAACTAGTAGATAATTAGCTATTTTTCTTATATAGATAAGCTAAAGCGCGAATCCTTATAAATCTAGGTTTAAAATATATACAATTATAGCCCTCTCTTCTTACTTTATGAGTTTTTTAAATTAGGCTTATAATCACGTTATAAACTAATTCTATTAATTTATTACTTAAGTGTATTTCTAGAGACTTTATAGGTTATTATTATATATTATATAGTCTAGATTTAATCTTACTAGATAGTTAACTTAGCTAGTAATAGTCTACCTTCACTATAGATAGATTCAGTCATGATTTATTAAGCTATAATTATTAATAGTTAATATATTATGATTTTTGCTTTAGGTGGCTTATTTATTTATATAGTTTATTTATTTATATAGTCCACTCACTTATATAGCCCACTTACTTATAAAAAACATTATATAAAAAAATAGTATTAAGAAAAAAAATTAAGTTAAAACTTAAGCCTTTATATACTTTTAAGCAAAATAGTACTACTAAATATTTAAGTAAAATACTAATTTAGTATATAAAAGTAATATAGCTTAAAACTTAATTATTAACTAAATTAGCTTTTAAAAAATTTTATATAGCTTTTTTTTTTAACTAAATACTGTTATGAGTTGTTTTAACTTAATAGTACGTTTTATATTAGCAACTCTATCTTAACTAATTACTTAATAAGTTCTTAGCTTTTTCTGTATTTAGAATAGATAGCTTTAGGTTTAACAGAATAAAGTTTAGTCTTATCGCAAGGTAGAAAGAGGGTATATAATAGATTTAATAAAATAGTATTAAACTATTTCACTCAAGGTTAAGTCTTAACTTAGAGAGAAGATTTCGATTTTAGAGTAACTATAAAGAATCCAAAATATTTTAGAGCTAGCTTATGTCTTATATTTATAGGAAACCCTTTACGCGTATATTATATACTTATTAGCAGTATATTAGATACTGTCTAAAGAGATAGAGATATCTAAAGTTTTCTAGCTTTTCTATTTCTTTTATCTGTTCTATCTATTAAGCTTTAGCTTAGCTATATAAGCTACTGCTTCTAATTTATTAATATAGTTTTATATTTCTATCTGTGTTTCTTGGCTTGTACTTTAGCTTACACTAAAGCGTTTTATACTTACTTATAATTCTTTCTTTCTAACTTAAATATACGTTTTTATTTTAGGGCTTTATTAGCTATTATTACTAATTCCCTTAGCTCTTTAGTTATAGTTATCTTGTTATTACTATCTATAATACTACCCCCCTCTTCTAAGTCTTTGTCCTGAAAGATAGTTTCTTCTTTCTATAAGTAGTATAAAGGTAATAGGTCTTTTACTTAGTGTTCTAAACTATAAGACTTTTAGCTTCTTTTTTTTCCTGCCTAGCTTTTTAATAATAACATGTCTTAAGTTATCTCTAATATGTTTTTACTATTTAGCTTTTTAGATCTATGCTATACCCCGTCACATGTAATACCTTACTTAAACTATTTTCACTAAGGTAATAACTATTTTATAAACTTAAACTCTAGTTATTACTTAGTCTATAATAATTATAATATAAAATGTAATTTAGTTGTCTCTTAACTGGAATAAGATTATCTTAACTGTGACAAGAAAAAACTCTGTTATTAGCTTAAGAAAGCCTAGAATAAGGCTATTAAGACTTATTATTATTTTCTTTTAGCTAATTAAAAGACTTAGGCTAGAAAGCACCGTCTCTATCACGAGCTTACAAATATTAATTTTAAAGAGAAAGAGATATTTAATTAAGAGATAGCCTTAATTTATAAAATTCAAGCTCTTAAGAAGAAAGAAGCTTGTTTTTATAAGTAAGAAGTTTATATACTATAACCTATAGTGTCTGATACCGCTTTACCTTCCTTCTCTAGTTTTAAGTAGAATATTCTATATTCTTTTTATGTTTTAGACTTAGCTTTAGAGTAAGCCTTTATTGCTTCTTCTAGTAATACTAGTTAATTAGCTTTAAACTATTCTTTAAGTTCCTAATTAGTTCCTAGGTGTTGTCTTTAGGTCTGTATTTTTTTTATCTAACTAAGTACTTCTACTAACACCTAAATTATTAATAGTTTAAAATCTACTGGACTTTATACTCGGTATGATCTTTCTTAAGCTTAAGTTTTATCTAAAGTTTAGCATTATATAGTGCTGGTTCTAATTTAGAGATATAGAAAACTAGGTAAATTCTCATGTTCTTAGATAGCTATAGTTTATAATTTATAGGTTTTATTTATTATTTAACCTTAAATAGTCCTAATTTAACGTGATCTAGTTTTCGTGATGGTTGTTTTATTTCTAATTTTTTTTTTTTTAAGAAAACCTTATCTCCCTCCTTAAAGATTAGTCCCTTAACTTTAGATTTGTCTTTAATTTATTTACTAAGATTATCTTTATAGGTAATTGTCTATGTAATTTTTTTATATAGTGCCTATAAGTCTTTAACTTTCCTTCTTACTAACTCTAATACTTTATTTAATATTTATAGTTCTCGATAAGCCGTAGGCTCGTAACTGTAATTTATATAGAATAGTAATTTTCCTATTATTAATAACTTTACAGAGTTATATGTAAACTCAGCTATCAGTAGTAAGTTAATCTAATTATCTTATAATTCATTAATATACATTTATAGGTATTATTTTAATGTTTGGTTTATCTATTCTATTTGTTTATTTATTTATAGGTGAAATGCTATTAAGAGGCGATACTCAGTCCCTAGCTATCCTATAAACGTTTTCTAAAATATTAACGTGAATAACTTATCTCTATTTGTAATAAATTCTTATGGTATTTTATATCATGTAATTAGTATTTTAATTAGTAATAACGCTAGTTTATCTGCTTTTATTTCCGTATGGGTTAGTTTAAAGTAAGTGTACTTTATTAGTCTATTAATAATAACTAGTATCATGTCATACCATTAACCTGTTATAGTAATAATTATTAGTATTCTTATAATAAAGTCTATTATAACTAATTCTTATAGTTTGTTTAGTAAAGGTATTAGTTATATAAGTTTATACTCCTTATATTTTAGTGCTTTATTCTTTTTACATTTAATGTATTCTAAAAGAATATTTCTAACCTTACTTTAAATTCCTGGAATTTAGAAGTGTCTGTTAATCCGTTCTATAGTCTTCTTAACTCCTTAATATTTATATATTTTAGTTGAATGTTAGTCTTTAATCAGCTCTGCCTATAATTTATTTAGTATATAGATTATTTTTTAGTCCAGATTCTAGAGTAGTCGCCTTTTATTAAATTTCCTTATTTATTTCTCCTAAGTGTTTTTGATAATAACTATTGATTTAATATTTATTTATAAGCTTCCTAGAGATCCGTCTTATCTTTACTTGAGTATTATATTATATATTTTTAGTATATTCTTTATATAGTTTATTTATTAACTAAGTGCGTCAGCCGCAGTGTTTTCTTTTTCTAATTTATAAAGTATTCAAAAATTAAAGGTTAATAGTAATTTCTATTATCTGACTTATCATTGATTTAACTTCTTTATTGTTATAAATACTGTTAGATTCTTATAATCTGAATATACAACAACCTAATACTTAGCTCCTTCTAAGTAATGTTTCTATTTTTTAAATGCTTAAACTATTACTAATAACTTCTTATTATAAATATCATAGTTTAACTTAGTAGTTGTAAGTTTATAAGATAAAAAGTCTACTAGGTGTTTTTATCTATTATCTTATATTTATAAGAGAATAGCTTTTATAGCTCTGTTTAATGCGTCTGCATGTATCTCTACTTAAAGTCCTAGATTAAACATTTTTAATATTAGTGGTTCTTTGAATTTTTGCTTTAACTTTATAAAAGCTATATTCTTTTTATTTGTCTATTTGAATTATTGATTTTTCTTAAGCAATTCTGTTAAGGGTGCTGTAATTCTTAAATAATCCTTAATAAATTGCCTGCAGAATCCCGTGAATCTGAGGAAAGAATAAACTTCTTTTATATTTATTAGTATTAGCTATGATAGAATATTTTTAGCTTTGTCTAAGTTAACTGCTATCCTATTTCTAGACATAATATATCCTAGAAACTTAACTTCCTTCCTGTGGAACACATATTTTCCCGTTTAAATATATAAATTATGTTTCTTGAGCTTTTATAGTACTTTCTTAGTGTACTTAATATATTCTTCTAATGTCCTATTTATATATACTAAGATATTATTAAGGTATGCTAGCATAAAGACATCTAGATATTCTCTTAGAACATAATTAATAATAGCTTAGAATATTACTGGTGCGTTAGTAAGTCCTATGAGCATGACTATATATTTATATAATTTATAACTTATTTTAAAAGCTGTCAGCCATTCGTGTCCCTTCGCTATTTATATTTAATAGTATCTATTTTTAATATTAAACAGACTAAACCATTTAGCCCCCCTGAGTTTATACATGAGTTCTAATATTAAAGGTATTAGATAGTAATTCTTAACTATTACTTTATTTAATTATTAATAGTCTATATAGAGTTATAGTTTCCTGTTTTTCTTTAGTATAAATAATACTAGTAACGTAATCTCGCTTTTGCTTTCTCGTAGATATCCCTTCTTAATATTATTATTCAGATATTGTCGTAACTCTTCTTATTATTTAATGAATATTTAATATAATAGTGCTGGTTTCGGTTTTTCTCCTTTCTTAAATATAATCTTATAGTTCTAATCTTTATGTTCTGGTATTTAGTTTTCCTGTTCTTTTATAAACTATTTCTCAAATTCCTTCTGGTATTTGTTTGGTATAATAAACGTGGTATTATAAAGAGTTACTCTTTTTATTTATATTATAGCTTTTATTTATCTATAATAGTCCTTTCTGATTTCTATAAACTTTGTTTTTTAATTAATTACTAGATTCTATTGCGCTAGCTAGTTCCATCCTAATATAAAATCCTTACTACTTAAATCTATAATCTTAATACGGCAGTTATCTGTATAACCTGCTACCTTAATAGTTATATTCTCCATTTCGAGATTAATTAGACCTTTTCTAAATGTTGCTAGATTATTATCTATGCGTACTACTCTTACAGGTTTTTCTAAAACTCTAGTTAAGATATAGTATCTTTATATTTATTTATTTAATATAAGTGTTTTACTAGCTCTGCTGTTTATGAGTGCTTGTGTCTAAAAGCTATTAATATATATATCTATATATAGCTTATTTTCGTGTTTTTATCTAAGTTATATATAGTTAAGTGCTAACTCTTATATCTTAATTTTAAATTAACTTTCTAGCAGCATAGTTATTACTTACTAGCTTTTTAGTTTTTTATTAGTTATTAACTCCTAAGTAGTAGTTATTTTCTTAGTGTTTCTTTCTTAGGTCTGTAAATAGGGTATTATTAGAATTAATATTATTCTTATAGTAATATCTTATACTTTTTTCTTATTTCTTCTCTATAATTTTAGTACTTCTATTTTAAGAAACATTCCTTAGTTATTAATTTAGCATGTAATTTTATAGCTAATTATTTATCTTAGTAGTGTTTGATTTAGTAATATCAGCATTCTAGTTAGCACTTATCTTAGTCTAACTATTTATATTTCTTAGTTTTTAGGTTCTGAAGTTCTTCTTTGGAATCCATGTAGATTAGTTCTTACTATGTGTTAAGTTCTTATTTTTATACTATCTATTTTAGCACTTATCTTATTATTAGTTCTTTAACTTATATAGTATAAGCTGTTTATTTATATTCTTATCTAGTATGCGTCTTTTTTCTATATATTTAGTACTTCTTTTATATAGTTCTCTCGGCGGCTTCTTCGTCTTATATTTATAAAATAAATAAAGTAAATTCTTTTTCTAGTTTCTTATTCTAGTCTCTTTTTAACTCTGGATATTTAATAGGGTGGTAATAGGTTGCATGGCTTATAAGTAGTGTTAATTCTTATCTATAAATCTTATTTATCCACATAGCTAGTTTCTGTCTACTGAGTTTTTTATACTATTTATTACTAGCTATCTATAGTGCTTATTAGTATTTATATATTCTATCTTCTAGAGTAACCTTCTAGTGCTTAGTAATATAATATTCCCCTATATAATATTCTAATCTACAGATCTAGTAGTGTTCCTAGCTTATTTATTATCTAATTATTATAGACATTAGCTTTTTGCCTTCTATTATCTCTTAATCTTATTATTATCTAAATTTTTAATTCTCTGCTCTAAAGGGTCCTCCTTTCTGTTAGATTATTTTATAAAATTAGTTAGCTTCTTCTATAGAGCTAGTCTAGTGTTATTTAATAGTAGCTTTTTATATAATAGTAATTATATTATTAGCTTATCCTACTAAATAATCCTTAACCTGCTAATATAGTATTTTGTATTTTTATTTAAGGTATGTGTATTTTCCACAGATCTAATACTATTTCTTATAGATTTATTATATAATAACTTCTTTAGTTATCTAGTCTTTAGCTAGTTCTACTTAGACTATGGTAATTTTAACTAGTGTTTTAGTTTAGGCATAAGCCTGTTTAACATCTACTTTCTATTATTTATAGTTTTTAATAAAGTGTTCTTTTTTTCCGTAATTAAGACATACTTTTTATGTATATTAATTTATTTATTTCTTAATTTACTTATCTTGCTTTTGCTTGTTAATCTATATGTTCTTAATTAACACTTAGTTAATTTCTATTATATTATAGGTTTAGTTATCTTTTTTGTTTCTTTATAGTACATAAATCACTGGCCTAGTATTATTTTTCTTTTTCTATTTCTTCTAGTATTAATAGTTATTAATAGTTACTACTTGTTTAATGATTTTTAGAAGTATATTAAGTTACTTTCCTTATAAAATTTCATCCTTAATTCTATTCTTTAGTTCTGTATAGTATATTATAACTAATGGTTAGTCTATTTAATTAAGTTGTGATTAAATTTATTTAAACTCTACTATATAGTTAGCTGCTAATGTTTGTTACTTAAGTTATTAAAGCTTTTAAATTACCTTTATTTCTTTATTAATTTTACTAAAGACTATAATTAATTCCTTTTTAAAGCTCTTATAATTTTTGAAGTTTTTTTTGATATTATTATTACAGTTCGTGAGTCCTGTTAATCCTAAGTTAGAATTTTCTTTTACTAGATAGTTCTTTATAAGTAGCTTAAACTATTTTATAGTTCTTTCTATTATATTTATACCAGCTACCAAGATCCGATCTTAGTTAGTTATAAATAAAGATTAATTAAACTAATAGTATAGGTCTATTACGACCATAAACGTCTTAAGATTATCTTAATTTCTATTAAATTTAGAAGGTAGTTAGATTTTTATAGTCCCTTTTCTTTTATTCTTTACTACTTTAATCTATTACTATATACTAATTATAGTATTACGTAACTCTATAATAGCTGCTTTTTGTTTCTGGATAATCTACTATACACTCTTAATTTCTCTTAATATACTTCTAATAGTAGATAAAAATCCTGCTATGACTTCTTCTTTACTGCTACTATTACTTAATAAGTAAAGTTCTTATTTATTCTTATAGTAAATTATTATAGACTATAATTAGAAATTTGTTGTTAGAATCAATCCAACGTTCTCTTTTATACTTTAAAGGGTAGTTATAATATTATGAGTTACCTTAACTTAATAGTATGTTTTATATTAATAACTCTATTCTAACTAATTACTTAATAAGTTTTTAGCTCTTTTCGTATCTGGAATAGATAGCTTTAGGTTTAACAGAATAAAGTTTAGTCTTATTACAAGGTAGAAAGAGAGTATATAATAAATTTAATAAAATAATATTAAACTATTTTACTTAAGGTTAAGTCTTAACTTAAAGAGAAGATCTCAATTTTAGAGTAACTATAAAAAATCTAAAATATCTTAGAGCTAGCTTATGTTTCATATTTATAGAAAACCCTTTACATGTATATTATATATCTATTAGTAGTATATTAGATACTGTTTAAAGAGATAGAGATATTTAAAGCTCTCTAGTTTTTCTATTTCTTTTATTTATTTTATTTACTAAGCCTTAGCTTAGCTACGTGAGCTACTGCTTTTAATCTACTAGCATAATTCTATATTTCTATTTATATTTCTTAGTCTATACTTTAGCCTACGCTAAAGCGTCTTGTGCTTACTTATAATTCTTTCTTTCTAACTCAAATATATGTTTCTATTCTAGGACTTTATTAGCTATTATTGTTAATTCCCTTAGCTTTTTAATTACAGCTGCCTTATTATTACCGTCCGTAACAAATACCTAATAAGTAGCTTAATTAGTATATACTTTATAAAATAATTTATAATAAACTACTATTTATAAAATATTTAAAAGTGTAAAAATATAAGACATATATTTTAAATATTTTTTTTTTTAAAAAAAAAAACTAAAATTATAAGTATTTATTAGCTACTGAATTAGCTATAACTTAATAAACATTTATTACATTTAAATTTTTAAAAAAATAAAGTAATTTATTTAAAAAATGTTATATTTTATAAAATAACTATTATAATACTAATTTATAAACTTTAGTTTTTTTAGTTAAAAATATATTTAAAAACACAATTTAGGTTATTAAATAGCTAATTTTAGTACTTAAAATAGTTATTAATTATAGGTTTAATAATTATATTATAAATTTAAATTTAGAAACCAATTTAAATAATATAATATTACTAAGTTCTTTATTAAGCTTTTAACTAGCTATACTACTAAAAAATAAAGTAAATTAGTAATTACTTATTTTAAATATATTTAGAAGCTAGTTATATAGATTACTATTAAATAATAATAACATAGTAAAGAAATTTACTACATTAATTAAAAACAAAGTTTAGTTAATTTAAGATAGTTTTAAAGAAAAAAAAATAAGTAAACTCTATTTAAATAACACTTATTTAACATCTAACATTTATTTATTTATTTAATTTTTTTGTATAATTTTTTCTAAAAAGTATATACTACTAAAAAATTTTTAATGTATAAACACATTAGTATATATAATTTTTCTAGAATGTTTAAATCTTAAAAACTTAGCTAGCTACTATTTAGCTTTTACTACTAAAATAATAAAAAACTTTATTATTACTAGCTACTACTACTACTAAAAACCTAAAAGAAAATGCTATAATATTTTTATTCTACTAGCTTTAAGACTATTATTAGAAAAAAGATTAATTATATAATAATAATAATAATAGTGTTTCTTTTAGTTACTAAAAATAAAGTAGAAAATATAGTAGTTATTTTTATTATCTAGATTTTTACGTATAAATTTAATGCTAATAAATTCTTAATTAAATTTAAAGCTAGAATTTATATATAAGGTAATATGTAGATTACTTATAAGAATACATTTATAGCTACTATGGTAGTACAAACTTTTTAAGCTTTTATAGTTATTATGACTATATTTAATTTTGAGATTTGGCAATAAAATGCTTTTAATGCCTTTCTAAATGCCAAGCTAATAGAGAAGACGTACTATACGCCACTAAAGGGCTTTGAGTATCTTGGTTTGATTCTTCTTCTGCTACAAGTGTTATATAGCCTAAAGCAATTACCATAGCTTTGGTACAATGAGCTTTACAAAACGCTTCTTGAATTTGGCTTAAAGGAGGTTCCAATTCCCCAGTCCCAATGATTAGATTAATTGGGCCCCTAACATTTCCTGACACTGCTGAGAAGGTGTGGTGAGTTACTCCAACAAGACTGAAGTCAAGGAGATGGTATCAAGGGTTACTCCGCATGCTAGCCAGGTGGTTATATCCTCATGATGACTTGCTAGGCAAGATGCTAAGAAAGAAGCTAGAGTTATGCAACATCCAGGGCTCGAGGTTTATTACAATAGCACCTGAACGAAATCGGCTAGGCATCCAATACCCCATGGAGGGCGGAAGCGACAGAAAATTCAGGCGAAATACGTCCATCATGAGTGGATCTTCGAGCCTTGACTGAGTGCTATCAGGAAGGAAAGCTTTACGGTGAAACCGTGAAATAGAGTTAGTTAGGAAAGAATATCAAGATCAAATTTCGAAACAGGAAGAAAGAATTGATACAAGGCATTTGAAGAGTTGCGACAGTAATTCTGAGGATGCTACGGTCCTCAAGAGTTGGTGTCTATGGGAAGCATTCCTGTCACTCAAATCTCTTTCTGCGGCTCCCACGCGATATTTCAGTCTTGATTTTAATCAAAAGAAAACCGCATGTCCGTATTCAGAAATTCGGTTAGGGCCACTGAAGCGCATTTCTACCGGCTCACGTTTATGAATCCGCAGATTTTCTGCTCACAGATCTCATAACACCCTCATTTATTACGCTTCATGCGGTAAGAATGGAGCTACCGAACCACAGATAACCAATATCAGAGACGTAGTTTGTGTTTGAATCACCTTCAGACCCATATTTATCGTCGAAGTTGTACGGATATTGCCTAGCCTCGTCCTGTGAGTTACAATACTCGGGAAATAATGCTATTAAAAGTCCTACCATCCATACATAGAAGAAAGGTTAAAATTCAAGATTCGAATCTTCATCTATGACTATGTTGCCGAGCATGCATGATTTGCGACGTCCACTCCTGGATAGAGCAACGTACTCCCAACTACCACCCTCGATGATGCAGTTGAAGAGTTCCCTTCAAAGTATACCTCCTTAGAACTCATTTGTTCTGGATGTGGCCATTTACGTAGCAGATCAAACAATAAGTTCTGTCTTGGAGTTTAATTCTCTCCTTGGACCAGAATGGTAACGGACAAGGCTCGGTACGGGGACAATGATATGGCTCGGAGTCGATCCATATACAGCCCTGATACTATTTGCTTGCAGACGCTCGGTTGAGGTCAATGAGGGTCCCAAGGGATCTAGAAGGTACAACGGCCGCTTTGCCCACAGATATCGCCCGTCAATGATGAACCGCTTACATGTTGCCAACGCTGCCAACGCTGCTGTAACACGAGATAACGGGTCGACATTCACACTGCCGTTCTCTTGATATTGTAATAGGCGCTCTAGGATCAAGAGGCGGAGTTGGGACTGGAACTCCAGTAATCAGAATAGCTAGTGCCTAAATATGACTTGGAAAGTGCTCAAAATGCTGGCGCTGAGTTATTTGGGGTTGGAATATTGGTCTTTGGAGCTGGAAAAGTAGATTGCTATCCTTTGATTTTCCAGAGGACATTGTCATGGAAGATAGATTAGTTGATTTCCGAGGAAGTGGGATGGCCACATCGTTGACGTTAAAGCCGTCCTTTGAGTGAGAGACTAGATTACTCGTCACAGATTCCTCTGCACATTTGCTAGTATTCGATTCAGATGCGTGGGTTTCATACCGCCCAGGGACAGCTCCGTCGGTCCCGCAACAAGCTCTTCTGAACCACACGTTCTTAGGAAATTTGATTAAAATATTGTTGTATTGTATGCTTGGGGCCGCGAGGTTGTTGGCTCCGAGCAAACCCGAATACATCATGCAGCTAAATGCACAAATTGAAGCACTAAGCTTGGAGAAGCAGTAGTGATTGTGCGCCCGGCCAGTGATTGCATACTAATTAGAATACAGAAAATCCGCACGACACAGTCACAGCTTTAGATTTACATTGCCCTCTTCTACATATACCCTTCTAAGCGCATAATCTTCTGTGAAGGCACTTATCCTTAGCCTTGTAACCGGCTCAGAGATGGCATTGATACGCGTTTTGTCGATCGATAGATATCCAACGCTAGAGATACGTCAGTAAAGTTTTGCTTGGTAGTACACTCACTGTATCTTCTGTGCTGCCTGCGTTAAACTCAGGAGGTGAATTCACGTGCACGTATCGCTACCAGAATTTGGTATGAGTTTTCTGCTTTATCTTCGTCAAATGCTGCCTCGTTACTAACAAAGAGCGCTAATATATAAGCTATATAAGATTTATCTTCCTTTCCTATCTTTGCTTAGGCTCTACTCTGTGTGTGATTAGAACACACCAATTCAGAGATGAGCATATATACGCGCTTTATCGAATCAGCGGGCCATCGATTTATGCAAGTCAATCGCAGATAGGTTTTGGAGATGGTGTAGTTTGTAGTGGTCACTCTCAACATTCATAGCTCTCTTTTTGGCATATACACTGCATGCTTTGATGAATAAAAGGCGGCATTTCAAGACATCCAGGAGAACTACGGTACCACTACCGTTACACACGCTGCGAGTCACTGACTACGTTCAACGACAACACAACACTGGCAGCACAGACACAAAATCAGCAACAACATCTTCCATTGGCGGCAGTAAGACAAAACCCCCAATTCCGATCACCTACCAATTCAGCACTGATCATTTTCGCCTTTAAGCCGCCATCTGCAAAATAGAGCGTCTCTCCGGACATGAATTTGATGGCAGTTCCGCCCGTTGGGAAACACTGAGAGCACTTCTGGCGAGCGCCGGCTTGATCGAGAAGTTCAAATTTACTTTTACCTCCGCGGTCCCTGGATTATCTAGCTTGGCAAGCCCTGCAGGGTACCTCCGAAAGGGGAAAATGCGATCATCGAGAAGCCATATGGACGTTTTCAGTGGTGTCGGTTCTGGCTGCGATTATTGCGTTCTATCCTGATACTTCGAGTATCAAAGTTACGGGACTGCATTCATGCCGGGATGGGTTCCAGCGGTTATGGAGAGATATCCCATTTCGCTTTCCCTGGAATCCCGAAAATATGCTCTACTGAGGGCGTTTTGCGCTTGACTGATTACTGGATATATCTTTCCATATGAAGTATATGAAGTAGGAGACGAAACTGGACTTACATATCGAGCTTGCGAAGGAAATCGGCTCAGCGTGAGCAATTCATACAATGACTGGTACTACAAGGTGTGGTCCGCTATGTACTTTTAGACATGAGTGAGCGTTCGAAGCTTGAGGCAAGGGACTACGGAATGAATGGATGGAACGAATAAGGGCTGATGGATTACGGCAGTTATTCTGCTTCTAGGAAGCGTGTCTTGACAGGAAGAGAGGGTTGGTAATGGAGAGAAACGAAATATTAGCCGCAAGGAATAGATTCCCCCTAACACTGCATCCTACACGGAAGTTCTCCCAGGCTTGCGCACCTTGTTTGCAGCCTGTATAGAACGCGATCCACTATACATCTATCCAACTAGACTCATAACCATTTTCTGGTATTTACTAGCTTTTCTTGACCACCTTTCAAAACCCCGCACACATCTCACTTTTCCGATCTTCTCGTCCGCCAACCAATCTCCTTGGCTGATGCCGCAACAACAGGCTCCTAACCATCTCCGACACTCTCCCATTATCCCCTATACAAAACCTCCGTTCGCTTGGATACTCCGGATACATGATCTGTCCATTCCAGGAAGCAACGAAATATGCTGTTGTCCTTTTCCCTTTTTAAAGCCAAGAGCCGAAACTGGCGTATTAAATCAGGCAAGTTCATAGATTCAATTGGAGGTGTCTTCATGATGTCCATATTGTACTGTCTGGTTTGGTCATTGTACGAGTATCAACCAGTGCAATGGAGCGTTACGTTCGGTCTTTGGGGACCGGTAAATTTGAGTATAGTGCCAGGTGCTAAGGCGGCAATCCAGTTGTCGCGGTATCCACGGTAGTCCAGGATGATAGACAGCTGTGAGATGAGGTCAAGCTTTGCGCTAGGTAAACGCACAAAGTCTTCAAAGGAAAGTGGGTCGAAGAAAGAGAATGTGGTCGTCTTCCAGGTGACGGGTAGAGTCCCACAATAGAGTTGCTTGCACAGTAGAGTGATGAAGAATCTAACATGACGGGTTGTGGACTCACAGTGAAAGAGAGTGCTGACAAAGTGGTTGTTTTTCACCAAATCTAGTGAGTTCCATTTATAGGGATCCGTCGGAGATGCGCCTTCGAGGCTGAGGTTACATATCTCTTGATCAGATAAGCTCTCTTGGCAGGTGATGCAGTAGATTGATCCTATTTCCTCTAGATGAGGGTATGGTCGGTCGCTACGAGGGGTGAAGAATCTGGTTTCCATATGCGTACATCCAGATTTGCTCTCTAAGCTCCGCTGGCAGTCAAAGAAGGCGAGAGTCTGTTGAATTTTGGATGGTTGCTGACAGATCCTCTGATTCTGGCGCTCTTTTGACTCTCCTTTGTCGCCTTTCTGCCGCAGCAGACGCCGCACGGCGTTTCTTCGACGCCATGTGGGAAGTTTTCGGGTAACAAAACTTTGTCCTCGTGGTATGTAGGAATAAGGGAAAATTGGCACACCCGAAAATGCATCACTTCCAGCAACTTCCCTTGGGCCTGGTATGCTGGACAGTTGCGGCTACAACAAGGTTTCTCGTGCTAATTCGAGGTGCTCAAAAAGATCAATTTAGACCCCAAAGGGCGGCGGCAGGTAGAGAGTAGGACGGCAAGCCTGCGACGTGGGGTTGCTGGTGGTGGTGTTTGGAATTTGAATCGGTATTAAACGGTGTGGGAACATAGTTGATAGATTGATGAGGAGATGAGCGGATAAGTGTGGATTGAGATGTTTTATACGCATTCACTTGGCTCGAGAAGTAAGGTTGGTGTGTTGGTTGCTGCCTGCGCTTAATCCCCCAGGACACGAAGTTAGAAAATATTGTACATAAGAGCAAGTTTGAAACTGTAGCTCAATTCGGAGGTTAAAATACAGCTCTCATCGATATCACCAAGTTCCATCAGATATGCAAATTTAGGCCGATTCTTTCCTTGCTAGAAGTCGCTTCGAAATTCGCCTAGGATGATGCTTTAATATCAACCTTCTAATCAGTTCTGCAACCTTTGCCTTGTCTTGCTTGCCCAACTTCTCTTCCAGAAAATTCTTCCAGAGCATCCGTCCTCCCGGCCCTCTATCATATTGCATAGCAATGCAAGCTACACGGATTGCGTCTAATTCAAACTGTTGAAATGCTTGAATAAGGCCAGCGAAATTGGCCGATATCTCTGAGTTTCAGGTCTTATAAGGAAATGCTTTCAAAGGCCACGGAAGCCAGAGTACTGTAAAATAAGAGAATTATCGTTAAATCGACAATCTTCAAGTTCTAGAACCAACCGATGAGGAAGGACGTTAGCGCGCAATAGTAGTCAGGTATCCGGTATGCCGTGGTCGGAAGGTGGCGGATAAGTTCTGGACGTGTTCGAGTGTCGACGCCAAAATTCCCGATGATGAAGGTATCGAAAGCCAAAGGCACAGGTCTCCGAAATTATAGACCGTACTTCGTAGGGAATTTGTTTGGAGACCAATGGAAGTGTCAATTTGTAGTTGCTTCCGGGGTAGGTTTTTGAGCATCGGTGATCTCCAGCATTCGGAGCCGCCTTGTTGACGAACTCCATATTCGATAGGAATGGGCAGATGAAATATTTTGTGGGGCGGCGGTGTAGAAATTGCCAGATGTGGATCCTATGATATCCAAATGCGTAACCGAAGGTCAGGTTCCGAATCTCGGCAGGAAGTTGGAGCAGTGGTTCTGCAGAGGTCAACGCGCGAGAAGGTCAATTGTGTTAGATATGCAGGAATGTGAGTATGGGTACAAGTAAAGCAAGATAAACCAGGCCTCGTTACAACCTCTATGCTGCCTGCTTTTCATTCAATCAAGTAAATGATGTGGCAAGACTAGATTTGGTCCATGTGGCCTTGGGAAGGTCGTAATTCCTCGTAACTGGCGTTTCGAACACTCTGGCTAGAAACGTCCCACTTTCTGGCACCCGCCTCTTATCCCAAAATATATAAATAATTTTATTTTACTGTAATTTGTTTTACTTTTTGTTCAAAAAAATTTGGAGAGAACAACCTACATTAAGCTGAGGTTAATCATACCTTCCTTTGAAGATTTGGTAGTCTTGATCTTCCTCTTCTTTTTGCTCTCTGATTCGCCCATGCCTGTGGCAGGATGTCTGTTTGGAGCCATGTTATATCAACAGAGTACAACGAAGTGAATGTTGGAGATTTCTTGAATCAGTGAAAGCTGAAACCTTAAAAGTTCAGCCCTACGAAATGTGATCGATGCCAAGGCGCTAGCAGAGAAACCTCAACATCACACCCAGAACTTCTTCCGCAACCGCAACATCAACATCAACCATTTCAAATCCTCCGCATCCCAATAACACAACCAACTTCACTCCGATACCCAATACAATCGCCACAATGCCACCCCCAAGAACTAAGAAGATGACCGCGAATCCCCTCCGGCCCGCGCGCCACCGTCCTGGCAAGCCAGGCGCAGAGGAAGTGGAGCTGCCTTCCAGTGACGAAGAAGAGGAAGCAGCCCCCAAGCCCTCCGTAAAGCCCAGACCCGCGCCTCCAAAGGCATCTTCATTTCCGAAAGCCGCCTTTCAGTCCTCTCTCGCCGCCCGCCAGAAACAAGCAGAAGCGGAGCGCAAAAAACTAGAAGAGGAATTCGAGACGGAGAGCGAGGAGGAATTTGGGGAATCAGGCAGCGAAAGCGGGAGCGGCAGTGAAGAATCTTCCTCAGGGGAGGAGTCGAGTGAGGAGGAGGTCGCGCCGCGGAAGTTGCTGCGACCTGTATTTATCAAAAAGAACCAGCGGAACCAGGTCGCGGCCCCGGTGAAGTCGCAAGAAGAGATAGCCGCAGAGGAAGAAAAAAGGCGACAGGAACAAGCAAAGGCGCTAGTTCAGGCACAAATCGAGAAAGTGGTGGCGGAGAGGGCAGCGGGCAAGAAGAATTGGGATGACGAGGATAATGTTGGCGACATCGATGCCATTGATGACACCGATGATGTGGACCCAGAGGCAGAATTCGCAGCGTGGAAGTTACGAGAGTTAAAGAGGATCAAGAGGGAGCGTGCGATCATCGAAGCACAGGAAGCTGAGCGAGCAGAGATTGAACGACGGCGGAATCTTACTGCTGCAGAAAGGGAAGCTGAGGATCGGGAATTTTTGGAGAAGCAAAAAGAGGAGCGTGGAGACCGAGGTCAGATGCAGTACATGCAGAAGTACTTCCACAAAGGGGCCTTCTTCCAAGAAGATCTCAAAGACCTTGGAGTGGATCGACGAAACATCATGGGTGCTCGCTTCGAAGACTCAACCAACCGAGAGGTGCTTCCGGAGTACATGCAGATTAGAGATATGACGAAGTTGGGTAAGAAGGGCAGAACGAGGTATAGAGATATGAAGAGTGAGGATACCGGGCGCTGGGGGGATTATGCGGACAAGCGAAAACCGAGTGATGATTATGGCGTCGATGAGAGGTTTCGCTCTGATTCATATCGATCTGGTGGGCGGGATGGGGCAACTGGAGCGAACGCTCGACCGCTGGGCGAGAAGAAGAGGTATGGCGAGGATTCCAGCCGAGAAAGCAAACGACTAAGGGTCGATGACCGGTGATGAATTTGAAATCTCTCTACTTCCTATTAATTGCATTAGCATGGCGTTTAGCATATTTGGGAGCATTTTCAGGCGTTCTATTAGGAGGTCCGTCAACGGTCAATTTCGGGCCATTCATCATACTCCTACGTAGATACCTATTAGCCTATTATGAAAGTCTACTTTGCAACTCTAATCTGTGTTCTAAGTCAGGAGAACTAGCCAAAGCGCCCAGGTGAGCCAAGCAGAATCGATACAGGTTTAGGATTATGTTCGCCCGCACCACCTGTGTCATCCAACACCTGCTAATGTCCTGAGTATTGTTTGCTTCTACTGCCTTCTGCTCGCCATCTGAATCACACTGCACTTGGATACTTGTGACAAAAATTCGGGGATAATCAAAGGATGGGTATATCATATCTCTCCTATTACGTACATCTGCTAACCTGTCTCCAGTAGTTGATGATGCCCAAGAAACGTCGGAGTCGTCCGCTAACCAGCAGACATCCTAAAAAGGTCAAGTTCGATAATTCAGCATCCCAATCATCATCGACGATAAATGACCCCAAACTCACAGTGGAGATGACACAGGCTGCAACGGTGCCTAGCACCGATCCTATGTAGGTTGTCATTCTGTCTTCCTTCATTGTGCAAAGACAGAGTATTGGCCCTAGCAGTCCTCGAAGGAATGCTGTTGAACCGCCACTCCTTCGTCTGTCCGCCGAACTGCGAAACTAGATCTGGACATATGCAGACGGCGACCTTACAATCGGCACCTGGTGTTCTCGCCATCCGAACGGCATCACCTACACAATCTCGTCTGCACGGCTCTCTCCATTACACCTCGCTGGAGTGACTTTGGCGGGTAGTCGGGCTAGTGACGATTCGGTCCGGAAAGCCTGGACAGACATGCGGAGCTAGTTTCGCGGCCACATCGACTTCCCTCTATTCTACATTCCTCTAGTCTGCAAACAATTCTTCTTCAAAGTCCAAGTAGTCGTCTACGAACATGCACCCTCTTCTTCTAACATCCGAACAAGCTTCGACAGTTCGCATTGTCCTCAAATCCCCATACGGGCCGTATAAAGCACCTATCTTTGCTGCTCCGTTGCCCCGCAGGCCTTTGGAGTTAGCCTTCTCTCTTCAAACCCACCTCTCTCAGTCTGTTCAGAAGTCTGCAGAGTGTCAAACTTGATACTGGTTCAAGTTGGTTCTGAAACGCCACTTAGATATAGGGTGTATCCGACGAAGGACTTCTTGCTAGATCCTCTGCCGAGATGGGTATCTCTGCCGGAAATCGTTCGCTCGTTCCAGCAATTTGCATTGTGCCAGCAAAATACGACGGTCTTTATTACTGGTCTGTATACAGGGCTACACGAGGTTGTGTATGAGAAGGGTTTGTCGGGGCAGGTAATTGAGCATTTATTAGACCACCATCCGAGGAGGTTGTCAAAGAGGCTTGGAGAGGGAAGAGCTTGAAATGGAATGAAGGGGACCGGCATTGGGTATGGTAAGGTCTAGGCTTTCCGGCACAGCACAGTACATGCATTGGGTAGGCCAAAATATATACGTTGAGCAATAAAAATTACAGGCATTCAACATATGAGCATTGGATACAATAACCGCAGGAATTGGGTACCCAAACAGCCTAGCACTTAATTTAAGAGCCCTGGACGTAAAGTTTGGTGAAACAGTGAATGCCGCATTCCTAAGATTACCTCGAACGGAGCAAGCACATTCTAAATTATCATCCCTTGGAGGTAGTCTCTGAGATTGTTAAAGTGAAGTAGTATTATGAGCTCACTGGCAATGTTGGCAGCACGACGGTCCGTACCGTTATCTTCCCATCTTATATGCCTTAGCCAATTGACGATAGCCGTCTTAATGGCGCAAAGAGGGGAGGCGCAATCACTCTCTACGCGGTATCTGGCCTGCCATCTCCCAATTCTTCCTACTCAAGTCTCACCCGCTTTCCCCTCTTCAAAACGGTCCATTTCCTTAATCCTTTTCACCATCTGCCCGCACATTCAATAGACCTCCTAGTCGCCCTTCCCATACCTCTCAACATACCACCCCTTCGCAATCCTCGTAATCTCCACCTTCAAAACACTCTCATCCACCGCATTCTCCTCAATATAACCCTTTTCTTCCACAAGTATATCTTCCCTCACCCACTTCAGAAACTCGCCAATTCCCTTCATATTCCGCTCAATCCCCTTCTCCCTTAAGACATCCCACCCCTGCTCCAGCCTCTGCTCCGAGCACCACGCCTTCGCCACACTAGCAGCCGCCTCCCATTTCTCACTTGTGCCTTCAGCTGGCTTCTTCGGCGCAGGCGTGAACGTAGGTTTGAATTTACCGCCTTTGGTTTTGAACCAGAGATCCGCATTGTCGATGTACGGGACGAGTTTCCAGACTATACCTTCGCCCTCGCCCGTCAGCCCAAACGTTTCAGCGAATGGACATTTTGCTGCCACTGCTTCGGCAAGCTTGTCTAATTCATCGATCGTTTGCTGTTGGTTTTCTGGATACAGCGTAGCATGATAGAATCCCGCGCGGGAGATATTGTAAATTCCGTTTGGTTCGTCATAGATATTTCCGTACTGTTCATCATTCACCCACTCCCCGTTTATCTTTGCTGAGATAATGACCAGGCGTTTTGAGAGATGGACGAGCGCGACGCCTTTTTGGATTTTCTCGCCTATCCATTCGCCGGCGATGATTATGGGTTTGGAGGTGTCGAGCTTAGCATTTGGATTCAGCTGCTTCCATCGTTCTTGGTAGCGGTTCCGTAGGCTCAGGAGGGTGTGTGATTTCCGGGACATGGCGGCTGCGAAGCCTTGGTTGTCGGCCGTGGTTTGGAGGTGCGTCTTGTTGCGGGATTGCAGGACAATTTGGTTGTCACTGTAGATAAGAATATCGGCGTGAGTGCCATGGAGTTTGACAGTGCCGACGATCGGTATCGGTTCAAGGACGACTTCCTTTTCAGGGTTCTCGGGGTCGCGGTGCTGCCATCTGAGAGTCTTAACGACTTCTTGGATATGATTCGTGATCTTTGGATAGAGAGTTGATTCTATTAGCGGACCGGGCTCCGTTATTCGAAGTGTCTGTGCCATTGCTATACCAAGAAGTGGATAGACAATGCGGCAAAAGAATGCGTTTGAGCAACGCTCTAGAAAAAATTGGAGCTGCAAGAGAATATTCGAGATCAGTCCGGTAAATATTTTCCCTTGTTATGACTCTTCAGCTTACTACAAGTTACCTACCTGTTGAATCCGTGGCGCAGCGTGAATTTAAGTAAGCAGTGGCTTTTATTAGTTGTGCTGAGGTTAGCCCCATCTAGTTGTTGTCTGGAGAAATATATCTTGGCCCCATTCGGAGCAGTTTCTACAAGTAGATGTATCACGGTGACCTCTTGGAGCTTTGGAGTCCGTGTGGAGCTCGGCAACTTGACGGTGATTGGATTTCTAGGAGAGATCCCTTTTGGGCATAGCGCCACAGCGACTCATGAGGGGCCTTTATGAAACCAACCTCCTCTTCTCCATCGATATCTATCAGTATGCTCCTTCGTTCATCTTGGTACTAATATTTCGAGCGCTGACAGTCACAGAGCGATAATGTACTCAAATTTTGACATACCGGATTTTAGCCCAAGGGATTATCGCACCTCAGCGTCTACCTCAAAACTCACTACTTATGAAGGCCGGTGGAGAATAACAACGGACGGCTCGAATAATTCGGTTCAAAGATTGACGTATAAATACTCCGATGAACAATATTTTGGCAAGAGATAGACCAGTGGCGCAATCTCTCTTTGTCTGAAGTCTTGGCGACGACGAGGTGGATCTTTTGACCTCCTCGGGCCTCCTCTCCGGGTTGACGATTGATATCGGGAATTCAAGGATGACGGCGGGAGGTGGTCATGAGGAAGGCTGTCCGATACCACTATTACGTACATTATCTTGGTTCAACAAGATATTGGTGGGTGAGGCCGGAATTGTTGCTATCTCGTGGCCGGAAGGGTTCCGGCCTCAAGATAAAAGCAGACTCCGAGCGGCCAGAGACGGCTCTCAATCTTCCTCAGTACCCTCTACACAGTTGCATCACATTGTTGGCATCTGCGCTCTCCTTCTAATACTCATCTTCAACTTGCATTTTCATAATGTCTCCATCTACATTCGACTTCCCTGTCCTCACGGACACTTGTCCGGATGATCACTCCATGCCTGCCTTTATGGTGTCGACAACAAGAGGCTTTTTGCCACGTCAGGAACCTCTGGTAAAGCTTCCTCCTGAATTCAAGATTGTCGACTCAATCCTCAATCGCATGCCCGTCAAGACATTGTCCGGAGAACCAGGACTTTTGGCGACCTTCACATTCGGTGACACCGTGCAGAAGGAACTGCCAGATTTAACAGAGGAAATCAAGAAGTATCATGATGACCTGGTGGTAATGAATGCTCTCTACCGCGACTATTCCTTCCTTGCATCAGCCTACCTCCTCGAGCCATGCCATAAACGCTATCTGAAAGGAGAACCATATGGCCTGGGTAGACAATCTTTACCTCGCAGCATCGCGCTGCCAATTGTGAAAATAGCTGATATGTAAGTCGGCTGACCGATTTGTAGCTTCATGCTCCATGTCTACTCTTCGTCCCTCTCTTCCATTGTGTGATGTCCAGCTGATCACGTGATCTCGCTTTAGTGTTGGATTTAAACCTTTCATGGAGTATGCGGGATCATATGCGCTATTCAATTATCGCCTGGAAGACCCGTACAGGGGCCTTGAGTACGAAAATCTTCGTCTCATTCGTGCATTCGAGCATGGGTTGGACCCGACCTCATCGGAGGCCGGCTTCGTGCTGGTGCACATTGCGATGGTCCAGCAATCCGGGGCTCTGGTCAAGGGCACTGTCGAAATGCTCAAAGGATGTACTGCTCGCGACCGGGAGATGTTCGATGAGGGCTTGCGAACATTAGTCGGAGCGTTGAAGAATGTCAACGCAGTTATGAACAGTGGGTATCCCTTCTTCACTTGATGGCGAAGGATGTATACTGATCGTGCTGGCAGCGATGTGGAATCGTAGTAAGCCTCAGAGCTACACAACCTTCCGTACTTTCATCTTCGGCATTGCATCGCAGTCCATGTTTCCGAATGGCGTAGTCTACGAAGGCGTGAGCGACGAGCCCATGTCTTTCAGAGGAGAGTCGGGGGCGAATGACAGCATGGTAAGCTCTGGAGCTTCGAAATGATAGCTTAATGTTCATAACTGACTTTGATCGATAGATACCACTTTGCGACAACCTCCTCCAGATCCAAATGCCCGAAACACCACTTACAGATATCTTGAAAGACTTCCGCCAGTACCGCCCTGGTAACCATCGCGAGTTTCTCGAGGCGGTTCGCAACTGCGCAGAAGAATCCGGCTTGAAAGATTTTGCTCTCGCAGACCCGGTTTCCGCCGCCCTGTATCTTCAAGCACTCGACCAAGTTCGCGATTTCAGGTGGCGCCACTGGTGCTTTACAAGGGAGTACATTCTCAAGCGCACGATGCATCCAACAGCAACAGGAGGGAGCCCTATCGTCACAGTAAGTTATCTCAACAACTGTTAGCACTGTCAGAGCTAATGTTGGCCAGTGGCTGCCAAATCAATTGCAAGCAGTCATGACTCAGATGATGGAAGTTTCTCGACACTGTCGCTCAGTCAATGGGGTCAGCGATATTGTGGACACGGTTCAACACCAGCAAGGGACGTTGGCGAAAGAAGTTATCAAGTATTGCGGGGAGAGAGGCGTCGCTGCGTCCTGAGTGGTAGTGGGGGAATTGAATATGAATCACAATGTCAGATCCGGAGGACTGCAAGCTCGTAGAATAGCATCGACCAATAAAGGTGAACGGAAATTGACTGCATCAGCCCTTGTCGTATTGACGCCCTCCTTTTGAGTACCGATTAGATGTTTCTCGTGGCTTGTGATCAACTAGTGTTTCCTTTCGGGGTCCAATTGAGGGAGAATGAACCCAAAAACTCACCACCTTTGCCTCAACGACGACAACTGTGTAACAGGATTTTGCTTTTTATTTGATATTCGTATCTGCGCCCTTTCGTCGATTCAGAAGGCACTGTCCTGCTTGCCCCTAAGCCCCGAATAGACAAGACGCATCTACAATGTAGAAGATTCTTGCCTAAATTCCATCAGCCTTTCCTTGGGACTCCTAACTTTCCCTATAATCATTATTCCAGGACACTTGTATCTTCTCAATTGAGTCAAAAACTGCTGCCTGGGTAATTCACTGTGGCTGAAGTCGGCGTTAGCGCCCATCCTGCTGACCGGGCCACATAGTATGACTCGTTATCGATAGCAGTTTAAATGCAACTCATCCCCTCCGCCTACACCCAGTCTCTCTACAGCTCTCCACCACCGCCCCCAACATCCAGCACTCCCCACATGCCAATGGAACATCATTACAATCCCATGAAGCTCTTCTATTCAATACTATTCCGGCACTATTTATTAATAAGACACACTCGTCGGACCCGTACCTGAGTCAAGTTCAACAAGATGACTTCACGCATGGCTAAACAGACGCACGTTGAGCGGCGCAAAGGCGAAGCTGTAAGTCCTGGTTCGCGCTAATTTTTTGCCTATCGCTAACTAGAATATTATCATCAGGCTCTCAGCGAGTTCGCGGACTACGTGCAGAAGCAACAGGCCAAGCGACGCCCGCCTGGTCAAGCCCCCACGGAGCTTGAAGACCACGATGAGCTCGACTTCATCGATCAGCTTGGCCTCTCCGATGAGAGAAATGCTCATGGTCGTCTGAAAGAACTTCTCCTGGGCTCCGCCGATGACCCTGCCGAGAGCGTCGCGGCGCTCACCTCATACCTCAAGGATCGCTTAGATGACGGGCAAGGAGAAACGCTGTTTGATCTCGGACTGGAAGATAATGGCGATTCTCTGAACTTTTCCAAGGGAGAGTGGGACTTTGCGCTCTTGAGACTTGCACAAGTGTGTGAGGAACTGAAGGCCGACTTCAAGATTTTGATGACGCGAAATGTGGGCGACGATGGAGAGATTGAGGTCGGCCCGATGAATGCGAAGGATAAGGGTGCATGTGGGAAGTTCATCATTAGGCGGCGCCCGGAGAGGGTAGACGACGTGATTGAGACGAGAATCGCGGTCGTGGGAAATGGTAAGTGATCATTCAAGCTTTGAGTGGTCAGGTTTCTAACCGGCCACAGTCGATGCCGGTAAGAGCACTATGCTTGGTGTCCTTGTGAAAGGAGGGCTTGATGATGGAAGAGGTAAGGCACGTGTTAACCTCTTTAGACACAAGCATGAGGTGGAGAGTGGAAGGACTAGCTCCGTTGGTATGGAGATCATGGGATTTGACAGCAAGGGTGAAGTTGTCGTGTCAAAGGTCGCCGGCCGGAAATTAACTTGGCAAGAGATCGGAAAGGACTCAGTATTATTCACTACCCTATCATTCGGAAGATTATATGCTAACAGTCGGAGGCCAAAGTTATTAGCTTCACTGACCTCGCCGGTCACGAGAAGTACCTGCGCACTACCGTATTTGGCCTGTTGAGCAGTGAACCAAACTACTGTCTGTTGATGGTGGCGGCGAATAATGGATTGGTGGGCATGAGCAAGTGAGTCTGAACCCCCAAATCTAAAAACGCCTAGTGACATTTGTTTAGAGAGCACCTGGGTATCGCGCTTGCCCTGAACGTGCCGGTAATGGTTGTTATTACCAAAATCGATATCTGCCCACCAAATATTCTGGAGCAGACCGTCTCACAGTTGACCAAAATCCTGAAGTCTCCGGGCGCTCGGAAAATCCCAATCTTCATTAAGAATAGGGAAGAGTGTATCAACACTGCTGTTAGTCACCATCACACTACTCTCTATCTCTCATGATTTGGCTGGTATCTAACATATGCTGTAGAGTCAATTTGTATCTAGCCGCATCTGCCCGATCTTCCAGGTTTCTAATGTCACTGGCGAGAATCTCGAACTTGTTCGCACGTTCCTCAACATTCTACCCCACCACGGCAACTACAATGCCGAGGCGCCGCTTGAATTTCATGTTAATGACACCTTCTCCGTTCCCTTCGTCGGCACCGTAGTCTCTGGGGTTCTGAAGAGTGGTGTCATTCATGAAAATGATACTATTCTGATTGGTCCCGACAGCCTTGGCCAGTTCACGACGTCAAAAGTCAAATCAATTGAGCGAAAACGCATAAAAGTGCCAGGGTGCATTGCAGGTCAGTCTGCGTCGCTGGCGTTGAGGAATGTACGACGGAAGGATGTTCGCAAAGGCATGGTGGTCCTTCACAAGCCTGAGAAACCCGATCCTGCGACAGGAATAGTCTCTCAGCCGAAGGTCTACCGCGAATTCATCGCTGAAGTCCTTATTCTCTCCCACGCGACCACTATCAAGGAGAAATACCAGGCTATGTTGCACGTCGGACCGGTTTCTCAAACTTGCGCAATCATCGATATTGATAGACCCTTCATTCGCACCGGAGACAGGGCGCAGGTGGCTTTTCGATTTGTGCAGAGACCAGAGTATCTTACCGTTGGCGACCGTATCCTGTTTCGCGAGGGCAGGACAAAAGGATTGGGGATCGTCAAGGCGGTTGGGTATGATCCAAACAACCCGCTGAAGCCTAAGACCTAGGCTATGATTTGAAGGCGAGGAGGTCCGGTTTACATGGGTCAAATGAGATATGGTGGATGTAGATACGCTCTGCAATGATATAAACCAGAGCGTCTACTAGACCTCATTAACGACTCAAATGATGTGTCTGGGTTATGACGTTCAGTTCTACCCTACAAACTCCTGTGGATCTGGGATCGAGTGTCGAATCACTCGTTCGTAGCGCTAAAAATCTATCTATATCCCAAGCCCCAAGGCATACAGAATCGCAGCGACAGAGCAGGCAGCACTCGCATTTAGCTGGACAGGGGGAAGGGCCGCTTACGTATGCATGTCTCTTGGCAAATGACCAAACCTCAACTTACCTCAGGTGCTCAGGTTCAAGGTTCGCGGAGAAAATATCGCGAACTCACTAACTTCGAGGCTTCATAGCTATAGCGCAACAAACTACTTTTATACTATTTATTCTAGCAAAATATTCGAATATATCTGAAAAATGCACTCATAAAAGCAGGAAAGAATTAAAGCAGGTTAAGCTGAGCTATCGCGTAAAATGGTTGATTGACACTGCGCCAGCTGCCCAACCTGCCCCACCATGTGTACCTCGCCAGTGTTTTAGAACTGGTGCAAAATCAGGTTTTTGGTACATTACTTCTATATTATATCAACGTAGTATAATAATAAAATTGGGACGAAAATGTTCGCATTAGAAATATCTATGTTAACTAAGGTTTTGGTTTTTAATTTAAATCGAAAGGCGTTGAGACATGGAGTAAACTGCTTGGGAGACGGGTGGATTAAAGGACAAAATTAGAGCTTTGGTACATCACTTCTCTATTACACCAACGTAATAATATAATAAATTGGGATATAAGGACTTGCATTAGAAATACCTTGATGACCTGAGGCTTTTGATCTTTGATTTAAATTGTAAGGCGTTGAGAAAACGAATTTTAGTGATTTTAGACTTTTTAAGTTCACGTAAACCTAGACTATATCATTCAAAAATTCTTAGGTACATCGTTGCTATATTATAAAAACACTGCGTTATATTATTATATATATTTTTAAAATCGCGAGACAAATATCTAGGATCTCTCCGGTTTCGATTCTTTATTTATAATCTGTAGCGTTGATAAATCCTATCCAAACCTGGCCTTGGTGTGATTTTTGTCACTTTTTTGGTATGAGGGCTAACGTAACGCTTAACAGATTTTCGGCTCGGTCTTCAGCCCTCCGACATAGGAGCTGAATTAGCTGCACATGATAGGAGGCCTGAGCTTCTGAGGTAAAACCTCACCTCTCCGTCCTTCTCCTGTCTTCAACCGTTTTCGTACTCTAGCCCATGCCGCGGAGCGTCTATATATTGATCCTCTACCTTTTGGTCGCATGTACTCACATCTGCTAACTATATCTACTAACTCAATGTTCGCATTTAGACTCCGTTCCGTATATTCTCCCAGAGCTGCTGCGAGAGCACGACAACGCAGCCCCAGACTTCTCAAATCGCAAGCTGCACGTCCGAACCCCCTTCCACCTCTAATCCTCAGGTACAGAAATCGTAATATATGCCCGCGTCGCTGTTTGAATGTCCCTAATCTCTACTAGAACTCCCAAGATCTCCCCACGAATAAACCGCCCGCGAAAACCATGATTGCCCTCCAACGACATCCGGTCACTACACATCCCCGCTTCCTACCACACTCCTCAGTACCAGCGCTTGTCTCTAGACATTAACATACGTCCTTATAATATGTCAATCGCTCCCGGATCCGCACGTACACGATGCCTTTATTTGCTTACTCGGCGAACTTCGCTTGGGAAATAATTTGCGCGTTATCCGTCTCCGAGACCCAGTTTGAGAAGGTGGTGTTTGTGGGTTGGATGGTGTTGGGGTGCTGGGTTGGTGTGTACGAGTGAAGTTTGGAAGAGCGAGAGGGGGACGGAAGAGAGTGTGTGGGTGTACGGGTTGGTGTGAGATTGTGCTGTGGACGTCCGGAGGGTGGTTTTTGGATCTGGATGACCCTGTGAATGCAAAGAAGAGGAAATGGTATCGAGGGGTCGAGGGACCGGACCGCGCTTGTTGTGCAGGTCATTTTATGTGGGTATTTCGCTGGCGCAGATGATTAGGAATGATTCCAGAGGCTCCAGCTATATGATTTGGCTGTGTGGGTTCTTGAGAAGTATTATTATGCCGGTAATGTATTATGCTTATTGTTGGTACACCTGGTCGGGGGGCTCATGGTTACTTTGGAATCCTTTGAGTGTAGTTCCGCTGGATTAGTGCGTTGGTGACGGATGTGGCGTATTTTGTGATGTTGGCTAGCGTAAGGAAGGAGGAGGGGGCTAAAAGGATGAAGAAAGTGAGGTAGGTTTAGGAGGGAGTAGGAAGGGCAAAGCAGGGCAGTGGAAGGAGGGCTTCTGGAAATAAGGTCTTGTAGATAGGGGACCGGGTTATTATCACGACTTCAAGTGGTTTACAGCCCTTGAGTGGTATGCCTAAATGAAGGGCTGAAATGGCTTCATCGCATCCCACCACACCACAATGTCAAAACCAATTTCTACTTCTCAATACTATTCAGAATCTCAGTACACCACTTCTCATTGCCTATCAAAATCACCAAACTTCGAACATATCGGACTAGAGCTCCTAGACGCGTAATATTTACACGGCTTGTGACGAGTGTGGGGTCTGAGATCAGACATGAGATGGAGGCGAAGAGCGGGATAGGGGATGATAGCCGGGGACTTGGATACTTTCCTTCATCCAAGTGCCAAAGCAGGATACGTAGATTTCTAGTGTGACTATTGAGTCGATGAAGGAATACACAAGCCGCGCAAATAAATCCGGAAAACAAACGGGTACAATCTGCCGTGTCTAGCTAAATTTCACGCT
Source organism: Zopfia rhizophila CBS 207.26 (assembly GCA_010093925.1). Taxonomy (NCBI): domain Eukaryota; kingdom Fungi; phylum Ascomycota; class Dothideomycetes; family Zopfiaceae; genus Zopfia; species Zopfia rhizophila. Next base: position 702,738 of record ML994655.1, on the reverse strand, counting down.
AATATTTCGAGTGTACAAGTCCCGATAATCGTTGCACTAGGTACAATGTTTTGCAGTGTCTGGACAGGAACGACTAATTCTGAATCTGGATGCAAGCCAAGTATTGAAGTGATTTGGAAGGCGTCATCGGTCTGGCTCACTCTAGTGACGTAGAAGACAGAAGCTGGGATTTGGATGCTTGGGATGTAGGGTCTGTGGATTGAGCGGATTGTGCGGCGGGTTAGGATGGTGCGTGGAGGGAGATAGGAAAGATGGAGGGGTGCTGAGATGCAGTGTGCGGCGCGAAAAGAGGTCTTAGACGTCAAGTCGGAGTAGATGGTAGGTGCTTAGGAGGGATATCAAGCTTCTGTATACTAGGAGTGGGTTGTTTATGTCGAGGATCTTATTTTGCGTCGGGAGGAGGTACTCTAGAATCTGGTGGCGCAATTCGGCAGCGAGTTCCAGGAGACACTACGCGGGAGTAAAGTGGGTGATTTGGCTTTCACGGGTGCGTCTGTAGGTGCGGAGAAGCATGTGTCTGACATCTTTGCGTAGATAATGCGTGTGTGTGGATGCTGCCGACGAAGTAGAGTTGTAGCTATCGAATTGAGGGGATGTCGAGAGCTTTGGAGATTCGGTGTCCTGGAGTGCCCTCCATGTTGGAGGTGTAGAGTGAGCAGTGGCCGTGAGGAAGTGAGGAGATGTAGGTTGAAGGAGTTGACAAGTTGAAAGCTAAGGCTTGGCAGGGCGCTGAAGAACCGATAGGGTCCGGGAGATGATACTGGGAGTGGTACATTGGGCACATTGCCTGTGACCATGTTCACAATGAAGTGGCCAGGCTTTTGTTTAGGCACCTCGATTCTTCGTTGTTCGAGAAGATGAACGTAACTGGTTAAGCGATGTAATGGAAGGCTAACACCGTAGCCGGTGGCTGAAATTTCATGAACGAGCGAAAAGATAAGCCGGCAGTGTGGTAGGCAGGTGGATTATTGACGTGGGAATATGTAGAAAATTAGGTTGGCGTTTTTTAGAATTGACAAATGTTGACGTGTGGATATATCACTTTGATATAGACTTGAAAAGGGTTTGAAATTGACTGTTCTTGGCAGCTACTAAATTTCAGATGAATGTCAAATGAAGACATTACCTCTATATTTACCTATGCCAGACTGACTTCAAAGATTCGTACTGAGGTGTCGTCACTCCCAACGCCCAGTTGGAGCTTTTCGTCATCCTTCGTTGGCCTCCAAACCAACTGGTTGATAGCCTTACCTGGGTTATCATTTTGCCTAACTCCTGTGACTTGGGCCTGATCCAGTGAGGATATTGGAGCAGCGCCAACGCCCAGCTCGCCTGCTTCAGTGCCGTATGCGAACACCAATCGATTTGGTATAGACTGACGAAGGCACTCGACCGCAGTCACTGGTGAAGCCATTGAGATCGATGTCTTGAGCTGATATTCTTTGCTGGAGAACTGCCATATCTTAACCGTCTTATCTCTACCAGCCGTCAGGAAGGTTGGTTGTTTCAAACCAGAAACAGCCCAAGATGCGCCCAGAATCATTCGGGTATGGCCCTTTGGGTGGGATAACGCGAGACTGTAGCTATTGGAGTCCGATCCACGCTCCCAAACAACCCACTGTCTATCCCTTCCCACAGTGAGCAGGTATCGATCATCCTGAGAGAACTGTAGATCCGTTACAGTGAGGGAGTGAGCTTTCAACGGAGGCTTGATTTCCAGCCATTCCTTCGTATCGTAGAGACGAATAACCGCATGGTCAATGGAGCTCGCTCGACAAGCAGTTGCTACAAGTCTTCCGTCATTGCTAGTAGCTACGGCCGAAATCTCATATCCGTGACCGTAAAGCTTTTCCGTTTCGGGCCAAAGTAGGTGGCGGGCAAGATGATCTTCGAATGGGGGATGATTGAAGTCCAGTGTTGATTTTCGAACTATTGAGGCTGGGTCAACTGCTTCTCGTTCGTCATCCTCGCCATTTGCTACAGGCTCGTCATCTTCAACGGTTTGTATTGCTTTATTGGAAAGACCGAGAACTGGTATGTTTGCGGCGTCTGGTAATTCTGTGGTGGTGGCTTCAATCCTACAGAGCCTGTTCAGAATGTCGGCGACACCCTTCGGTTCATCAAACACTCGTAGCAATTTTTCGTCCGCGCCTGAGATAAATTGAGAGTCGGTTATTGAATCTATGCAGTTGAGGTCATAACCGTGAATCTGAGGTCTGGAAAATTCGTGCCATGAAGACTTGTTGTCGCGCCTCCATTGTGCAAACAATCTCGTTGTTTGATCGGAGCCTGTCGATAGAAGATACGAGCCATCTCTTGACCAACAGAGCCCTTTCACTTCTCTAGTGTGGCCTGTAATTCCGACTTGCTGCGCCCACATATCTTCGGGTTCCGAATACGTCCACATCCTCCAGCTTCCTGTTCGGCCTAATGAAACCACGGAATTTCCGTCGGGAGACCACAGTCCAACCCAGAATCCTCCGGCACTGCCTGTGGCAGTGGTTGAACCCTTCTGTGCACTGATTTCACCAAGTCTTGTGATGCAGATCCACACTCCAGAGTTGGGATCAGGTTCCCAGATCGCCAATGAATTATCCTCGGATGTCGAGAGGAGTTGCAACTTTCCTTCCCTGTGACGCCATGATGCTGTGTATATCCAGTCTTCATGCCCCAACAGCAGCGCTTCAAATGTGATGGAATACTTAGCCGATGCTGACTCGATTCGGTGAGCCTTATTGGATAGTGACTTGCCCAAACCCCCCAAAGCTGGGTCAGTAAGAGCGTTACTGACCGCGGGTAGTTCTTCCCCCCTATGCACGCGCCATAGACGTATATACTTGTCCTGGCTCGCTGAAGCTAGCAGCAGGTCACTGTCTTCATCAGATGTTTCCCACGTAAAAGCTAGGGCGCGGATCCAGCCTTCATGTCCAGTAAGACTTGCTACGAGATCAAAGTAGGTATCTCGGGAAAGGAAGATTTGGATGGTACTTCTTGTCCCTGCAACAGCGAGAATGATCGAAGATTCATCTAATGAAGCGAGTGCAATATTCAGAGGGAAATATTTGGGAGACAAGGCAATAGTTTGAAGAAGTTCGACATCGATTTCCGAGAAATCAGAATCATGGACGAGCCTCCATATTTTGACAGTGCCGTCCGAAGACCCAGTAACGAAGATATCGGAGCCTGGTCTAGCTAAAGTCGATATGCGAGTAATCTGGCCTTGGTGTTCAATGACAGTTTTGATCTGCTCGAATTCAACTTCTGGATATCTGTGCCCACGCCATATCCGCAGCGTGTGGTCTGCCGAGCCACTAAGGAGGACAGATTTCTCATGAGAGCCGGTTGGAAAAAACTTCACAGCATTGACAGCCTTTATGTGGCCGTTGAGTACTAGTCTTATGCCATGTAGGCCTTCGTCCTGCCAGGGGTCAGTAAGATGCAGTGAATACTAAAGTCAACTGCGTACCAATGGATCCCACAGTGCAATGCTGTTGTCGGCACCAAAGGCCAAGAAACGTAAACCTCCCGCATCCCAGTCTGCCGCGGCTGGATTTCGATTGCCGCCTATTGAGATAAACTCCGCTGAGATATCCATTCTTATGGGAGTGGTGTCGTGACGAGATGCAAGATCAGAGTTTCTGGAAAGAAACCATCCTCGCTTACTTTGCCATTTACGGACTAGTTCCATATGTTTTTAACGTTCTTCAGATGCCCACATCATCTCCAAGTCACCGTCACTTTTTCCTCGTCGGCAGAAATGTCGGGAACGAAAGATGATAAGGCTATTCCAATTACGGTGGAGTTCAGGTACGTGCTCAGGGTGTGCCATGTATGCACGTACTAACGTCATGAAGCGGAGGGCTGGAGATGCTTTTCTCAAACCAACGAAAACATCAACTATCAATCCCCACCAAAGACGAGGCCGGGTCCCCCTCAAACATTGCGTATCTTGTCAAGTATCTCTGCGAAAATGTGTTGAAAGACCCAAGGAAGGACTTGTTCATCCTCGATGGATCGGTGTGAGTTTCTACAACTAGTCCGCCGTGGCGAGAATCGCTGACATGTATTAGCCGACCCGGTATTTTGGTTCTAGTGAATGACGCTGACTGGGAGCTTGAGGGAGAAGACAAGTATGAGATCCAGAGGAATGACAACATTTTGTTCGTTTCCACTCTTCACGGTGGCTAGACGATGACGTCTTGTAAGACGCACGTTTACGAAACCCCGGAGCGCAAACAAAGAGTCAAATTTTCAATCAATATAGCGTGAGCATCTTTAGGGTGACTCAGAGTCACATAATGTTTCATGCTCCCGCCTCGAGTCAACGCTGACGCGTCGATGTCATGTGGCGGTCATTACAGTCAATCCATATCATCAACAACACAATATCCAAACTCGCACCAAAAACAAAGCAACTCCAATTAGTTCAATTAAACGAGTACTCCGGACACATTTTTCTCCAGTTCCATCATTCTGGTCGTCATTATTATGCCCGTACCTATATCTTGCTACTGGCGCCCTTCTCCGTTTTATCTTCAATTAAAAATATCTATACACCTTCTCTATCTTTGCATCATGAAATTTTGACTGACCCGCATTTAACACGATAGTATGAGGCAGTTTTTGAGTCACCTACACCATTCCAGTCATAACCAGACCTTTCCTCTTTATATAACTGCGCGGACAGTTCCATTTTCCGACCTCAAGAAAGCTGCACATATATATCGACCAAAGGGTCTACCAAATCATACAGCGGAATCGAAATGCTTCATTCCATACGCATCAACATGACCTGGGGTCCTAGTCCGTACAACGGAGGTCTCCTCAGGTCACCACTATCGTGTGATTGCTTCCTATCTGTTCGAATCAACCCGGAGATCCATGACATCACGGTTATGGAGCTCATTCGGCGCGGCGCAGATCCATCCGTGCTGCCACCACTACACATATCGCAACCTCTACCATCCTCAAGGCCGGCCATAAACCCCTATCAACTTCTTGTCATCCTCCAAGCTACCTCCCCCATCCCCTACATTACCCGTTTCTGCCTCCATGGTGCCTCAATAATACTCACCTGTGCCTTCATGGATTCCCAGCCTGACTTCATTCCACCTCCACTCCGCAACCCACGCGCCGAATCCCCTTGTCTGATGCGCAATCACCCCATTGCAGACCTCATCTTATTCGTGCACGGGATCGGTGCCGGTGCAAAGGATACAGGTACCGAGAGCCGATACGATCGATATGCAAGCGCAAGTCTAATCCATAGTATGGGCACGCCTTTCATTTTGCTGGGATGGTGGGGATGGATCAACGCGCATCCTAGAATTTCTAGACCCGTTTCGATTGAAAAGGCAGAGCAAGTTAGAGATTGGCTTCTCGCGATGCTTTTGACCACTGAACCTTATACGGTTTCTAGACTCCAGGAAATAGCCCATGCGGATCCGTATAGCGACTTAGCGTCTATTGATACTCTGAATGCTCTCGCTCGTGCAGAGTTCGAGCTTTCACGTTGTCGGCGGTCCCCGTTTTCGTTGCCTATGCGCCGGTTCTTCGTTTTTGGAACAGGGAACAGGATGCGTTGCGTGTGTGGTTGGATCTGGAAAGAGATAGGGCTGAGCGATATGTTCTCCAGAGAATGAAGAGAAGGGCGTTGGCACTTGGTGCGCAGATGGATGCGCTGAGGGATACGCCGAAAAGAGAAGATGGACATTTGGTGTACTTTTGGGAGAGTCGGAGTCAGGGTGACTTGGACATGATATATGAGGCCGGGATTGCGGCTGCAAATTGGTGCGTCGAGAGAGCGCTAGGGGGACATTAGTGAAGGAGAAAGAGAAGAGGGTGATGGGGAGTTTGTAGATTTGTGTTATAGGAATGACAGGGAGGATAATGTTATATGGAGCGATGAGGAGGACTATGATTGGGTAGTTCAAGATGAAGAAGCAGATGACTAGGTCCAAAGGATCTGGGGGTTCATGTCTAAAAAAGGCTACAGTTAGTATGAAGCACTTCTGTTACAATCTATCAATCTTACTGAAGATGAGGTAGTATAGTACATAATGCTGTTTGCGAGACTCAGATCACGAAGGATGAAAGTAATATCACGTGATCGAAAATCCTTCAAAAGTCATGTTACCATTGGTCAGCCTTGTTGCCTAATACAAACCTGTACCACCTGAACTCGACAATCTACCTACTCTCCAACGGGGAAAAAATTGCGATCTCTCACAACTGGGGGATGCATCTCGGTCTGGAACATACTCCTCTTACCTTACCATGCATCTACTACTTCTACACATAGGCCTCATTTTCCAACCACTTCTCCTGACCGCAGCATTTCTTGGACTGTTTGACGAACTATCGAATCGTGATTCTAAGGTCGAGAGGAAAATTCTTTTGCTTAGTTATGGATCGCCTCTTTTCCAAGATTTCAAACGAAGCAACGTTCGCGGACTTCCGGTTCCGATCAGGAATGCTAAAGTAAATACTTTCGAAAAAAAAGCGGAGGCCTCGAGGATTCACGCACTCAACTCCTAGGCCACGCTAAAGAGGTTCTAGGAGATAGAACAGCAATTACTTGCGGCGCGTTCCGTGCATTTCACGCGCCTTGCGCAATCTGACCTTGGATCAGTTTCCGAGTCACCGGATCCACCAGCTTAAACTACTGTGATCTCCATCGGCTGCACCTCTTCGAAAAAGTCCAGAGAGTACATCTTGAAAAAGCCCACGCGGCGATGCCGTTCTGCGTCAAGAGGAAGAAGCATTAAACCTTCAACTTCATCCTTTCCTGGAATTCTCTCGACTAGACTCATGACCAGACAATCGACAACACAGCCATCCACAAGCTCGGAATCGAAAGCATCAATTGTGGCCTCGCCCACTTTCCATTCAGGGTGTGGTTCATTTTGAGCCTTGACGGCAAGAGAGCCATCACGCTCCACGGGTGTATCTTTCTCAGGCCGCCAAAAGCATGAAAGGACGCGACCCTTTACCACAAGAATTCCAGACTTTATCGCACCGTAGATGAAGTCTGGAACAACAGGTTCAACTTGACAGCTCACAATATGGAAGTCAAGCGATTCTTTAATGCCTTCCCCTTCTGATTCAACGGTGTAATCGAAGATACTACCGTCAATGGAGGCCCAACTCCATGAGGGCGCAACGTATTCAGAAGGTCGAAGATCTCGTCGCTTTTCACCCGCATTTGGTAAGCTCTCGCTTGTTCCTACGCTGTATTCAGTGTTTTGGCGGAACCATTGTAGGTCCATCACCAAGTCTTGCTCCCACATACCGGCCAAGTATCTACCGCCGTACGAGCGGCCGATCTCCTCCGCGACAGCTGAAATAGCAACAAGTTTGTCACCTCCATAAGTGAGGCGACGTCGACTGTATTCCCCGCGAATGGTTAGCCACACTTGTCGTAAATTTTCTACTTCCCGATTCAATGTGAACATCCGGCCACTCCAAGAGAGATTTGGCCGCTGAGGGTCTTTGCCGGATGTCAATTCACCTGCCTCGGGAATGTTTCTGCGATCGATGGTTTCAATACCGTAATATGAGAAGCAGATTGCTCTTGGTGATAATAAAAGTTCTTGGAACGTCCATGCTCGGTCGTTGATTGGATCTTTCCAGCGTTTGTAGTCTGCGGGATAGCTTAGAATGACTTGGAATCCTACATCCGGGCTGCCTTCTAGATAGTATGGAATTTCGATTGGGTCGATAAAGTATTCGGTCTCTTCCAATATATGTAAGAATCCCTCAGAAGCAGACTTGGCAACTGCCGCCACGATTGTGATTGCGGCGCACTGGTATATTTGGCGCATTTTAGGCAGCTCTTGAGCCTTGTCTTCATTTGAATCTTGTATGATGCACCTATTGCGTCGTTATAATCGGAGCAAGTCCTTAGCCTGAGAATGAACTCACAAAGCATCAACCCACAGGTATCGAAGTCCGATTCTTCGCGTCACCGTCACAGCATCTTGAATTGTCTGCGGTAGTTGGCGCGTATCAAAGGATGTCATCAATGCATCCTTATTTTGACCTAGTAAGATGAAGTTCTGATTTGCGCCCCAGACGTAGCTTAGTGCGGCAAAGCTATTCGCTTGACCTCCATGGAGTGAGGGGATATCTGAAGTGTCAACGATGCGCAGTTCTTTTCCAGGACTGATATCTATGAGTCTGCGTGGTACACTGAGCGAGTTTGCGTTGGGGCTTGCGGTAAGAGCATCCGACTTCCGAATCCAGTCGCACACATATTGCAAGTTCGATTCTGAGCCGAGCGCTTTACTGATCGTACTGGGCGGGAATAAGTTTGCTTCTAGCCGAGTAGCTCCTGGGTATTCATTAGTGTTTACATTCTCAATATGATCGGTTTTTGAGGCTAACACGCACCCGTCAGATTGATATGATATCTCAAATCTACAGCTCTCTCCCCTTTCAGATTTCGCACCACAGTATCTCCCTCTTCATCAAGTGACTCAATATGTGCATTCACAAAAGTAAATAGACCTCCTTCGCCCCTCTCAAAAGATAGTGCCACCGAGAAAAGACACTCTAGTGCCAGCGTGTCACGATCCTCGTAAGGATCCCATCTTCCAGTTGGATCATTTTCCACATTGTCGTTAAATGCAGAAGCATCATTCCACTCGTTCCCCGCATCATCTTGGTTTGCTTCTTCCTCATCATGTGTTGTATTCTCTTCATCTTGGACTTCTCTTTCATCATCACTAGCATCCGATGGCCAGCTGTCAGTCTTATTCCATTGCTCGTATAAGGCATCCAGAAATACGCGGCCGTGGATGCCATCGGCGAGGGTTGTGCACCATTTGCATCCTTGAATAACTGAAGTCCGCAGATCTGAGGTGGCTATTTGATATGAGGCGACAAATTGAACCTCTTCCCTCGGAACTGTTCGCAAGTCTGTGAAGAGAGATGGAGTCCATAGATTCGTGAGGCAGAGATTGCAGGGAGATTTTATTGGAGATTCAGGGGTTGATCCCTCTGGAGTCGGATTCTTCCGGGGAACCTGCCTTGTTCCCATGTACTGTAACATGATTGCTTTCCGACTTCGGCTGTGCGTGGGGAAGGCTGATATGACACCTACGAAGGAGCTAATTTTTTTTAGAGTCGTAAGCGAAATGCGGGGCTCGTGCTTCCCCCACCCATTTTCCACGCAAATCTCACAACACCTTTACAGGAAAGTCGGACAGACGGAAATTTATTTTTCGCACTGTCGCATTATGGCCGAGTCGCCAAGAACACAGTGTCAATTAGCCGAGTCAAGTGCGTCCTAACGCTGGGCGTTGTGTTGGACGGGCGCCTCTGGGACAAATGATCTGCATCCAATAAGCGCACGCCACACTGCGCCGGTGGCTGCTGTGCGCCGCTGTCGCAAAATGGAGATCAAAGCCGCGCTCTTGCTCTGCCGTCTTCCCCATTTTTATTCCTCGCACAATAACCTCCAAACCATCCTCTCCTTCGTATTGTCACCTTGTGGGAAATTAGGCCTAGAGTCTGCCCTCAAGGACAGAGACTACAAGGATAGAAACCCGTTCTGATTGCACTTTGTCACTCGTCTATACACTCCCTGCACGCTGTCCAGCGACTCAGCCACTTATTAGCACCCTCACAATTCGTCGACTGACGCTATTCTGTACGTTACTACCTCGGCAATAAATCAATGTAAGCAAATCATATAAAAGAGCATCCAAGTGAGCCACTAACCGATGGCTGACCGCGCCTTGATGGTTACAGATGGTGGGTGAGCCCCAGCTATATATGGGATGCTGAACTGTGTTGACCGTGCGTCCTTGATGTAGGAAGTGAGTGATCCCAGGCAAGATATGGAACGCTGAACTCTGCTGATCGTGCTTTCCTGATATAGTGGGTGGGTGATCCCCAGCTAGATATGGAATGCTAAACTGTGCTGACCGTGCTTCCTTGATGTAGGATGTGAGTGATCCCCAGCTAGATATGGGATGCTGAACTGTGCTGACCATGCCTTCCTGATTGTTGCAGCTGGTGTGTGATCCCCGGCTGGATATGGGATGCTGAACTGTGCTGACCGTGCTTTCCTAATTGTTGTAGCTGGTGAGTGAGCCCCGGCTAGATATGGGATGCTGCTTCCTAATTGTTTTAGAAGGTGAGTGAGGCCCTACTCTATAGAACTAGCTTTCTAGTGCAAAGTTCTACATCTTATCCCATTCTACTATTTATCTCTCCCCCTCCCTTCCATCTATCTGGTAGAAAAGGACCACGGACTTACGCGACATAGGTAACCGATTCAACTAGCTTACCAAACCTCCCAGTCAAAGCTAGCGTGAAGCCTGATCGGCGTGCCTTCCGAGAGCCCAGTCAGCCAAAGGGTTACGTGATTCATCATAATAGAAACCGCGCCTTCCGGTATACATACGAAGAGCTCTGGGATGACCAAATCAGGCTTCTAATTCTGTTACCCAGCTGCGTATCCACGCAGTTGATTGGCAGACTTATAGCGGTCTCACGGGGGGAGAACCCGAAATTTGCAGCGCTTTCGTATTGCTGTGGTACAGGGTCTGATCAAGCCATCATCCATCTTCTACCACCGACATTCGGGAGTACTCATTCAAGCAATGGCATGGATGAAACTGTAGTATATAATCTTTCCATTCAGACTAATCTCTTTTGCGCATTACATCGACTTCGGAGGCGCCAGAAATGTGTCGCTCTCTGGGTTGATGCCATCTGTATTGATCAGACCAGTCCTGTCGAGAAGACGTGACAGCTCAGCAAGATGGTCGACATATATTACATGGCCGGAAACGTGTGCGTTTGGCTTGGGGAAAGTGATGATGACGGAAGAAGCGATTCTGCCACGGGATTCATCCTGTGGATTATGGACATGGCGATGCTGGACATATGCACAAAAGAAAAGACACAGGCAAAGAAGTGGGTTGCTCTTGCCGAACTCATGACGGACCGTTGGTTCTCGCGGCGATGGGTTGTGCAGGAGATTTCGCTCGCAAAGTCAGCATCATTGCACTGCGGGAGTAAGATGGTACAATGGGATGACTTCGCTGACGCCGTGTCTCTGTTCATTGCCAACGGAGAACGCGTAAGAAAGTTGTTCGATTTCGGGGAGTGGAGACACGGGCCAAATACATTGGGTGACATCCAGTCGTTTGGCGCAAGTGTTCTCTTTGAAGCAACAAGAAACTTATTCCTGAGGACGGAAGCTGGCGGCATTGTGGAACCCGTCAAAAGTCTTGAGTCGCTAGTTACGGGCTTGAAAACGTTCGATGCTGGCGACCCGCGCGATGTCGTTTATGGCCTAATATCGATCGCGAGCGATACGTTCCAGTCCTTAACGACATATCAACCAATAGGGAAGACGGCCCCGAAAGAAAGAGAAGTCAAATTAGAGGTTGATTATGGGAAGCACCCGGTTGAAGTCTATAAGGACTTTACTAAGCTCTGTATCGAGTCATCTGGATCGCTCGACATTATTTGTCGCCATTGGGCAACACCTGTGAAGACGGAGCACTCAATTCCAAAAGGAGGCACGGGTGGGAAACTGCCGTCTTGGATTCCTATGTTGTCCGATTCAGAGTTTGGCGGCCCGGACGAAGTCTACAGGGGCCGGAAAATGGAGACAGTCTGGTCCGACAGGCTGGTCGATCGTGGTATAAAGCTTCTGGGGGCCGACCCGCTGTCGCGCTTTTCAGGGAAGAATTTACTGCTGCCCGAGGACGTCAGTCCCACGTTAAGAACCGTGCAGGAGCAAGTTATGATGGGGATATATGTGGAGAGTCAGATTCAAAGAGTCGCAGCTCTTCTAGCATGCAGAGCGATGGAAACGAATCAGAGACACATGATATCCCGAAACCTGCGCTATTTCTCTTGGCAAACGGATTTCGGCTATCTTCAATCGGACAGGTCTCACCCCGTACTACGGCAAGTCTTATTCTTCAAGAATCTCTGCAAATGTGCGGCTGGACAGGGATTGAAAACAATGTCCACAGCGTGCTAGACAAATTATGGCGGACATTGATGTTGGAATTGCAATCACTGCCAAGCACACGTGACCTCGGCTATGTATATAAGCTCCATGCAAGCCTAAAATAATCAAGCAAGCTTCATCAACCTCAGCTTCCAACAGGTTATGAGCCCGGCTTCGCTTGAAGGCTCTAGCATTACATGCCAACCTTCCTTCCGCTACGCCTGTTGTTAGTATATCGTTGCTTCCGTCCTGCGTCGAGTAGGCCAGAGACGTCCATCATGACGTTAAACTGACGGCTAGAAGCCCTACGTCGGGTAGGCCACCAATACGTCCGGCAAAGCACGACATTAAACTGCAGGCCATTAAAGCCCTACATCGAGTAGGCCCACCATAAACCCTATACCCAAAGGCACATAGGATGTCGTCAGATTTGTTCCGTACCACTATTATACCTGACAAATGACGCCTCCTACACACCCGCTCGAAAGGCAAGACGCAGCGATAAACGACCATAACGGCATTATTAGCACAGAGGCAAGACCCAGCGATAGATGACCACAACGGCATTATTAGCACAGAGGCAAGACCCAGCGATAGATGACCACAACGGCGTTATCAGCACAGAGGCAAGACCCAAGAGGCAAGACCCAAGAGGCAGACCCAAGTGGCAGACCCAAGAGGCAAGACCCAAGAGGCAAGACCCAAGAGGCAGACCCAAGAGCTTCAGGTGGACCTAAAGGTAGACCCAATAGGGGGTGGGAGAGCATGTGTTTGGAGACTTATGCTAGGCAGCTCTTGAGGGGGTGTGTTGGAATTGCAATCACTGCCAAGCACACGTGACCTCGGCTACCGGATTTTACCGCGTAACGCCCGGTTCTACGTGACGCACGTTTTTGGCTCATCTCAGACGTGTGAACATGAAGCTTTTGAGCCACATAAAATTGATAAAATTGTACAATTTTTTAGAGTAATAAATTATCGATGACGGAGAAGCTTATAAGCTATT